>CM065132.1:28150000-28500000 GCA_033026305.1 Cirrhinus molitorella | reverse complement strand
ATTTCTTATACAAACCTTTCACAAATAAAAACTTTTAGCATGAATATCTCTACAAGATGATGAAATGCAGGTTTTCTGAATGAGAATTGTTACCAGTGTTATGGTGAAACAAGTTTATTTTGAGACCTATATAAAGTGTTTTTGGCCAAGAATCATGTCTGGTAATGCAATCTGTATGAACAGTTGTGAAAATGAGGCTTCAGTGTTGAATGAGGCTTATCAGAAATTGAAGAAAATAATAATATTTTATATAACATATCTGACTTTCTCATTAAAACGCTGCAAATTTTCTTTGACTCAAATTAAGCAACATCTCTGGAATACGTAAGCATGTACAATGTGTGCTAAACATCTCCACTTCTGTCATATTTGTTAGATGTACTACTCTTGTAATGCAATCACATTTGAGAACTATGATGTTCCACACTTTTGTAAAGGTTATAGAGAAAAACTTTTCCAAAACCCTTTTCCAACCTGTCTTTGATCCTGTCACAAAGACACATCATAGCCCCTAACTCAAATTGAAAATGGGTCTTGCTGTTTTCTGTTATGACTGTTACACTTAATACAAACCCATCTATTACACATAAAGTTACACATTATGCGTCAAGGATACCACAGACACTATTTTCCTTGTCCGTGTCTCTTAAGATTACTCCAGTAAGTAAATCACGGATGACATGTAGTTAATTCATTGAAAAGGACATGTTTTTTAGACAGCCTGTGCCAACACACGGTTAAAAGGTTAGATGTAGGAAACATGCATTGCTGCAACAGTATGTTGGCAAGTTTGTCTTCATATGTTATTAAAACAATGTGGCATGAAGTTACTGTCCTCAACGGTACAGCCCCCCTGAAATATTGTAGCGTATCATTATTTTTGAAATATCTAAACATGTATTTAGCTTAAATATTAGTTATTTATACTACAATATTATTTTATAATATTAGTTTATTTAATACGTCTAGATTTTTAAGAACATTTGATATAGTTTATCGTTTTGAATTGTATAACATGTATTTCACCAAACTTAAAGGACTGAAACATAGGTGAAGTATCAGTCCGCATTTCAGCTGGTAGCCAGAAAATGTTAGTGAACTCAGTTTTCATTACTGAGACAATCTACAGAATGTGGAACAAGCTAACTACTAGTTTATGTTGAATATTGTTTGGTGCTGTTCCACGTTTAATGCCTCATTACTCCAATTGTGAAGACATCTTTTTTTTTTTTTACTATACTAGGCTGATCTGAAACCAGATCATAGAAATTTAGCTTCAGTCTTATTTGTTGCGGTATGGAAATTAAGTATGCAGTATGAAAAAACACAGTTTGTATTGTATTGTCATGTGTGATTGTAAAACTTTATGTGTGAGTGTCTGTTTTCCATGTTCTTTGTCGAGAAAAACCATGCAGCTTTTTATTTGCAAACAAGACTATAATGTTAGCAAACTCTTTGTATTCTTGGCTTCTCTTTGTTAGCAAACATCAGTATTTGAATTTACTTAATTTAATGATTTATCAAAAATTGTGGGTAATGTGTGTGAATTCAACACAAGGATCTTTGAAAATAGTTTATCTTGAAAATTAAGAAAATTAAGTTCTTGTGAGTTCTTGATCTTGAATGATGCTGAAGGTTCATACAAAGGTTCAAACAAAAATACTGTGTAGCAGCTTACTTTGATTTACCAACAACAACAACAACAACATTTAGGAGATAATCTCACAGAATGTGCTAAAGGCGTGATGTTTATGACTGTTGAAGGCGTCACATCCTCGGTCGTTAGACACCCCTTTAGGTCCTACCTACATTCACAATTTGGTATTTAAATAAGCTTTAGGCACCACATAAGTGGAGTGCAGAAGACATTCTGCATTTTCTTGTTACCTCTGCTCCAAACACTCCTGAAACGTCTACAAGGGTGATGTATGTAACACCGACAAGAAGTTCTTCTGAAATGGGAGATCTTACTTATCAGCACTGGGAAAGACAGATGAATGGTCTGACAAAGATTCTTCAGGAAGAAGAAGAACATTTTGTGAAACAAGATTTTTCGTTGGCTGATGAATGTACAGGACGTTTTGTTTTCGACAAAGTAAAGCGGACAGTGCAACTCTATGTTTTGGATTCTTACAAAGTACATACAACCAAATGTGACTGGTTGCTTTTGACGGCCATAGACTGGGCGCGTTTCTACCATCAAATATGGAGAGAATTTAATTTTGATGACAAAACCTGGTACTTATTCCAGTGGGACGGTGAAACTCCAGGTATGCGGTACCGTGCAACAAGGCCGCCAGGTCACATATCCATATCGTCCTGTTGGAACAAAACGCTTCATGACCAAAATTTCCTTATGCTGGTAAATAAACGCAATGAGGACTCAAACTTTTTGTCTCAAAGCAGCGATGAGTCTGACTCCGACGAGTATGATCGTGACTGGCCTACGGTAGAGGAAGACCCCTTTGAATGCTGCAAAACAAGTCTATATTTTGGGCAGAGCGACATGCCTGTGTTAAATGCCATTTTCTCAACAATAGACATGTTGTTTAAGTCAAGTTTAATTTAAGCATTGCTGTATGATGTTCAATTGAGGGGATATGCATCAATATGTATTGGATGTGCTATGTGTTATAGCGGTAATATTGTAAATACAACAATATTGTAGAGTACCGAGTCCGATTGTAAAGAGTTAAATTGTTTAATAAACAGCTATTGGATTTGAATTCCCTTCCATCTAAGAGTTTTTGTTTTATTATTTATTTAGAATGGAAAATACTGTTTAAAACTGTAAAAAAAAAAAAAACACAATTTTATTAAAACGTTATTATTGATATGTATTCTAAACATTTTAATTGTACATTTTCAATAATCATTTGAACTTTGCATCTAAAAAATATCTTTACTAAAAAAGTTAAAGTATAAACATCATGAAATGAATGGTATGGATCATGGTTCAATTTAGCGGAACATATATTTTTGTTTGTTTTTTTAACTGTCTAATTTTAAATCAGAATATCTACCTGTGAAATTGGCAAACTTCTGCTGACATATGCATGATATGTCATTAAAACCTCCAGTCATTTAGGTTCACCTCGTCATTGAGCCATATTAAACTCCACCTCTGTAGACCCCAAGAATAGGCACTAACAGAAAAAGTCTCTGCTAGCGACTTGGATGTATGTGACAACAGAGAAGAAGATATGTCACTAATAGTTACTATTAGTTAATAATTATTAGTTTATGACTTTCTGATTACTGCTTACAGACGATAACGGAAGACTACTTCATCCAATCACATTCAACCAATGTTTATGACCTCCTAACGACAACCCCTTACACTACACAACAGGGGGTGAGGGCAGCCCCATTCGATAATACCAAGAACGGCTGTCCTCAAACTCTGCAGTAATGGTGAGCATCTTAACTCATCCAGAGCTAACAACGACACTACTGTAACATCTTGTTGACCAAAACATTATCTACATGGACCAACAGAATCAGCTTCAAGGATCCAGTTTGCCTGAGCCTGACGCACTCGGCAATATTTCTACTAATAACATATTGTCGGGTATGATTTTCTACAAAACAGTTCATTTGGGCAGTTCAGCTCAATATACCTGTTTAAAGACTTGAGAGTACTCAGGTCTTACATTTGTCAGTATACATTTCTTTTTATTTCATTGTATTTCATTTTATATCAGCGAGACGTTTAAATAAAGTTAACTGTGTGAATGCACATTTTGTTCATTTAAGTTGGTGTTTTTGGTTGCCGTTTCCTGCATGATACTTCATTGTTTGTTTAGCTTAAATATTAGTTTTTAGTCAGTTACAACTAAGTATTTTTAATAAAATCTTTTAATAAAACATCCCATTGAATGTAACTAAGACTAGATTAACACTAATGAGTACAGCCAATGTAGATGAGTCAATGTAGATTAACAAGACAACAGACCGATCCCTGCTAAGTACACCTAAAATTGCTAGAACAATTTCAAATGTTTCCGTGACTTTTACACTTTTATGTTTCAGTTAAGCCTTACACTTTTAGCATTATAGGCATTAGCTGGCCTCTTTGAAACGAGTCTTTATTTCTGCGAATTTGATTGATTTAATAAAATGTACATTATATGACATTTACGTTATATGATTATATTATCCTAGTTTTTGAAATATTTTTATTTGCATCTTTTTATCAAATTTTTGATTTTGAAAAATCCTCATTTATGAGTCGTTTCGGAAAAAGTGTATGCAAAATCATTCAATTCAAAAATTCAAAAATTGAACTCAGTGAACAGAATGAGTGAGACAACCTTTTATTCCAACAATGTACATTTAAAGTAGTGAAGAAAGTCATCAATTGCCATTGCAAACAAGGCAAGGCAAGTTTATTTATGTAGCACATTTCGTACACAATGATAATTTAAAGTGCTTTGCGTAAACAAGAAATAATAAAATCATAAGGACATAAGATGAGTTAAAATAATCACAAAAAGTAATAATCACAACAATAAAACATTTAAAATGATTAAAAAAAAATAAAAAATAAAACAGGAATAAAAATGATTATAAATAAAACAAAGCATTGGATGTAGCACAGTGCTCATTCAGAAAAAGCACAACTGAACAGATGCTTCTGAGTGAAGATTTTACCACATCTGATCTCTTCTGTAAGCAGATTCCAACCGTGGGCAGCATAAAAGCTAAAGGCGGATACCCCTTGTTTTGTGTGAACCCTTGGTATTTCTAATTCTTCTAATTCTGGTCTGTTAGGTTTGTATTCAGTGAGCATATCTGCAATGTATTTAGGTCCTAGTTCATTGAATGATTTATAAATGAGTAAAGTACTTTAAAATCAATCCTAAATGTAACTGGAAGCCAGTGTAAGGACCTGAGGACTGGTGTGATATGCTCCGATTTTCTGGTTCTAGTCAGAATCCTGGCAGCAGCATTCTGGATGAGCTGCAGCTGTCTAATGGCCTTCTTGGGAAAACCAGTGAGAAGACCATTACAATAGTCAATCTAGATCAATTGCATCTAATTCTTGCAATGTTTTTAAGATGATAGTATGCTGATTTAGTTACTGCTTTGACATGACTACTGAAACTAACATCTGACTCCAGAATCACCCCAAGATTTTTTACTTGATTTTTAGTTAATTGACCTAACTAAAATTCACCATAAAAAACTTAATCTTTGTTTACAAATGCAATGACTTTAGTTTTCTCCTTGTTTAACTAAAGAAAGTTCTGGCACATCCAACTGTTAATTTTATCAATGCACTGGCAGAGGGAGTCAATGGGGCTGTAGTCATTTGGTGATAAGGCTAGGTAAATCTGGGTATCATCTGCATAGCTGTGGTATGCAATTTGACTTAGAGGGGGCATATACAGGCTAAACAAGAGTGACGCATGAATTGAGCCTTGTGGGACTCCACACGTCATGGCCGTCCACTTAGACTTATGCTCTCCTATACTCACAGTAGCAATGACATTACAGATGGTCCAGCCAAAAAAGAAAATCTCTACAGACCAGCATATTTTGTTCTAATATAAAATCAACCAGAGATTCAACAATTTCACGTCATTGAAGCACAATTTTTTAAAACCAACAACACACATAGATCTGCTACACACTTACACAGACAGAGAACATCGTTAATGTCCATGTCATCCTCACATTCAGACATCACATCCAGAATTTTTCTGGTAGTTACACGGACTGGCTCTCTGCTGTTGATAAACATGCTTGTCAAATCAGGCCATGTTTTGTTCAGGCTTCTTACCATTTTCATTTCATTTTTGAAGTTTGTTTCACGTTTGGTATATCCACTGTAACCATGATTTGGATCGCTAGCCGCCCCGATGATCTTTTGCATCAGGCCAATCATTTGTCCTCTGTAATGTTGTTTAAACATTGGGTCTACGATGTCTTTTACAAAACATGTTTTTCCGGTGGCACAGTCACACTCCAGTCGATCATCCGCACCAGCGCCAGAACTCCATCTGTGCTCCATCAGCTTTTGTGCAGTGTCTGATGGCTTTTTTTTTTCAGAATAAAATGCTTTCCAAGAGATAAACTTTGTCCCCTAATCGATATAGAATGTTCTCTCCATTTCCAAGAATCTGGACTGACTGTTTTAGTCCATGACGGACAAGGCCTTGCAGAATTTCAATTTCAGTTTCAATTTCCGATTTAGGGTTCAGATTCGACAATATGTTATTAGTAGAAATATTGCCGAGTGCGTCAGGCTCAGGCAAACTGGATCCTTGAAGCTGATTCTGTTGGTCCATGTAGATAATGTTTTGGTCAACAAGATGTTACAGTAGTGTCATTGTTAGCTCTGGATGAGTTAAGATGCTCACCATTACTGCAGAGTTTGAGGACAGCCGTTCTTGGTATTATCGAATGGGGCTGCCCTCACCCCCTGTTGTGTAGTGTAAGGGGTTGTCGTTAGGAGGTCATAAACATTGGTTGAATGTGATTGGATGAAGTAGTCTTCCGTTATCGTCTGTAAGCAGTAATCAGAAAGTCATAAACTAATAATTATTAACTAATAGTAACTATTAGTGACATATCTTCTTCTCTGTTGTCACATACATCCAAGTCGCTAGCAGAGACTTTTTCTGTTAGTGCCTATTCTTGGGGTCTACAGAGGTGGAGTTTAATATGGCTCAATGACGAGGTGAACCTAAATGACTGGAGGTTTTAATGACATATCATGCATATGTCAGCAGAAGTTTGCCAATTTCACAGGTAGATATTCTGATTTAAAATTAGACAGTTAAAAAAACAAACAAAAATATATGTTCCGCTAAATTGAACCATGATCCATACCATTCATTTCATGATGTTTATACTTTAACTTTTTTAGTAAAGATATTTTTTAGATGCAAAGTTCAAATGATTATTGAAAATGTACAATTAAAATGTTTAGAATACATATCAATAATAAAGTTTTAATAAAATTGTTTTTTTTTTTTTTTACAGTTTTAAACAGTATTTTCCATTCTAAATAAATAATAAAACAAAAACTCTTAGATGGAAGGGAATTCAAATCCAATAGCTGTTTATTAAACAATTTAACTCTTTACAATCGGACTCGGTACTCTACAATATTGTTGTATTTACAATATTACCGCTATAACACATAGCACATCCAATACATATTGATGCATATCCCCTCAATTGAACATCATACAGCAATGCTTAAATTAAACTTGACTTAAACAACATGTCTATTGTTGAGAAAATGGCATTTAACACAGGCATGTCGCTCTGCCCAAAATATAGACTTGTTTTGCAGCATTCAAAGGGGTCTTCCTCTACCGTAGGCCAGTCACGATCATACTCGTCGGAGTCAGACTCATCGCTGCTTTGAGACAAAAAGTTTGAGTCCTCATTGCGTTTATTTACCAGCATAAGGAAATTTTGGTCATGAAGCGTTTTGTTCCAACAGGACGATATGGATATGTGACCTGGCGGCCTTGTTGCACGGTACCGCATACCTGGAGTTTCACCGTCCCACTGGAATAAGTACCAGGTTTTGTCATCAAAATTAAATTCTCTCCATATTTGATGGTAGAAACGCGCCCAGTCTATGGCCGTCAAAAGCAACCAGTCACATTTGGTTGTATGTACTTTGTAAGAATCCAAAACATAGAGTTGCACTGTCCGCTTTACTTTGTCGAAAACAAAACGTCCTGTACATTCATCAGCCAACGAAAAATCTTGTTTCACAAAATGTTCTTCTTCTTCCTGAAGAATCTTTGTCAGACCATTCATCTGTCTTTCCCAGTGCTGATAAGTAAGATCTCCCATTTCAGAAGAACTTCTTGTCGGTGTTACATACATCACCCTTGTAGACGTTTCAGGAGTGTTTGGAGCAGAGGTAACAAGAAAATGCAGAATGTCTTCTGCACTCCACTTATGTGGTGCCTAAAGCTTATTTAAATACCAAATTGTGAATGTAGGTAGGACCTAAAGGGGTGTCTAACGACCGAGGATGTGACGCCTTCAACAGTCATAAACATCACGCCTTTAGCACATTCTGTGAGATTATCTCCTAAATGTTGTTGTTGTTGTTGTTGGTAAATCAAAGTAAGCTGCTACACAGTATTTTTGTTTGAACCTTTGTATGAACCTTCAGCATCATTCAAGATCAAGAACTCACAAGAACTTAATTTTCTTAATTTTCAAGATAAACTATTTTCAAAGATCCTTGTGTTGAATTCACACACATTACCCACAATTTTTGATAAATCATTAAATTAAGTAAATTCAAATACTGATGTTTGCTAACAAAGAGAAGCCAAGAATACAAAGAGTTTGCTAACATTATAGTCTTGTTTGCAAATAAAAAGCTGCATGGTTTTTCTCGACAAAGAACATGGAAAACAGACACTCACACATAAAGTTTTACAATCACACATGACAATACAATACAAACTGTGTTTTTTCATACTGCATACTTAATTTCCATACCGCAACAAATAAGACTGAAGCTAAATTTCTATGATCTGGTTTCAGATCAGCCTAGTATAGTAAAAAAAAAAAAGATGTCTTCACAATGGAGTAATGAGGCATTAAACGTGGAACAGCACCAAACAATATTCAACATAAACTAGTAGTTAGCTTGTTCCACATTCTGTAGATTGTCTCAGTAATGAAAACTGAGTTCACTAACATTTTCTGGCTACCAGCTGAAATGCGGACTGATACTTCACCTATGTTTCAGTCCTTTAAGTTTGGTGAAATACATGTTATACAATTCAAAACGATAAACTATATCAAATGTTCTTAAAAATCTAGACGTATTAAATAAACATATTATAAAATAATATTGTAGTATAAATAACTAATATTTAAGCTAAATACATGTTTAGATATTTCAAAAATAATGATACGCTACAATATTTCAGGGGGGCTGTACCGTTGAGGACAGTAACTTCATGCCACATTGTTTTAATAACATATGAAGACAAACTTGCCAACATACTGTTGCAGCAATGCATGTTTCCTACATCTAACCTTTTAACCGTGTGTTGGCACAGGCTGTCTAAAAAACATGTCCTTTTCAATGAATTAACTACATGTCATCCGTGATTTACTTACTGGAGTAATCTTAAGAGACACGGACAAGGAAAATAGTGTCTGTGGTATCCTTGACGCATAATGTGTAACTTTATGTGTAATAGATGGGTTTGTATTAAGTGTAACAGTCATAACAGAAAACAGCAAGACCCATTTTCAATTTGAGTTAGGGGCTATGATGTGTCTTTGTGACAGGATCAAAGACAGGTTGGAAAAGGGTTTTGGAAAAGTTTTTCTCTATAACCTTTACAAAAGTGTGGAACATCATAGTTCTCAAATGTGATTGCATTACAAGAGTAGTACATCTAACAAATATGACAGAAGTGGAGATGTTTAGCACACATTGTACATGCTTACGTATTCCAGAGATGTTGCTTAATTTGAGTCAAAGAAAATTTGCAGCGTTTTAATGAGAAAGTCAGATATGTTATATAAAATATTATTATTTTCTTCAATTTCTGATAAGCCTCATTCAACACTGAAGCCTCATTTTCACAACTGTTCATACAGATTGCATTACCAGACATGATTCTTGGCCAAAAACACTTTATATAGGTCTCAAAATAAACTTGTTTCACCATAACACTGGTAACAATTCTCATTCAGAAAACCTGCATTTCATCATCTTGTAGAGATATTCATGCTAAAAGTTTTTATTTGTGAAAGGTTTGTATAAGAAATTGTTTAACTGCAGGGGGTTGTATGTGTGTTTGTGTTTGCATGTATTTTTGCTTTTATGTGAGTGTTTGTGCATGTCTGCATTCATTTTTGTCATTATGCTTGTGTTTCCGTGTATGTTTGTTTGTGTGTGTGTGTGTGTGTGTGTGTGTGTGTTTGTGCGTGCATGTGTGTGTGTGTGTGTGTGTGTGTGTGTATTTGTTAGTGTCTATTTTGTGTGTTTGCATTAAGTTTGTGTGTGTGTGTGTGTGTGTGTGTTTGTGAGTGTTTGTGTGGTCATGTTTGCATTATGTTTGTATGTATTTGCATTTGTGTGTGTGTGCACACATTTGCGTTTGTAGTGTATTTTGTGTTGAGGTTTGGAATAATCTGAGTGAAGAAATAAATGTAACTAAACTGTAACTAAATGTAAATAAATGTAACTAAAACATATTGACGCATCACAAATTCTGGATCCTTGTCACCATCCTCTCTCATTTTATCGCACTGCGTGATACAAGATACACGCATTTCGTGTGATGTTGTAAAAGTTTAGGCATTTAACTGTGCGTGTGTGCGATTCAATTGATATAGTACGTACATGAGTGTATTTGAAATAATAACAGGCCCAGTAAGTTCTAAGAGGGAATAAATAAATTCAATTAATGAAGTGTATATAACTAAAATAAACAAAACGTTTTACTGTAACACTGATCTGGACAGATCATTCTGGTTTCATTACCCTAAAAGTAAAAAACTCTGCTCTAATATTAAAAATAGGGAGGACATTTTAATTGATTTAAGAAATGTAACCAATTTATTTTATTTTATTTTAATTTTGTATTTATTTTTAAATCAGCAATTGTGCCATTTATTAGTGTTATGGAAGTGTTAGGGATGGATGCGTTTGGAGAGAGAGGGTGTGGTTTACCACGGCGGATCTAGCTTCATTCAGATTTTTTGTCGGCGGTGAATGAAGAGCTATCGAGGCCATTGTGTAAGATGCTCGGTTCTTTTTATTTTCTTGCAATGTTTCATTACATCTTAAATTTTAAGATTGTAACTTGTATCAGTAACCTTTTTGTAAAATCATAATGCTAGACTACGACATTTTTGACAACTGCCATATGCTGCTGCTTAAACAAACAAAAAATATCAGATGCAGTCGTTTTCTTTTTCTAACTTGAATCAGTAACAAACTCTACCTTTTTTTTTTAAACTGCAACACAGATTTTGATAACTATCGTATGCCTTTGTTTAACACAGACGTGTTTGATACATTTTTGTTTTAAATATTAAATACAGCTTTTTTCCTATAATTGTTTACCAATACGCAAATGTTTGTCTTGACACACATCCGTCTTGTTTTCCAGTTTTCTGGAAATATACAAATGTTGCAGTGTTTTTATTTGCATGTGAAAACTTTAATAAAAACTACCCTTGAGCACATTTTATCAACCAATACACCATTTCACAGTTAAAAGACTCACGACCCTTCAAAACACCTTAACTATCAGAGAGACATTAGACAGGGAGGATGGTAGGTGGTTCGAATAAATGTCTTGTTTCTTTGTGATAAGTTTTTAACATTAGACTACCTTCCCTTTGAAGGTAGACGTCTTGGCATCATCCTGCTCGGAAGGTGAGAGACATTAACATATAGGCAATAGAGCTGAACCTGCTGAGGTGTCTGCAAAATACCATTTGTTCAAACCCCAGAAAACCAGGAAGGAGACAGATGATTAGGATGAAAGAATGATTTTAGACTAGAAGATTTGTCACATGCAGATGAAAAAGTCATGTCCTGGCTAACTTTTTTCAATATGTATGGAACTGTTAACCAGGGTAACACGTTGTAGTCCTAATACACACAGACGGTATGCCAGGAAGGAGACAGATGCTTAGGATGAAAGAATTAATTTAGACCAGTAGATTTTAGATCTTCTATAGGTTTCAGTTTACATCCTAAATAACCTTTTAACACATCTGACTTTTCAACACGTCAAATACACAACAACACAGACACCCCCAGACAGGAGGGGTAACCATGCAAATCTGGGGAACAACTCCATCATTCACAGAGAGGTAACTGGTCTGCATGGATGTCTAACTCATGTAAGTTGTCTTAGAACTTTCTTTATTAACTATTGTTTTATTTTTTAAACAACGTCTCAACAATGTCATTTAATTTGCCTTCATGAGTGCATAAATATACTGCAACACTGGGGATTTATCAAAGAACATGTAGAAACATGTTTAGATAGGTTAGACATCGACTTGGATGACTGCTTGGTCATTTCAATCTATTGACCACCCATTCAAGGCTTAGGGATAAATGTTTAAAAGAGTCTTTCAACCCATACCAAAAGATCACAATCTCTCTCTCATCTCATCTCATTCATTTCTCGTTCTTATTCAAAGGTGTGAAACAACCAGAGCACTTGAAGCCCCAACCCAACCGAGACCTCTGTAACACTTCATAACAATTGATAAAACAAAATGACCAGACCATGTCCTGATCACACAAATGGACACTACCATAAAACCCCAGGATACAGGACCAAGAGGTGACGGGGGTCATTCGGTCACCTACAGGTTGTAAAGTTTAAAAAACAGGAGGTCGGAAGTGTTATCACAACACATGCATGCCATAAAAACAGGGAAACAGGAACAGGACGTGACAGGTGCCATATTTGGACACGTGCCTGCCATAAATCATGGGTCATAAATCAATTTTTGACACACAGTCCCCCATAATTTCTTCTATCATGTCTAGTAATGCAATCTGTATGAACAGTTGTGAAAATGTGGCTTCAGTATTGAATAAGGCTTATTAGAAAGTGAAGAAAATAATAATATTTTATATACCATATCTGACTTTCTCATTAAAACACCTCACATTTTCTTTGACTCAAATAAAGCAACATCTCTGGAGTATGTAAGCATCTACAATGTGTGTGCTAAACATTTCCACTTCTGTCATATTTGTTAGATGTACTACTCTTGTAATGCAATCACATTTGAGAACTATGATGTTCCACACTTTTGTAAAGGTTATAGAGAAAAAAAATAAAACATAATCTGTACGTATGAATTGTATGTGCACAAAACTGACTTTACCTGTCTTTTCCAACCTGTCTATGATCCTGTCTATCTGTGCCACAAAGACACATAATAGCCCCTGCCTCAGCTTGAAAATGGGTTTCTATTTTCTGTTATGACTGTTACACTTAATATAAACCCATCTATTACACATACACAGACATTAAGCGTCAAGAATACCACAGACACTATTTTCTTTGGCTGTGTCTCTAAAGATTACTCCAGTAAATAAATCACTGATGACATGCAGTCAATTCATTGAAAAGGACATGTTTTTTAGACAGCCTGCGCGAACACACGGCTAAAAGGTTAGATGTGGGAAACATGCATTGCTGCGACAGCATGTTGGCATGATTGTCTTCATAAGTTATTAAAACAATGTGGCATGAAGTTACTGTCCTCAACAGTACAGCCCCCTGAAATATTGTAGCATATCATTATTTTTGAAATATCTAAACATGTATTTAGCTTAAATATTAGTTAGGTGTTTACAAAGTTATCAAGCTTGACGTTTATATTTTTAAGAACATTTGATATAGTTTATCGTTTTGAATTGTATAACATGTATTTCACCAAACTTAAAGGACTGAAACATAAGTGAAGTATCAGTCCGCATTTCAGCTGTTAGCCAGAAAATGCAAGTGAACTCAGTTTTCATTACTGAGATAATCTACAGAATGTGGAACAAGCTCACAGTTACATTAACTTCTAGTTTATGTTGAATATTGTTTGGTACTGTTCCACGTTTAATGCCTCATTACTCCATTGTGAAGACACATACTGTTTAAATTTGTATACCTTTTTTACTATACTAGGCTGATCTGAAACCAGATCATGAAAATTTAGCTTCAGTCTTATTTATAAGTATGCAGTATGAAAAAACACAATTTGCATTGTATTGTCATGTGTGATTGTAAAAATTTTATGTGTGAGTGTCTGTTTTCCATGTTCTTTGTCGAGAAAAAACATGCAGCTTTTTATTTGCAAACAAAACTATAATGTTAGAGAACTCTTTGTATTCTTGGCTTCTCTTTGTTAGCAAACATCAGTATTTGAATTTACTTAATTTAATGATGTATTTATCAAAAATTGTGGGTAATGTGAGTGAATTCAACACAATGATCTTTGAAAATAGTTTATCTTGAAAATTGAAAAAAAAAAATTAAAACTTCTTTTAAAATAATAATGCAATTAACACATTAACATTTTACAACAGATGTGAATGCGAGTTCTTGTGAGTTCTTGATCTTGAATGATGCTGAAGGTTCATACAAAGGTTCAAACAAAAATACTATACAACATCCTATCTAACACAACACACATTCTACAGAATGGGGTGATGATGGGTGCATTATTTCATGATGAACATCGACTGAATATTCAGCAGTAGGACATGATTGACTTTTTCTTAAGATAAAGTCACTTGTTTGATTTTTAATAGGACACAACTAAAAACCCTAATGCTATTTTTTCAAAAGACAACATAGCAACGGTTTCTCCATTAACATACATGTCCAGTCTGTTTTAACATACGTTTATCGTATTATTCTTTAAAAAAAAAAAAATTGTTTAGGTCTAAATATGTTTTAACAATTCTTTTTGTTTTCTTTTTTCACAAAGATGTTAAATTGAACAAGGTAACTAATGCCTCATTCAAACACTGTAGACTTTTAGGCCAGGGAACTACAATACAATAAATTATATATCTATATCCCAAAATGCTCACACATGGCAGCGCTCTAAATCAATGGACTTCTGATTATACACACACCCAGATACCCCAGTTTAAAAACTCACATTTCCACACTGTTTGTGGTGCATACGCTCCTTATGCGTTGCAATGTTAAAAACTCTTTTTGTGATCTGTGTTGGTGATGAAAAGTATGATTTTCTACAAAACAATTAATTTGGGCAGTTCAGCTCAATATACCTGTTTAAAGACCTGAGAGTACACAGGTCTTGCATTTGTCAGTATACATTTCTTTCTAACGACTCAGGGTCATTTTATATCAGTGAGATGTTTAAATAAAGTTAACTGTGTGAACGCATATTGTCGTTTGTTCAAGTTGATGTTTTTGGTTGCAGTTTCCTGCACGATACTTCATTGTTTCTTTAGCTTAAATATTAGTTTTTTAGTCAGTTACAAATGTGACGAAGTTTTTTTTTTTTTAACTACGTATTTTTAATAAAATCTTTTAATAAAACATTCCATCGAATGTCACTAAGACTAGACTAACACTAATGAGTATAGCCTAAGCATACAAATATTCATAATGGCAATAATTTCAATGTAGATTAACAAGACAACAGACCGATCCCTGCTAAGTACACCTAAAATTGCTAGAACAATTTCAAATGTTTTTGTGACTTTTTCCAGCATTAATTTATTTACCCATCTAATTGTAATTGTTAGGCCTTACACCTATAGCATTATAGGCATTGTTTCCTAGTTTTTGCTGACATGTTAGCTGGCCTCTTTGAACCAAAGTCTATATTTCTGCGAATTTGATTGATTTAATAAAATGTACATTATATGACATTTACGTTACATTATTATTATATTATCCTAGTTTATATTGGATATAAGATACAACATTGTTTCCTAATTTTTTATTTGTATCTTTTTTTATCAAATTGTCAACAAAAAAATAAAAAATTAAAAAAAATAAAAATCCTCATTTGTGAGTCGCTTCGGATAAAAGTCTATGCAAAATCATTCAATTAAAAGTCAAAAATTTAACCTTTTATTTCAACAATATACATTGAAGTAGTGAAGAAAGTGATCAGCTGACATTGCAAACAAACAGTAGTAATGACATTACAGGTGGTCCAGCCAAAAAAGAAAATCTCTGCAGGCCATAATATTTTGTTCTAATATAAAATCAACCAGTGATTCAACAATTTCACATGTCATAGAAGCACAATTTTTTTAAAACTAACAACACACATAGATCTGCTACACACATACACAGACAGAGAACCTCGTTAATGTCCATGTCATCCTCACATTCAGACATCACATCTAGAATTTTTCTGGTAGTTACATGGACTGGCTCTCTGCTGGTGATAAACATGCTTGTCAAATCAGGCCATGGATTGTTCAGGCTTCTTACCATTTTCATTTCATTCTTGAAGTTTGTTTCACGTTTAGTATATCCACTGTAACCATGATTTGGATTGCTCGCCGCCCTGATGATCTTTTGCATCAGGCCAATCATTTGTCCTCTGTAATGTTGTTTAAACATTGGGTCTACGATGTCTTTTACAAAACATGTTTTACCGGTGGCGCAGTTGCACTCCAGTCAATCATCCGCACCAGTGCCAGAACTCCATCTGTGCTCCATCAGCTTTTGTGCAGTGTCAGATGACTTTTTTCAGAATAAAATGCTTTCCAAGAGATAAACTTTGTCCCGTAATCAATATAGAATGTTCTCTCCATTTCCAAGAATCTGGACTGACTGTTTTAGTCCATGACGGACAAGGCCTTGCAGAATTTCAATTTCAGTTTCAATTTCCGATTCAGGGTTCAGATCCGACAATATGTTATTAGTAGAAAAATTGCAGAGTGCGTCAGGCTCAGGCAAATTGGATCCTTGAAGCTGATTCTGTTGGTCCATGTAGATAATGTTTTGGTCAACAAGATGTTACAGTAGTGTCGTTGTCAGCTCTGGATGAGTTAAACTGCACACCATTACTGCAGAGTTTGAGGACAGCCGTTCTTTATCAAATGGGCCTACCCTCACCCCCCGAAGTGTGGAGTAAGGGGTTGTCGTTAGGAGGTCATAAACATTGGTCATGATGAAGTAGTCTTCCGTTATTGTCTCTTAGCAGTAATCAGAAAGTCATAAACTAATAATTGTTAAATACTTAATAATTAAATTCACAATGAAACACACATAGTGACATATCTTCTCTGTCGCTAGCAGAGGACCGAAGGCCTTTTTTTTCTGTTAGTGCCTATTCTTGGGGTCTACAGGGGTGGAGTTTAATATGGCTCAATACCGCTATAACACATAGCACATTCAATACATATTGATGCATATCCCCTCGATTGAACATCATACAGCAATGCTTAAATTAAATTTGACTTACACAACATGTCTATTGTTGAGAAAATGGCATTTAACACAGGCATGTCGCTCTGCCCAAAATATAGACTTGTTTTGCAGCATTCAAAGGGGTTGTCCTCTGGCATAGGCCAGTCGCGATTATACTCGTCGGAGTCAGACGTCATGAAGCGTTTTGTTCCAACAAGACGATATGGATATGTGACCTGGCGGCCTTGTTGCATGGTACCGCATACCTGGAGTTTCACCGTCCCACTGGAATAAGTACCAGTTTTTGTCATCAAAATTAAATTCTCTCCATATTTGATGGTAGAAACGCGCCCAGTCTATGGCCATCAAAAGCAGCCAGTCACATTTCGTTGTACTTTGTAAGAATCCAAAACATACAGTTGCACAGTCCGCTTTACTTTGTCGAAAAACAAAACTTCCTGTACATTCATCAGCCAACGGAAAATCTTGTTTCACAAAATGTTCTTCTTCCTGAAGAATCTTTGTCAGACCATTTATCTGTCTTTCCCAGTGCTGATAAGTAAGATCTTCTCCCATTTCAGAAGAACCTCTTGTCGGTGTTACACACATCACCCTTGTAGACATTTCAGGAGTGTTTGGAGCAGAGGGATCGATTGTAACAAGAAAATGCAGAATGTCTTCTGCACTCCACTTATGTGTTGCCTAAAGCTTATTTAAATACCAAATTATGAATGTAGGTAGGACCTAAAGGGGTGTCTAACGACCGAGGATGTGACACCTTCAACAGTCATAAACATCATGCCTTTAGCACATTCTGTAAGATTATCTCCTAAATTACTTCGTTTTTTTTTTTTTTCTTGAAAATATCACATTAAAATGATCTTGTTGGTAAATCAAAGTAAGCTGCTACACAGTATTTTTGTTTGAACTTTTGTATGAACCTTCAGCATCATTTAAGATCAAGAACTCACAAGAACTCACATTCACATCTGTTGTAAAATTTTAATGTGTTAATTGTATTATTATTTTAAAAGAAGTTTAATTTTTTTTTTTTTTTTTTTTCAAGATAAACTATTTTCAGAGACCCTTATGTTGAATTCACACACATTACCTACAATTTTTGATAAATACATCATTAAATTAAGTAAATTCAAATACTGATGTTTGCTAACAAAGAGAAGCCAAGAATACAAATAGTTCGCTAACATTATAGTCTTGTTTGCAAATAAAAAGCTGCATGTTTTTTCTCGACAAAGAACATGGAAAACAGACACTCACACATAAAGTTTTACAATCACATATGACAATACAATACAAATTGTGTTTTTTCATACTGCATACTTATAAATATGACTGAAGCTAAATTTTCATGATCTGGTTTCAGATCAGCCTAGTATAGTAAAAAAGGTATACAAATTTAAACAGTATGTGTCTTCACAATGGAGTAATGAGGCATCAAACGTGGAACAGTACCAAACAATATTCAACATAAACTAGAAGTTAATGTAACTGTGAGCTTGTTCCACATTCTGTAGATTATCTCAGTAATGAAAACTGAGTTCACTTGCATTTTCTGGCTAACAGCTGAAATGCGGACTGATACTTCACCTATGTTTCAGTCCTTTAAGTTTGGTGAAATGTTATACAATTCAAAACGATAAACTACAGGTCCTTCTCAAAAAATTAGCATATTGTGATAAAGTTCATTATTTTCTGTAATGTACTGATAAACATTAGACTTTCATATATTTTAGATTCATTACACACAGCTGAAGTAGTTCAAGCCTTTTTTTTTGTTTTAATATTGATGATTTTGGCATACAGCTCATGAAAACCCAAAATTCCTATCTCAAAAAATTAGCATATCATGAAAAGGTTCTCTAAACGAGCTATTAACCTAATCATCTGAATCAACTAATTAACTCTAAATACCTGCAAAAGATTCCTGAGGCTTTTAAAAACTCCCAGCCTGGTTCATTACTCAAAACCGCAATCATGGGTAAGACTGCCGACCTGACTGCTGTCCAGAAGGCCATCATTGACACCCTCAAACAAGAGGGTAAGACACAGAAAGAAATTTCTGAACGAATAGGCTGTTCCCAGAGTGCTGTATCAAGGCACCTCAGTGGGAAGTCTGTGGGAAGGAAAAAGTGTGGCAGAAAACGCTGCACAACGAGAGGGGGACCTGCGGAAGCAGTGGACTGAGTCTGGAGTAGAAACATCCAGAGCCACCGTGTACAGGCGTGTGCAGGAAATGGGCTACAGGTGCCGCATTCCCCAGGTCAAGCCACTTTTGAACCAGAAACAGCGGCAGAAGCGCCTGACCTGGGCTACAGAGAAGCAGCACTGGACTGTTGCTCAGTGGTCCAAAGTACTTTTTTCAGATGAAAGCAAATTTTGCATGTCATTCGGAAATCAAGGTGCCAGAGTCTGGAGGAAGACTGGGGAGAGGGAAATGCCAAAATGCCTGAAGTCCAGTGTCAAGTACCCACAGTCAGTGATGGTCTGGGGTGCCATGTCAGCTGCTGGTGTTGGTCCACTGTGTTTTATCAAGGGCAGGGTCAATGCAGCTAGCTATCAGGAGATTTTGGAGCACTTCATGCTTCCATCTGCTGAAAAGCTTTATGGAGATGAAGATTTCATTTTTCAGCACGACCTGGCACCTGCTCACAGTGCCAAAACCACTGGTAAATGGTTTACTGACCATGGTATTACTGTGCTTAATTGGCCTGCCAACTCTCCTGACCTGAACCCCATAGAGAATCTGTGGGATATTGTGAAGAGAAAGTTGAGAGACGCAAGACCCAACACTCTGGATGAGCTTAAGGCCGCTATCGAAGCATCCTGGGCCTCCATAACACCTCAGCAGTGCCACAGGCTGATTGCCTCCATGCCACGCCGCATTGAAGCAGTCATTTCTGCAAAAGGATTCCCGACCAAGTATTGAGTGCATAACTGAACATAATTATTTGAAGGTTGACTTTTTTTGTATTAAAAACACTTTTCTTTTATTGGTCGGATGAAATATGCTAATTTTTTGAGATAGGAATTTTGGGTTTTCATGAGCTGTATGCCAAAATCATCAATATTAAAACAAAAAAAAGGCTTGAACTACTTCAGTTGTGTGTAATGAATCTAAAATATATGAAAGTCTAATGTTTATCAGTACATTACAGAAAATAATGAACTTTATCACAATATGCTAATTTTTTTAGAAGGACCTGTATATCAAATGTTCTTAAAAATATAAACATCAAGCTTGATAACTTTGTAAACACCTAACTAATATTTAAGCTAAATACATGTTTAGATATTTCAAAAATAATGATATGCTACAATATTTCAGGGGGCTGTACTGTTGAGGACAGTAACTTCATGCCACATTGTTTTAATAACTTATGAAGACAATCATGCCAACATGCTGTCGCAGCAATGCATGTTTCCCACATCTAACCTTTTAACCGTGTGTTCGCGCAGGCTGTCTAAAAAACATGTCCTTTTCGATGAATTGACTGCATGTCATCAGTGATTTATTTACTGGAGTAATCTTTAGAGACACAGCCAAAGAAAATAGTTTCTGTGGTATCCTTGATGCTTAATGTCTAAGTGTATGTGTAATAGATGGGTTTATATTAAGTGTAACAGTCATAACAGAAAATAGCAAGACCCATTTTCAAGCTGAGGCAGGGGCTATTTTGTGTCTTTGTGGCACAGGTAGACAGGATCATAGACAGGTTGGAAAAGACCATCAAAAAGTAAAGTCAGTTTTGTGCACATATAATTCATACGTACAGATTATGTTTTATTTATTTTTATTTTTTTCTCTATAACCTTTACAAAAGTGTGGAACATCATAGTTCTCAAATGTGATTGCATTACAAGAGTAGTACATCTAACAAATATGACAGAAGTGGAGATGTTTAGCACACACATTGTAGATGCTTACATACTCCAGAGATGTTGCAGTGTTTTAATGAGAAAGTCAGATATGATATATAAAATATTATTATTTTCTTCAATTTCTAATAAGCCTTATTCAATACTGAAGCCACATTTTCACAACTGTTCATACAGATTGCATTATTAGACATGATTCTTGGCCAAAAACACTTCATATAGGTCTCAAAATAAACTTGTTTCACCATAACACTGGTAACAATTCTCATTCAGAAAACCTGCATTTCATCATCTTGTAGAGATATTCATACTAAAAGTTTTTATTTGTGAAAGGTTTGTATAAGAAATTGTTTAACTGCAGGGGGTTGTATGTGTGTTTGTGTTTGCATGTATTGTTGCTTTTATGTGAGTGTTTGTGCATGTCTGCATTCATTTTTGTCATTATGCATGTGTTTCCGTGTGTGTGTGTGCGCGTGTGTGTGTGTGTGTGTGTGTGTGTGTGTGTGTGTGTGTGTGTGCATGTTTGTGTTTGCATGTTTGCATTATGTTTGTGTGTGTGTGTGTGTGTGTCTGTGTGTGTGTGTGTGTGTGTGTGTGTGTGTGTGTGTGTGTGTGTGTGTGTTTGTGCCCATGTCTGTGTTTACATGAGTGTTTGAGTGCATGTTTGTGTTTGCATGTATGTTTGTGCACGTTTCCATTTTAGCTGTATGTCTGTGTTTGTGTACAGGTTTGCGTTTGTAGTGTATTTTGTGTTCAGGTTTGGAATAATCTGAGTGAAGAAATAAATGTAACTAAACTGTAACTAAATGTAAATAAATGTAACTAAAACATATTGACGTGTCACAAATTCTGGATCCTTGTCACCACCCTCTCTCATTTTATCGCACTGCGTGATACAAGATATAAGCATTTCGTGTGATGTTGTAAAAGTTTAGACATTTAAACTGTGCGTGTGTGCAATTCAATTGAGATAGCCGTCTGTAAGTCTTACGGTTGGAAAATCAAAGTGTGAAACAAAAGCATTTGCTTGCATCCTGATATTTAACTACGTACATGAGTGTATTTGAAATAATAACAGGCCCAGTAAGTTTACCACGGCGGATCTAGCTTCATTCAAATTTTTTGTCAGCAGTGAATAAAGAGCTATCGTGGCCATTGTGAAAGATACTTGGTTCTTTTTCTTTTCTTGCAATGTTTTATTACATCTTAAATTTTAAGACTGTAACTTGCATCAGTAACCTTTTTGTAAAATTATAATGCTAGACTACGACATAGTACATAGTACGAGATTTTGACAACTGTCATATGCTGCTGCTTAACGACTGCATCTGATATTTTTTGTTTGTTTTTCTTTCTCTAACTTGAATCAGCAACAAACTCTACCTTTTTTTAAAACTGCAACACAGATTTTGATGACTATCGTATGCCTTTGTTTAACACAGACGTGTTTGATACATTTTTGTTTTAAATATTTCACAGCTTTTTTCCTATAATTGTTTACCAATACACAAATGTTTGTCTTGACACACATCCGTCTTGTTTTCCAGTTTTCTGGAAATATACAAATGTTGCAGTGTTTTTATTTGCATGTGAAAACTTTAATAAAAACTACCCTTGAGCACATTTTATCAACCAATACATCATTTCACAGTTAAAAGACTCATGACCCTTCAAAACACCTTAACTATCAGAGAGACATTAGACAGGGAGGATGGTAGGTGGTTCGAATAAATGTCTTGGTTCTTTGTGATAAGTTTTTAACATTAGACTATGGATCAGATTGTACTGCTCCTACAGAGCTGTGTCAGGATGCACACATACAAATGATTTAGAAAGACTCAAACTTGGGGGGGGGCGCTGCAGCGTGAGCTTGATGCGGACGCGTTTTTAGTGAGCTCCCCGCAGGTGAAATTTCAACTAAATAACGAACAGACATAGATGTTTATTTTATTTATTTTTTTCAGTGTGATATGATTTGTGAACACATACTGACACAAAGTTAGTGGATACCGTGTGTATAATGGCAGCTGCTGGCAGTAAACGAGGCGGCTACGAGACGCGGGCTAACACGGCTAACGTTAGCTCGGCTGACCCTAGAGGCACTCAGGAAGGAGAATCACTCACAGCTGAAATGTTCAAGCAAGCGCTCGAATCCATGAAAAATGACATTTGTGTTAAGATCGAGACTGCGATTAGTGGTCTGCAATCAGACATAAACGGTGTGAAAGAAAAGCTGACATCGGCCGTTGCCACAATACAGCAATCGCTTAGCTCGCAAGAAGAGAGGCTGAGAGCCGTCGAGGACTCGGCGACGGCCGCGAGTGATACTCTTGTGCGACTTGAAACTACGGTGGCCAAACTTCAAACCAACATTAACGCTCTATCTTTGAAGTGCGAGGATTTAGAAGCAGATCACAGAGAAATAATATCAGACTGATCGGAATCGGTGAAGGAGAAGAGGGCAATCATCCGACGGAATTTGTTTCGAACTTCCTCCGCGACCTGTTGAACTTGGAAGAGAAGCCGCTGCTCGACCGAGCTCATAGGTCACTCCAACCAAAGCCCAAACCCGATCAGTCACCCAGACCCTTCATTATAAGGGTTCACTTCTTCCACATTCGTGAACAGATACTCCAAACGGCACGTCAAATTGGAAAGCTGGCCTACAAGGGAAAACCTGTATTTCTCTTTCCCGATCTAACAGCCACCGAGGCCAAGAAAAGAGCGGCGTTTGGTGACGTTCGCAAATACCTACGGAATGTTCAAGGAGCTCGATTCGGCTTTCGTCACCCTGCCAGATTTCGAATCACACTGCCAGGT
The DNA here is from genome assembly GCA_033026305.1 of Cirrhinus molitorella. Taxonomy (NCBI): domain Eukaryota; kingdom Metazoa; phylum Chordata; class Actinopteri; order Cypriniformes; family Cyprinidae; genus Cirrhinus; species Cirrhinus molitorella. The sequence continues at coordinate 28,476,394 of CM065132.1, read as the reverse complement.
AACACAGAGCAGCTTTTCACGGATCCTCAGAAAGTGATGGAGTATGTAAAAAACACTCAGACAGTTGACGCGAACGGAACTGCAGACTCGTCTTAGTAACTTTAGGTGGGAGCTCCTTATGATCTATTTGCTGTCTTTCGAGGACATTGTTCACCCCGCAGTTTTGCGAAGTACTCTGGGATGATCTGGAAGGATCGCACTTAGTCTGGACTAATGGGTTAATTTTTATATTTGTACTCCTCAAAATTGATGTTTAGTTTCGCAGCATGCGTTGCCCAGTGGGCTATTTTTATTTATTACTGTTATAATTTGTTTTTATTCTTTAAAATTACAAGTATGTGGGTTTGACTCCATTTTTTTTTTTAAATTAGAAATTGGAAAGACTCCTATGTTTTGGTCTGTATATTTAATTTATGCCTGTTCACCTGATGATACGGCCTTTTTTGCGTATCCTAGACGTTCGTCTGTGCTTTCTTGTCTTATATGGGGATTTGCATACACCAGGTTCAGGGAGGTGTTGAAGTGGGTGGGGGTTATAGGTTTGTGAGGGGTTCAGTTCTTTTTTTTTTTTTTTTTTCTTTTCCTGTATTTCTTACTGTTGTGGCTATGTTATGCACTGCACAATCCGTTTTTTTTTTTTTTCTGTACAGTTTCAACATCTCCGTATATTTCGATTAAATTTTTCTTTCACCTTTATATCTATAAACAGAGTCATTAATTTTGTAAGCTGGAATGTAAAAGGTCTTGGCCGTCCTTCTAAGCTTAACAAAGTGATAACTCACCTGGATGACTTACAAGCTAAGATTGCCTTTTTACAGGAAACCCATCTTAATATCTCTGACCATGCTAAATTGCGTAGAAGATGGGTCTCACAAACTTTTCATTTGCTATCCTTATTCACAAAGATATTTCTTTTATTCCCTCAGATGTGCTGGCTGATCGTAATGGCAGATACATTATAGTATCTGGGCTACTGTTTAACACGCCGGTGGTATTAGCTAATATCTATGCACCTAATTTCGATGACGATCAAGTTTCTTTCAGTTCTACCAAATTTACATTCAAACTATTTGATTATCGGGGGAGATTTCAATCTTTGTTTAAATCCTCAACTTGACAGAGCTTCCCAACGAGGAGCAACCCTCTCAAAATCAGCAAAAATAATAAATTATTTTCTTAATGATTATGCAGTCACAGATATTTGGCGATTTCTGAACCCATCTACACGTGGCTATTCTTTCTTCTCTCTGTCCATCAGTCTTTCTCCCGCATCGATTATTTGGTTCAACATTGTACTTACAATGCAATTGTTATTTCAGACCATTCTCCTCTTACTTTAGGCCTGAGGTTTGAATGTAGGTACATGCAGCGCCCACTCTGGAGGCTGAATGTTCGCCTACTAACTATGGAAGACTTTGTCCAGGCTATTTCTTCCCAAATAGACTTTTTTATCAGCGTAAATACTACCCCAGGTATAACACACAGCACAATTTGGGAAACATTCAAAGTCTATATTAGAGGTCAAATTATGTCTTACATGTCATTTGAAAAGTTTTTTTGTTTTCCGCCTGCCTTTGTGACCTCTGGATTGTCTGTTGGACTATTCTATTGCTCGCTGCCTGCCCCGACCCTTGCATTGTCTCTGAACTCTCTCTCTGGATTATCTTTACAACTCTTGTTTGTTGGTTATTGACCCTGCTTGTGGACCACGATTCCTAATCTCAATAAAGTTTGCACTTGGATCCCCTTGCCTCTGCCTCGCTCGTTACAGTTGCTACTGAGGAGATGTTGATTAAATCAAGACATGCTTTTTATGAGTATGGGGAGAAGGCAGACAGGCTCTTAGCCCATCAGCTCAGACAATCCTCTGCTTCCCATATTATTCCAGCTATTAAAACACACAATACTTTATTGACAGATCATCACGAAATTAATAACTCATTTGTGGAATTTTATCGGTTATTGTACTCTTCTGAACAAACCTCTGGGTATGAAGACTTTCATAACTTTTTCAAAGATCTTTTACTACCTCATATCAATACTGATGCTGTGCAATTTTTGGGCAGTCCTGTTTCTTTAGATGAGGTTTGTGATGCCATTTCAGCCATGCAATGTGGTAAGAGCCCTGGGCCAGATGGCTTCACGGCTGAATTTTTAAAGAAATTTTCTAGACAAAGTAGCTCCACTTTTGCTAAATATGTACAATGAATCGTTTGATCTAACCTGCCTTCCCCAAACACTGCGAGAAGCTTCAATTTCCTTAATTCTGAAAAAAGACAAGGATCCCCAAATGTGTAGTTCTTATCACCCAATATCTCTTTTAAATGTTGATGTAAAAATTTTAGCCAAAATTCTTGCTTCACGATTAGAAACAGTTCTCCCTAGTATTATTTCCACTGACCAAACTGGCTTTATTAAAAATAGATTTTCATTCTTTAATGTCAGACGTCTATTCAACATCCTTTACCATCCTATGTCTTCACCAATGCCCGAAGTTCTGATCTCACTTGATGCAGAAAAGGCGTTTGACAGGGTGGAGTGGGATTATTTATTCCACACTCTTCAAATGTTTGGTTTCGGAACAAGTTTTATATCTTGGATCAAATTGTTATATAAAGTCCCACTTGCATCTGTCCATACTAACAATATCTCTTCGGCATATTTTCAGATTAATCGAGGCACGAGACAGGGTTGCCCTCTGTCGCCTCTTTTGTTTGCAGTTGCAATAGAGCCTTTGGCCATCGCTTTGCGCCAGAATTCAAAAATAGCTGGTATAATCAGAGGAGGGCAAGAGCATAAAGTTTCTCTATATGCCGACGACTTGATTTTATATATTTCTGATCCGTCTAAATCCTTGCCTCATGTCCTCAAAATTTTTGATACGTTTGGAAGGCTTTCTGGCTATAAACTGAATTTACAGAAAAGTGAAATGTTTCTTATCAACAATGCCGCCCGAGGGCTCCTTACATCTTCTTTCCCTTTTAAAATTTCCCACTCATTTACATACCTTGGTGTACGTGTCCCTGATGCTTTTTCAAAACTTTTTGCTGAGAACTTCCCTCATTTATTGGAACGAGTTGAACAAGATTTAAAGCGGTGGGCCTTGCTCCCATTATCAGCCGCAGGTCGAATAAATTCTATTAAAATGAATGTGTTACCTAAGTTCACCTATCTGTTTCAGTGCATCCCAGTGTTTATACCCAACTCATTTTTTCGTAGGCTGGATAGCGCTCTTGGCTCATTTATATGGAATGGAAAACCTGCTAGAATGAGAAAAAATCTTCTGCAATGTCCTAAGTCATTGGGCGGAATGTCTTTGCCTAATTTTCAATGTTATTATTGGGCCTCAAATATTCGCCCTATATTGCACTGGCTATATGAAGATCCTGGGGCTGACGCCTTATCATGGATAGCCATTGAATCAGCCTCATGTTTGCCTTCTTCCCTAGCAGCTTTAGTTTACGCTCCTCTTTCCTTTCCCTGCAATAAATTTATTAAAAATCCTCTTGTAAAATCTACACTTAAAATTTGGAAGCAGATGAGACGTCGTTTCGGATGGCAAACTATGTCTCCTAAATCTCCTATCCATTCTAATCATGTCTTTAATCCTTCAATAATTGATAAGTCTTTTACATCTTGGCATGCTAGAGGGAAATCAATGATTTGTACCATGAGGGGGCTTTTTGTTCATTCCAGCAGGTGTGCGAGCAGTTTCAGATTCCTAAGAATAATTTTTTCCGCTACCTCCAAATTCGTGACTTTGTGCGCAAGATGTTTCCTCAGTTTCCTGCCCTGCCTCTATGTTCCCCGTATGATCATATATTGGAGAATCCTCTAAGATGGAACGGCATTATATCTGTAGCATATGGACCAATCAGACATACAGTTACAGTTACATACAGTTGCTTTAGTCCCCAAAGCAAATAACACTCAGTCGCCATAGCAACCACTGATAACCTCAGTTTTACGAGGGGGGGGGGGGGGGGTGGGGGGGAGCCAACACATGGAGTTGCCTGCATTTCCCAAGCCTGGGGAAAATGGCTCTTTGACCACAAAGAGACAAACCTGCAACACTGGAGCGTGGTTTCTCACCCTTTCCCTCGTTCCTTACCTTTTCATCCACTTTAACCTTCCCATGAATGCCTGATGCATGTGTGTGTGTGTGTATGTATATGTGTTGTTTAGATTAGTTATGTGTTAGTCTGTAGTTAATAAAGTTCTCGTGCACAAATTACATGAGTTTCTGATTCTGCATTGCAAAAATGTCACTTTACGATTTCCGATCAAAGCTACATGCTCTAATGCATTAGTATTTAACAAAGTTATTTTCTGCGACCAAGAAAATAGTTTTTCTGTGAATACACATGAATTTTCCCTGAATGTTCGCTGGCCGAACGGGTCAATTGATTGTAATGTGAATTTTGTTCATCAAGAAAATTCTTCTGAATTATCCAAATATTATAATTCATTATAACGAGTTATGATTAATTATTAATATTTCCTCTTTGAGCTAATTTCACTACATGAAATGGTGGAGATAAGCGGGCAATCGTTTAAACATTATTTGCAAGCAGACTCAGAATCAAACTTGTGTGTTTGTCTCGAGAATTTTATTAACGCCTTCAACATATGGCTTCTGATAAAATCAGATAGGGGGGGGGGGGGAGCCAACACATGGAGTTGCCTGCATTTCCCAAGCCTGGGGAAAATGGCTCTTTGACCACAAAGAGACAAACCTGCAACACTGGAGCGTGGTTTCACTCAGCCCTGGAGCTCATCATCATGGAAATGTCCTCAACCAGACATTCCTTGCTCTACAGCGCCATCTCTGGATTGTGGCATCCACTGCATCCCACAATGCCAGCAAACCCCATTTCACACAAAGCCATGTGCTCACCCAGGATGGAGGTCTATCCGGAGCACAACAAACTTAAGGACAACCTCGGAGTTTCAAGGAATGGCAACTCCAGCCATCAACTGGAACCATCTGGACCTGTTTCAAAGGCTTCCCGAGACCCTCGTCCCACAGCCAGTTCAGATGCAAGTATAATAGTTGGTACTAGACATTGGTCTGATCTAAGCTATCGTACACTGTGCTTTGAACTAGAAACTGATGGTTTTTAGAGATGGTTAACTCTGACTCTCACCCTTTCCCTCGTTCCTTACCTTTTCATCCACTTTAACCTTCCCATGAATGCCTGATGCATGTGTGTGTGTGTATGTATATGTGTTGTTTAGATTAGTTATGTGTTAGTCTGTAGTTAATAAAGTTCTCGTGCACAAATTACATGAGTTTCTGATTCTGCATTGCAAAAATGTCACTTTACGATTTCCGATCAAAGCTACATGCTCTAATGCATTAGTATTTAACAAAGTTATTTTCTGCGACCAAGAAAATAGTTTTTCTGTGAATACACATGAATTTTCCCTGAATGTTCGCTGGCCGAACGGGTCAATTGATTGTAATGTGAATTTTGTTCATCAAGAAAATTCTTCTGAATTATCCAAATATTATAATTCATTATAACGAGTTATGATTAATTATTAATATTTCCTCTTTGAGCTAATTTCACTACATATCGATACTTTATTGTAAAATTTTGGCCCCACTTTATACATCCCTTTCCCAAGTAAAAACTTTGTGGGAAGATGATTTGGAAATAGTTATCTCTGATGAGGACTGGGAATCAGTATTACATAGAATACACAAGTCCTCAGTCTGTGCAAGACATGGACTTCTGCAGTGCAAAGTTGCACATCGTGTACATTGGACAAAGTTAAAATTATCGAAGCACTTTCCAGATATAGATCCTGCTTGTGATCGCTGTAGGTTTACCCCAGCCTCTCATGCACATATGTTCTGGTCCTGTACAAAGCTCAGGGGCTTCTGGTCCATTGTTTTTGAAACTGTCTCTGGTTTCTTAGGTAAATTGATCTCCCCTTGCCCATTAATAGCTATATTTGGAATCATTCCCACATCTTATAATTTAACAAAGTTGCAATCTGATTGTATAGCTTTTATTATGTTGTTAGCCAAAAGACTAATATTACTGAAGTGTAAGGATCCAAAGCCTCCAACTCCAACACAATGGATTTGTGATGTCCTCTTTTTCCTAAAGTTGGAGAAAATCAAACATTCTATAAGAGGCTCATTTAGCCAGTTTAATAAAGCTTGGGGCCCTTTCAAGCAATATGTCAGGGAACATGTTTCAGTGTTGGACATAGACTGAATTTTAGTTCTAGCATTTTTTTTTCTTTCTTTCTTTATCAGTTGAACTCTGTGATATTGATTGTGCATTTATTTTTATTTTTTTAATTCTCTTCTTAAGCCACACCTTTATTTATTTATTTATTTTTATTATTTGTATGTGTATGCATGTATGTATGTATATGTATGTATATGTGTATATATATATATATATATATATATGTATATGTATGTGTATGTGTATGTATATATATATATATATATATATATGTGTGTGTGTGTATGTATGTGTGTATATATGTGTGTATGTGTATGTATATTTATATTTATATATATAATTTCTCAATTGTATTAAGTTGATCCTTTCTTTTGCTCTGTTTTGTTTTCTTCTTGTAACTTTGTCTTAAAATGCATAAATAAAGTTATAAAAAAAAAAAAGAAAGACTCAAACTTGAAACCTTTTCAGAAGGATATAAAGTACATAAACCATATGTTTGCTATGGTCTCTAATGCTTTGATTCTTTGTCTTGGCCATCAACTTTCAGCCCATAGATAGGACGTCTTCAAACTAAAACAAAGAGCGGTCCATTAACATAGACACATTAAGACGGTCATCTTCCTTGGAAAGGCAGATGCCCTGACACCTTTCTTGCTCAGAAGGTAAGAAACATTAACATATAGCCAATAGAGCTGAACCTGCTGAGGTGTCTGCAAAATACCATTTGTTCAGACCCAGTCAGGATCGAGACATGATTAGGATAGAAGAATGATTTTAGACTAGAAGATTTGTCACATGCAGATGAAAAAGTCATGTCCTGGTTAACTTTTTTCAATATGTATGGAACTGTTAACCAGGGTAACACGTTGTAGACCTAATACACACAGACAGTATGCCAGGAAGGAGACAGATGCTTAGGATGAAAGAATGATTTTAGACCAGTAGATTTTAGATCTTCTATAGGTCTCCGTTTACATCCTGAATAACTTTTTAACACATCTGACTTTTCAACACATTAAATACACAACAACACAGACACCCCCAGACAGGAGGTAACTATGCAAATCTGGGGAACAACATCATCATTCACAGAGAGGTAACTGGACTGCATGGAACTCATGTAAGTTCCCTTAGAACTTTCTTTATTGACTATTGTTTTATTTTTAAACAACGTCTCAGCAATATTGCTTCTTAATTTGCCTTCATGAGTGGAAAATATACTGCAACACTGGGGTCTGCAAAGAACATGTTTAGATAGATTAGACATTGACTTAGATGACTGCTTGACCATTTCAATCTATTGAGCACCCATTGATGGCTATAGGGATAAATGTTTAAAACAACCTTTCAAACCAATACAAAAAGAAATCTCATTCACTTCTCATTCTTATTCAAAGGTGTGAAACAACCAGAGCACTTGAAGATCCAACCCAACCGAGATTGCTGTAACACTTCATAACAACTGATAAAACAAAATGGCCAGACCACATCCTGATCACAAAATGGACACTGCCATAAAACCATAGGATACAGGAACAGGAGGTCAGAGGTGTCAGTTGGACACCTGTGGGGTCATAAATCATAAAATTTTGACACATAGCCTAAGTAATTCCTTTAAGCGATGTTTTACCTTTTCTGCATCAGATTCATCAATGCCTGATATTCTTTCATAGACAACCTTAATTATATCTGTGGTTACTGCCTCACAAGAGTCAATACGTCTCAACTCAGTAGAAGGTGTGACACGGTCTCTAACCTCCAGATAAAGATAACATTCTCTTTTTTCTCTTCCAGAGTGTCAATTAGAGATGCTAACTGACCCTCAGTAATATCAGACTTAAGTTGAATTCTAGCCTTGCGTGCTAAGATTTTCCATTTTTCATACATGGTGATAAGCTTCCTTTCCTTCTTCTGAATTTCTTCCCTTTGCAGTGCAATCATTTTTGCAGTAGGATTACATGGACGAACAGAATGTCTGGGACCTTGAGACTCTCCTATAGCTCCTTGCAATTTACCCTTAAGTTCACTCAAAAATTGTTCTTTGGCCTCAATTGTCTCTATTGTCTCTTGTCTCTCTAAAATGTTTGCTAATGTTTGATACTCATTGTTAAGGATTTCAATATCATGTTGAAGATTATTAATTTGACTTTCACATTCAGCATTAACAAGGGAAGAATTTGCTTCTATCATATTAAAATTGACAAATTAACACACTATAAAATATGTCCAACACTATTTTAAGTGTAGTTTAAATTCCCAAACAGTATTTTTGTTGGTTAAAGTTTCACCTCAATATCCATTTGCCGTAGTAGACGTGTGTCGAAGAATGAACGTAACCTGAAGAAGAACACAGCCTTTACAGTTCGTTGTGCGTCAAATAATCCTCTGTTTTCAGCCGTAGTTATCCATAAACTAAACTTTTCTGACTATCAGAAATCGATCCTCTGCCCATGAACACTCAATCTTTAAAGACCCGTCAGCGTGGACGCCGGTCAGTAATGCAGCAGGCTTCGACGACGAATGGGTAAGTTCTTACTGTTGCTAACCCACTGAATTGACGGTCATGCTCCTTAACTGATGTTTCCAAAAATGTTTAATACGTTGACATTCAAGTAGACACCGTAAGAACTACGAACACACGAAAAATAAAACAACAACAAACAAACGTTACATAAGCCAAATATGGGTTACACTTTATTTTGATAGTCCACTTTAGACATTCTACTAAATGTAAGTAACTTTGTAGCTACGTCAACTACTTGTCAACTACATATCAACTAAATCTCATTATTTGCAACTACATGTCCACTAACTCTCAGAGTAGACTTTAGGGTTAGTTTAGGGTAGGTTTAGGGTTAGTTGAATAAGTTGACAAAGAAAGTGTTAGAAGATATTAAGCAGACGGTCTACTAATACTCTACTAACTGCTAGTTGACGTTTTGTTGCAAAGTTAATTACTGTTAGTAGAATATCTAAAGTGGACTATCAAAATAAAGTGTTACCCAAATATGAAACCATACATTACGATTCGCCTCATACAATATACAAAATCATTAACTTATGACCCTTTTCAGTGAGATGCACAAATCCAATAAAGAGGAGAAAAACGCCACAAACTGCAGGCTGCGTCCTTCAAAAAGCAAGCACACCTGCCCGACAGCGGAAATGGGACGCACTTTATACAATCATTGTTGCACGTTAAGTTTGTACCAAAATAAAAGTCCTTTAGCTCAGTTTGTACAAGAAAGGGTCAATGCAATGTAGACTTCATTGTTAAAAAAATTCACCAAAACGTGCCGGCGCGGTCTTCGACCCCAGAGGGTTAAGTACACTCACAGCCTTCAAAGCTATACTACAGCACACTCCAGTCACTCACCTATTCTCTATGGGTCATGATGTTTGCTACGACTGATGTTTTATTAGAGGATGGAGAGATCACACTGTAAAGTTCACAGAAATACCTATAGGGACAGACTAGGACAACACAGATCAGTGAGGAAACCCAGGGAAGAACTGAATGCAACAGGCTTTGGGGCGAACCCCGGGTTGAAGCTTCCCTCATAGAATTTTCTCATCCACTAGTCCATCCACTGGTCTATAGGTGTCAAATTACTTTAAACTAGAGTGAGAAAAAATAACACTATACGATCACCAGACTTAAAACCACTATACGATCAAGAGTCTAAAAAATATCAATGCATGAATACTGCTGGTCTGCCGTTTCTTTGTTTTCTTGTGTTGCAGGTATGTACAGATGCCAAGTCATCTTCATAAGCGGCACCCTGGTGGAAAGCATCACTTCAGAAATCCATGAACAAGCTTCATGAGGACCAAGAATCAACTGAGCGTATCTACGTGTGGACTTCAGGACTTACACTCTTATGCTGCATGATTTTCTGTCATGTAGTTTGTACGACCCGGGGGTTCATTTCCTGTATTGTCTTTAGATGCTTTGATTAAGTGGTCACTTCTGAGGTTGTGTAAGATCAACACTTTTAAGGACAGCCCACTGAATGCCTATATAAACTACAATGTATCACGGCCTGAGTTAGACTTGGATGAATGCAGCAACACACACACGTTTCTTCAATAAAGAGTAACTTCTGCTTGAAAGATATCCCAACGTCTCTTGGACTCTGCTTTGACGAGGAAACGTTTCCTACAGTATGCACAAGCATACTTGGCAATAAAGCTCTTTCTGATTCTGATTTATGCAACTCTAAACTCAATTGTGTATTTCATATGCATCACATATACAACCTAATCATCTGCAGAGAGAAACTACCATTCAGTCACACCAAAATTCACATAATGATGGACTTCAAGGCATCATTGTAGTGAAAATACTGTTTTACTTGGTCGTCATTACACTATTTTGTTTCCATTTTGTTTGTCTTCAAGTATTTATTTATGTACAATGTTCATTGTCATTGATTAAACTGTTAATAGCTGATTTTAGAACACTGTGATTTTTACTACCATTTCATGTCATAAAAAAAAAAAACTAAAATACCTAATTGACACAACATGTTGTTGTTGTTGTTGTTGTTTTTATGTAAAACCCTAATAAACATTACAATATATTATAAGACCTAGCAGATACAGGGGTAAAAAACAATATTAATAAATAATATATACAAAAATATCAATAATACTAATATTAATGAAAAACTATTATTAAAAAGGTTATTTATAACACCATCAAGTGCCTATATAGCATTTTCAAAGCATGGTTCTTTATGGAACCATATAAAAAGAATTCTATTTAGCACAAAGGGATCTGCTATTGTAACAAGCTAAAGAAAGAATAAGAGTGTGTGACAATCACTTGGGTGTGTTTAAATTTGTTCATGTTTTTCATAGGATTTTTAGGAAATGCGGAACAAGTTAATGGATGCGTGAAGTTAAAAACGCAATTTGGCAAGCCTATTCCATTCATCTGAGAAAAACCTGCACCCTTTTTCATAATTCTTAATGAAATGTCAGGGATATTGGGATGTTTCAGTTATAATTGGCAAATTTCATACTGGTTTGGGACATGACTTCCAGATGGAGAATGTCAGACACTATTGATTCTGACAGCGTAAGACACTGTAATAATCAGTATCCCAGATAGCAATGGAGTATGGGATAAGTCTGGCTTACATTCCGCACTTCTAGCTTAATTCTGGAGCTGTTTTTTCGCAGTCTGGTATCAAACAGCATTCGGCTGAGCTCTGTTTGGAATCTGGCCAACCTAAAGAAACAAAAAGAAAATTATATCTATTTGGCTCTATTTGGAGTTTGGTCCACCAGAAAAAAGAAAATATTTGATGAGATCTGGGTGGCTTTTGGTTAGCCGAAAAGTAAATGACAGATCTCTGGCATGAATGTGCTTTACAGTAAAACAACCTTGTGTAAGATGTGTCTTCCCAATTTTTAAATCCTTTACAATATTTATTCAAATTCACTTTTATCAAAGCTAATTAAAAAAGTTATTTACAAATATAATTAATTCCTAACAATTGATAAGTTCAACTATGGAGATTAAAGAGATGTACTAAAATCATATGTCTGGAGGTCTTTGTACTTCATTGGATTTATCTCTGGAGGTTATAATGGAGTCTAAATAATTCCAGCAATGTTTAAATATAGCCTTGTTTTTTGTTTGTTTGTTTGTTTTTTAACAGTTGATGTCCCCTTTCACCCTGAATGTTGTGCCATCAGGAAAGTATCACCCCTGACTGACATGACAGTCAGTGTCAAATCATCTGTTTAATCAAAAGATCATTCTGATGTTTGAATGTAAAATCTGACTGTATTTCACTTTACTTTTTTAAGGCGATCGGTTTTCATGCTTTATTTTCATGCTAGACGTTGTGTTGAATGAAAATGACACTAGGGGGCGCTCTAGGGAGCCCAAACACCTCTGACAGCTTTGAGAAAATGCCAATGAAATTGGGTGTGCAGAATTTGCATAGCTGGCCCTGCAGACATCCAGGAATATTTAGGGGCAGCTAGCGACTGCTCATTCGTTCTAGTCTCAGGAGTCGAGTAACAACTCAACTACACTCAGAGGCAGTCCGGATTTGTGGCAGGAGGGACACAACGTCTCCGTTCCCTCCATCAGGGAACTAGGGTTACCTACGTAACTAAGATTTTCCCCTTCTTGTCGTTCAATTTGACATTGTGTCCACTTGCCTGTTGCATACAATGCCCCAGCCTTTCTTGGATGCATCTGTCGTGACCAAGATGCGTCTGGACACTTATTCTAGGGGAAGCCCTGCCCGCATAAACAAAATGTCTTTCCAAGGACTGAAGGTTTTGAGACATACTGGTGTGATGCTCATACAGTATGAACTCAGGTATAGCCAGTGCTGCAACGGTCTCATGTGCATCAGATCCAGCAGCGTGACCGTGGCTGAGGATGCCAAGTGTCTGACACACGTGATAATGTGTTTGAGAATTAGCATTTTAAATCCCCTCGCCAAGTGGGCCCGGGCAGGTCAGCAGATCTCTCTCCTTTGGGCTGCCCATCTCAGGAGCGCTTTGAAGCCTGACGGGGGTTCCTTGTATCCTGACGACGAGCTGATGGCTACCTTTTTGCAAGAACTGGACTGCAGGGCTGGTCTAACTGCTGCTTTAGGGGAGCGGAGATAGGACCCAGCGCCCGGCGAGGCAGGATGTGTTTTATGGCCTCCGTTTGCTTTACTGTGGAGAACTGGACCACCATGGTGGGCTTTGCCCTCCCCAGAGCCTGCACCGTGACCTTCGTAGCCCAGAGGGCATAGTCAGTTGTGGAATTATAGCTCAAGGGGAAATATTAATAATTAATCATAACTCATTATAATTAATTATAATATTTGGATAATTCAATAGAATTAGCTTGAAAGAATTAGCTTGATAAGCTGAATTTACATTACAATGAAAATGTGGTTTGGTATGGTGTACAAGTGCACACCTGTTTTTAATGTAGATAGATTGAGAGGTGTATATTAGAAGTAGGTGCATTCCATTGGGGAATAAAAAGCACAAGTGTCCAGTGGGGACAAAATGCATTCTCTGTGGGGCACTAAAGAGCTGTACAGGCTAAATAGTGTATTTTGTGGAACTGAGAGCCGTAGAGGCCAGATAGTGCGGCCTGTGTTAAATATATGAAATAAAGAGAGAATGTAAGAGGCTAGAAAGTGGTTCTAGTCGTAAATCGCTCGACCAACTCTCAATTCCTTCCATCTCAGATAGGGGTGCCCCAAATTTAGTGATCAGTTAGTAGAAATAGGTAAACCAAAAATAACATTAATACTAATGCTGCTATACAAAGTCTAGGTTATACATATAGGATAGGGACAAGATTGATTGATCAAGGATGCACCTGGAACGATCCAGAGAAAAATGAAAGTATGATACTAATTGAACTGGACCAATGGATGGAAATTCCTGGATATACTTTGCAGTTTCATCATGCAAAAGTCAAGTGCTACTGGTAAGATTGCCACCTCAATGTCTTGCTTGCTTGGTTTTTGTTTTGTGACAGAAATATGACTGACAAATTAAGTAACTTACTTAGTCCTGATAGAAATAATGAAACAGAAGAGAGCAAATGCTGTAAACAGCTCTGCTTTAAAGCTCTAACCTTAAGGATATTTTCAGAACTCATCGAAAGAAGGGTCAGTCTGGGCTGTGATTGTGATTGGAAAGATAAAACAAAAACTGGATTGGCTGCAAACAAACAAACAAAAATAGAAAGATAATTCACAACTTGAATTGTTAAAAACGCTGTATAAATAAACTTTAAAAATAAAGATTTTTATTTGTATTTATTTATTGTTTTTTTACTGTTATGAGTGGAAGGTAGGAGAGCCCTTGCCATGGGGACCGGCATTTTAGTTTCCGGCTTGTCCATGATGGGGTGAAGAGAGATCTTCCTAACTTATGTATTGATGTAAATAGTATCTCTGTTAAGAGTATAAGTATTGATATTGTAAACTTGCATGCAGAGCAGCCTACAAGCTCCATCGAGTGTTGAAGCTGACGTATGCTGATGGACATAAGGATTAAATATCTAACCAATTTCTATAAACAAATTCAAACTATACAACTGTCAAACAAACTTACCACATCCCGAGAAAAGGACTCAAAGGACATGGCTGAGAGCCCATTCAAACACTCACACTTCACCTAGGTAAAAGGGACAAAAGAAGGAAGTGGTCAAAATTTTTACAATATATTTTGAAACTATAAATTATATATATAATAAAAAAAAACATATTCAAGCATATTTTCAAAATAAACAGTCTTTTTCCCAGTCATTTTAAATTTTATGCAAAACGCTGTAAAATTTCTAACATCTGTAAAATTAACAATTCAGTTGTTGTTTTACGTTTTATGTCATTATAATTATCATTTTTATACAGATAAATACTGTATTATTCATGGAGTATTTCTCTTTTAATCTTAAATTTAATAGAAATGTTTGTAAAATTACAAAAATAATGGTAAGAATTATTTATAAAATCAACACCACATTTCTCACACTATTAAAAAACGTCTAACAAAAACTGTAACATTTAAGTAAAATATCCTAACTTAAAGTGCAAAACTTTATTTAAACTTTAACAAACACTGTTATTTTACAGATATTTCATGAATTATTATTATTAAACACCTTCAATAATTAAATAAATAAACTTAAATGACTTACAGCAACAGAATATTAAACTCTTATCAGATCTCTCAAGATCTGAGCATCTTTATTTATTACAAACCAGTCTGACTTTATTTCATACAAAAGTTCATTTTAAGAATTAACACGAGTTTCAGATGTTGGTATTTTAATGAAAATAGTGAAGTTTGATGTGACCATGATAGAGATCAGTGTTTGCTTCAGTTGGGGCTCTTAATCCTTGATTAGAGTGTTAGTTTTTCTCTGGGTGTTTTATCTCTGTGTTTTGAACTTGTATTTGTTAAAGTAACAAATACAGTGGAAAACAGGTTAGGTGAGGTTCACAGCACACATTCTATAAAAAGTTTCATTAAAAGGCTGGCCTTATTAATTGTTGACAGAAAAAAAAAACATATATATATATATATATATAGTCTGCACTTTCATGATATTCAGACAAAAACATATTGAGTGGTGTGTTTCAGATGCAAAGAGACATCAAGAATCAGCACTCAACAGTGGTTACAACCAACAAAAAGCTTTTTTTGTGAATTGTTTTTTGTTTTTTGTGGTTGTTCTGTGATGTCCAGAGCTGATCTCTTTATCTGAATATTTTGTCAACATTGTTGAGATTAATACGCTGATTCTTGATGTCTGTGTGTATTTTCAATTTGATTAAACTTTTAAAACTTAAAAAAAATAAAAAATAAGTAAAAAAAATAAATCAGAGGCCACACTATGAAACAACCACTGCATAATGATAACACCTTCCTCTTTTCTTGTCATAACGAATGTTCTACAGAAACACAAAGCTACACCAGCATAAAGTAAAAGGTAACACTTTATTTTAAGGTGTCCATAATACAGACAAATTACCTAATTAAGTACTTAGTAGTAGCCACTGTACTTACATGAAACATAATGTACTTACTGTGTAACTAAGTTATGGAACAGCCTGTAGTTACAGTTTGTAATTATGTACATGTAATAGGCAGCTTTTGTTACACAACATTGAACTTTTTTTACTATTTTATTGTAAAGTTAAGGTATCTCATCAGAATAATTCAAGCAATATCTGTTTTGTAAAACATTTAATTAAAATTTCCGTAAGAGTCATATATTACAGTGTATACAAAAAATGTATACAAATATATCTGTAACTCTGTGTATGTCGTGATAAATACTATCGCTCATCACACAAAATATGGACATGACTGCGATAAGTTTTGGTGATGCAATGTTGCCCATTGTGTTTACATGCAGGCTTGCTTACAAAAAAAAAAAAAAAATCAGTGTTCCTTTTCGGGAACTAGAGCTGCGTCTGAAACGCTTTGGGGAACGCCTTTGGCGAACCACACTTCTGAATGAGTGTGTAACAAAATCAAACAAAGGGAATGACGTCAGCGGCGGGTGACGTAAGCAACCAGGAAATTATAAAAGCACGTGAGCTGGCAACAGCGTCAGCTTCTGTCTTTCAGCGAAGCGCTCTGTGTGTTGTGTCTGTGTTTCTCTGTTTTGTGCAAGTTAGCACAGCTTTTGTTTTGAGAAACATGTCTGTAGAAAGCAAGCAGCGTTTTAGATTGTGTCTTCCTCCCTGTCAACGTTACATCCCTGACGGGGATACACACAATCAATGCGTTGTTTGTTTGGGAGCGGAGCAGGGGGGGCTGGCAACGCTCAGTGTGATCTCTTGCCGCTGAGAGTGCTCCGTTCCCGGAAGGCACTCTTTGAGGAGGGAGCCTTCACCAGCATTCCTCACGGTGCTGGCCCTGCTTCTGCTGAGGCGGAACGGCGGCTGCACTCGTGGGGTTCGCAGCTCGATCTGGCAGAGGGTATGGAGACAGGTGCCCCCCTATCTCCTGCTTCATCTGCTAGATCGGCAGCCCGCTTTCAGGGGTCGGAAGCCCGCACTGCGGTCACTTCCCCCCGGGGGTCGGGCTCAGGACTTCATTTGTCTTCCTCTGAGGGGGAAGATGAGGGGAGTGTCGAGGGGGATCCTCTCCCCCAGTCACCTCGCTATGAGGAGCTTTTGGAGGTGGTAACTCGTGCGGTAGCCAATTTAAAAACTGATTATAATAAGCCGGGGATTTCTAAGGCGAAGCCCAATCTGAGGGTCGTGCTTCAGTCAAGGAAGATCTGAGGGTCGTGCTTCAGTCGAGGAAGTCCTCGGCTACTTCATTGTTCCAAAGAAGGATGGGGGCTTGCGGCCCATTTTAGATCTACATTGTCTGAACCACTCAGTCAAGAGGCCGAAGTTCAAGATGCTAACACTCAAGTGTTAAGTCCGAGGACTGGTTTGTCACAATAGATCTGAAAGACGCGTACTTCCATGTCTCCATCTTTTCCTCAACACAGGAAGTTCTTGAGGTTTGCTTTCAGGGGCAAAGCTTACTAGTACCGAGTTCTTCCTTGCGGCCTAGCACTCTCCCCCCGCACGTTCACAAAGTGTGTGGATGCAGCTCTGGCTCCCCTGCGACTCCAGGGCATCCGCATACTCAACTACATTGACGATTGGTTGATTTTAGCTCACTCAGAGCAGTTGGCAGTTCGACATCAAGATGACGTTCTTGCCCACATGAGAGCGTTGGGGTTGAGACTAAACGCCAAGAAAAGTGTGCTGTCTCCATTACAGAGGACCACTTATCTAGGCGTGGTGTGGGATTCGACCACGATGCAGGCACGTCTGTCATCTGCTCGGATCGAGTCAATCCGAGAAGGCCGGTCACTTACTGTAAAAGACTTTCAAAAGTTATTAAAATTTTAAGGGGCGTGGGCATCTCGTCCTTGAGGGAACAAGACGCTGCGTCTCGTAGCCATACTTCCGGCATCCCTGCGAGCGCTCACTTTAAGGTTCTGAATGACGCCGTTGCCGGCTCACGTGCTTTTATAATTTCCTGGTTGCTTATGTCACCCGCCGCTGATGCCATTCTCTTTGTTTGATTTTGTTACACACTCATTCAGAAGCGTGGTTCGCCAAAGGCGTTCCCCAAAGCGTTTCAGACGCAGCGTCTCGTTCCCTCAAGGAACCATGGTTACATGCGTAACCTGGGACGTTTTTAACAGCATAAAAATAATGTTTCAGTCATTTAAATTAATTACTAACAGAAAAAGACATTTGTTAAATACACAGTGATGTTTGTCAGTTTGTTAAATGCATGTGTATAAAGAAAGTGACAATAATCCCTTCAATTAAAATCTGACGACTTATTTTATTCATATAGAATATTCATATAGAAACTTGAAAAAATTCTACTTAGCTAGAATATTAGAATGATCTACACTTAAGACTGGAGTAATGATTCTAAAAATTTAGTTTGGAAATCACAGGAATAAATTACATTTTGAAAAAGGCTATTCAAATAGAAAACAATTATTTTAAATAGTAATACATTTCTTAAAAATCTTACTGTTCAAAAACTATTGCCTGATATTATTTAGGCAACTCTAATTTTCTCTTATTTCTAGCTTTAATTGGCTAAGATACTCTGCTGGACAGTAACCAATAATAATGATGAATTTGTTTTAATGATAATTTTTCCATTTTTGGCAGAATATGTTCTATACTGTAATAAATGCTATGTCATTTAGCACTGCATTGCTTATGTTACCTGAAGATGGCTTGAAAACACAAATAAACCATATATTGTTGCAGTTGTGTGTTTACAGTTTTTCTCGATTGCTAACACACAATTCATGAAATAATTCACCATTTTCTCACAACTATAAACACAATCTCAAAACTACACACCAATTTGCACAAACCTTAAACTTCCAGGTCAAAACGAAATATTCTAGTCAAAAACAAATTATCTTCAGTCAAAAACAAACTTTGGCCTCAGATGATGCAAAAACCTGCCAAATACAAACACTACTCCACTGCCTAAAAAACACCAGTGAGATCAATTCAAAACACTGTTACTAAAACCTCTTACTGGTAACCAGGAATCAGTGGAAGGGTGGAGGTACAATAAAATAAAAGGAGAAGCATTTATAGTTGTTTTTATTTATGACAGGACCTTATTTATATAAACTTTCAAAAAAAAAAAGTAGTAAATAAAAAAAAATAATAATAACTGTACAGAACTGAGTATGAACTCAGTATGCAACAAAAGACTGTCAGTTACAGTACACACGCAAAAAAAAAAAAAAAAAAAAAAAAAAAACTGATCAGTTACTGATCAGCATCCTCGGCACCCTCAGCATCACGTCTCTGGGCAGGATCGGGCCACATACCTTCATCTACGTCACAGTGAATGTTTTCTCTTGCAAGGCAGCGAGGAAAATATGCTCTGCTGTGTCTTATCCAGCCTTGGATCGACTCTATAGCAATATCACCACAGGCCTCTTCCATTGCTTGCAAAAGGTTTGCCCGTTCGTAAGGGTTTCGATCGTATACTTTCCACCGCCATGCAGAAAAAAACTCCTCTATGGGATTGAGGAATGGGGAGTATGCTGGCAGAAACATGTTAGAAAATCTGGGATGATCATTGAACCAATTGCGGACCAGAGCAGCACGATGGAAACTTGCATTATCCCAAATTACAACATACTGAGGCTGCTCGGCCCGTCCTGCCTCTCTTGCTTCATGCTGGATAATGGAACCATAGAGATGGCTGAGGAAATCCAAGAGATGTTGTGTGTTGTAAGGGCCCAAGGTTGCATTATGGTGGAGAACTCCATGGTGACTAATGGCAGCACACAGTGTCACATTGCCCCCACGTTGACCAGGGACCTCCACAATGGCACGGCGTCCAATAATGTTCCTCCCCCTTCTCCTCCTTTTAGTGACATTAAACCCAGCCTCATCAATAAATATATATTCATGCAGGGTGTCTCTGCCATCAAACTCGAACATGTTCTGCAAAAATATGTTTTGAGTAAGCAATAAGAATATCTTGACCTGCAAGAGTACTGTAATTATCAAATTACAGCACTAAATAACCCATTAGTGAGTTACACTTAGTACCTGTACATACTGCACTCGCTGATTCTTGACTTGCTCTGAATTCCTTTCAAAAGGCACCCTATATACCTGTTTCATTCGAAGTCTGTTACGATGCAGGATACGATCAATTTCTGAGAAGACTTGTTGATCTTCAATAATTCTTCTCTGAATTTCATGCAGTCTAATTGCATTATTAGTAATGACCATATTTACAATTGCAGTTTCTTGCTCCTCTGTCAGAAGACGTTGTCTGCCTCCCCCAGGCAGTCGCCTCTCAACTCTGCAAAAATACAGTACATGGAAGAAGAACTACTGTAATACTGAGCAACACACAAATATGACAGATATGAGTTTAAGGATTTACAGCATGATACAGTTCTGTACACAGAAGAACAATGTAGGTTCTCTTATCTCAATTTTATTTATTGTAACTGTATGTCTAAATAGTAAAACCCTGTAGATTACTGCACAGTGTGTTTGGCAAATATCAGGTACCTGTTTTCTTCTCTAAATGTTCGAATGATAGAAGCGACTGTAAATTATTGCAGTTTTGTGTAGAGTTTTGCAGAAAACACTGAGCAAATTGGAACGTGTGTGAAAGCAGATGAAATGTGTTAAAACTTTTGAGAAACATGTCTTTATTTTGAGAACTGTATGAATGGTTTGGAAAATTGGGCCAAATGAATCAGTTAGAGTGTGTTAGCAATCAAGAAAAACTGTAATGTCTTCATGTTTCCAAACGTTTCTGTTTTTCTGTGAAAACAACTGTTTTCATACAGCTATAGCTGGACCCTTTTGACCACATCGGGGATTTCCTTGTATGACTTTTTGTGTGAGAGCACCCTCCAGCTTCAAGATATGAATGAAACACACACTGCATGGAGTGATTACTGCTCTCTGATATTTATATCGCCTCATTCTAGAAGAAGAAGGAGGACAAGGATTAATACATCTTCAAAGCAGAACCGCAGCTTTTTTCATTTACAGTTTCTGCAAAGACTTCTTAATGGTTCAGTAACTTCCAGCTGGAAAATAGTTGCATGTTTAATTTTACAAAGTCTTGGAAATCTTTTTTTTTTTTTATGGAGTACAAAATACAAAGAGAAGACAACTTTGAATCTCTTTATCGGCTCCTTGAAGAACCGCTAATATATGGAGCATGCTTTGATTTTACAAATGATGACTGAAATTCCTGGACTTGTGGCTTGCAAAATATATACAATGGGGGGGTTTAGTTACTTTGGCAGGACCCGACTTTGGGAATACGGAAAGAGTTGTAAGTTTGAAAGTTAATTCAAGACGATTTGTTTTTCCTTTATTAGAAAGATGGAGAAAAAAAAAAGACTCTCTTCTGATGAATTGAGACTTTTATCAGATTATTGTGAAAGTAAAAAATGTTCCTAATGAAGCAGATGTTTTATCAGATTTTTTGTTTGTTTGTTTGTTTGTTTGTTTTACCTGTTTTAGATGATGCTTCGGGAATGTTCTCTTTCATAGGTTCACTCAATGCTGCTTTGATGTTTACGCTTTGGGAACTCCTCCTGGTGTGACGATTGTCTGAAGCCCATATAGAATCACGCCAATTCATTGGCTGATGGCGCGAGATACCACCCTATGTCGCACGTCATAGACATAGGAGCGCGCCCGCGCCATCTTACCCCTCAGATTTTCCTTTCTTCTCTCGGTTTTTCTGGCCCATTGGTGCGATTTTCGGATTGTTGCTAAGTATTTCCACTTCAGCGACTGCATTTGTGGAATTATTTCTCCAAGCGGTGAAAGGAATGGAATGGCGAAAGCAGCCTTTTTTGTCCTGAGCCCAAGGTTGGCTGACTTCACCAACCTTGTTGGTTCTGTGGAGCACGGGTACGCCACAGTTCCGGCTGTCGAGGAAACACTTGCCGCGCACCTCTCACCTACTTCCGCTCCTTCCTGGAAGTCCCGCCCTCTCCTCCCGTCTAAGCCGTGTAGGACTACTTCCGCCTTAATTGGTAAGTCCTATATGGCGGCAGGGCAGGCAGGTGCGGCTCTCCACACCATGGCAATTCTTCAGGCCTACCAGGCTTGAAGTTTTGAAGGAGATGGACGAGGGTGAGGGTGTTACCCCCGAGGCTGTTAAGGAGCTTCGCAGGGCCACTAACTTGGCCCTTCGAGCTACTAAACACACAGCGTGGGCGGTTGGACACAGTATGGCTGGCTTGGTGGCGGAAATTTGACCGGAAATCAGAGAAAAGGATAAGATTTTTCTTCTTGACGCCCCGATCTCTAACTCTGGTTTATTCGGTGACACGGTTAATGCAGTTGTGGATAAGTTTAGAGCTGCAAAGACACAGTCGGCTGAATTTAAGCAGTTCATGCCACGGCGTACACACAAAGCCGCCCCCTCCCTAGTCCTCTAGAGAGCGTCCAGCCCCCAGAAAAGAACTAACTGGTAGAGCTACCGACCCGGCGCATCCCCCGCCATACACGGTCTGGGGATCCCATGGTCGTCCCGCTACTCATCCGCGCCCCCGTAAGCGAGTGGATCTTAATCACCCGAGCCAGCCAAATGCCCTTCATCAGCAATCTTTAGGAGGTTTTCTCCCCTCAGGGTTGCTGCAAGCTGCAGACATTACTTGTGCGGTGAGGGATACCGGGCGCTTTCCCCCGCATCAGTAACTCCTACCCCTGCTGTAGTTGCTACACCAAGCCAAAGTCCAGTGTACAAGGACGCTTTTTGCTTTCCTCTACCTCGGCAGAATGCATGTCTCTCTCCTCAGAGGGGTGTTCAAGGCGGGGATCCCATGTTGTCATCCCCCCAGAATTCTACCCCGCTACCCCTGTCCGCCTTCCTCCATGTTTGGAGGGACCTGCCGGGGGTGTCGCCCTGGGTTCTCCGCACGATCCAGTTCGGTTACACACTACAGTTTGCTCACAACCCCCGGCTGGTCTGGCTCTTGCTCGGGTCGAGAGTATCAGTTCATGCGCGGCCCTCTTCAGGATAGGTCGCCATGTGTCAGTGGGTCTATGCCGCAGGCTTCGCAGTCTATGTTCCAGGAGTCCTGAACCTAGTGGCGGATTTTCTTTCGAGGCAGAAACTCAGGTCAGGGGAGTGGATTCAGATTTGGGATCTGTTCGGTTCTCCCTTTCTCACGCGGTCTTGGGCAGGGTAAGGACGTACGGAGTCCGCCTTCTCCTGGTGGGCAGGAGGGCAAAATTTGGCACCCTCATCCAGAGATTTGAAAGTTGTGGGTATGGCCAATCGGAGCTTGCCCATAGTCTCGGATCTCTCAGAAGGATTCCAGGAGACTATTAATAGTGCCAGGGCCCTTTCCACTAGGAGGCTCCATTCCTCTAAATGGAAGGTTTTTGAGTCATGGTGCATGGCTAATGCTGTGAACCCAGTCAGCTGCCCAGTTGGTTCAGTGCTGGAGTTCCTGCAGAGTAGATTTTCGGCTGGAGCAGCTGCTACCACACTGAGAGTCTATGTTGCGGCTATTGCTGCGTGGAGGGATTCAGACGTTGTTCTGTTGGGAAGGCATTATTGGTCTCCTCTTTTAGGAGTTAGTTGCTTGAGGCCGGTTCGCCCTTCTGGCTTCCCTTCCTGGGATCTTTCTATTGTCTTGAAAAGGCTGACAGAACCTCCCTTCGAGCCACTGGAGTCAGCCTCCGAGAGGATTCTGATGCTGAAGGTTTCGCTTCTGTTGGCGCTGGCCTCTTTGAAGCGTGTGGCGGACTTACAGGCCCTTTCTGTTAGCGTGTTCTGTATTGACTTTGCCCCCGGCCTGGTCTTGAGACCCAGACCAGGTTATGTCCCCAAAGTTCTCTTAGCCTCTTTCCGCTCGCAGGTGATAGTGCTACAGGCTTTTTCTCCCTCCTCTTTGAGTGTGGGTGATAATCTTCATCTGCTCTGCCCGGTTAGAGCCCTGAAGATGTACGTGGATTGTTCCAGTCAGTGGCATAAGTCCCTGCAGTTGTTTGTGTGTTTTGGTGCTTGCCGCAGAGGGCTAGCATCATCGAAGCATACAATATCCCACTGGGTTAGGGACACTATTTCGATGGCCTATGAGGTGCGCGGTCTGCCCTCACCTCTAGACGTCAGAGCTCATTCCACTAGGGTGGTGGCTTCCTCCCAAGCCTTGTTTAGAGGAGTTCCCCTGAAGGACATCTGTATGGCGGCAGGTTGGTCCTCTCCCCATACATTTGTCAGGTTCTATAACCTTGATGTCAATGCAGCCCCTGGCTCCCAGGCTCTTTCTGCTTGAGCCAACTGTATGTTTTGTTCTGGTCTAATTTTGGGCCAGACCTGGCAACGCAGCATTGAGTGAACCTATGAAAGAGAATGTCTCGGGCTACTGACGTAACCCATGTTCTCTGAGTAGAAAACAAGACGCTGCGTTCGCTGCCAAGCTCCTCACGCTGTCCTGCTTCTTCGTCAGGAAAATCTGAGGGGTAAGATTGCGCGGGCGTGCTCCTATGTCTATGACGTGCGACATAGGGAGGTATCTTGCGCCATCAACCAATGAATTGGCGTGATTCTATGGGAGACACCAGGAGACGTTCCCAACGCGTAAGCATCAATGCAGCGTCTCGTTCCCTACTCAGAGAACATGGGTTACGTTAGTAACCCGAGACATTTTTAAGTTCTGGAAAATTTCTGTGTCTTAATTTTTTCAAGTACCGGTAAATCTTTTTATAAGTCTTGTGTTTTGTGTTTTTAACAAAAAAAGTGCTTGACAAGAGTGTTGATAACCCATGGCGTAATGTTTTAAAATTGTCTGATGGTGATGGTGATAAACCAGAATGGAGATCACTGTATAAGCCACCTTTAAGCAAAGTTTTAAATCCTAATGCTACTACAGAATGCCCTTTTTGTTTAAAGTGTGAAACTGTTTTTCATGCTGTACCGATTCAGATTTTAGTTTAGTTTAGTTTAGTTTATTGCTAAATTTATTTGATAAATTTAATGAATCTTTTTTTTTTCTATACATATGTTTATTGTTGTGTTCAAATATGTTAGGAAAAAAAGATTTATTTGTCAATGTTTGAATTTTATTATAGGTCAAGCAAAGTTTGCAATTAAAAAAAATAAGATAGAACTGGGTTCAGATCAAGATATGAATGTTTTGTGTTTAAGCACAGTCAAATCCAGAATACTGATATTCATTTTATATTTCCATCATTTTTATAGTTCCATCACATTTGAATTGAAGTGGTGTAAAAATTAGGCTCTGTGCTCTGTTGCTGATGACAGCATAATTTGTTTTAGGCAATGGTAAGAGAAATAGCAATGCAGAAAGACACTTCTTAATGTGTTAGAAGATTTTTGCATTCTGGGTATGAATAAAACAACAGGCCATGCACAGACTATCCTGTCTCTTTGAATGTAAATCTATATTTATTCACATCGTCCCTTGAAAGCCTCTATATGAACACACTTTAAAAATGTTTTTTTGTGCATGAATAAAATCCTGTTTCCAATCCAAAAAGACACTTCTTAATGTGTTAGAAGTTTTTTGCACATCCCATTATGCAAGAGCTTTAGTGGTCAGATCGCTGCGTTCAGCATCCCTATGACCAGTAACAGTGAGTTAGACCTACTGAGTGGTTTAACAGAGCATATGCCTGCTTACGTTGAAAAGCTTATTTTTCGGTCATAGAAAGACGTTTTATGCAATGGGAAGATAAATAGTGACCAACATTAGCAATCTTTTTTGTACATGAATAAAATTCTGTTTGCAATGCAGAAAGACACTTCTCAGTGTGTTAGAAGTTTTTTGCACATCCTTTTATGCAAGAGCTTCAGTGGTCAGATCGCTCCGTCCAGCGTCTCTATGACCACTAACAGTGAGTTAGACCTCCTTAGCAGTCTAACAGAACATTTGAATGCTTATTTTGAAAATCTTATTTCTAGGTCGTAGAAAGACGTTTTATGCAATGGGAAGAAAAATAGTGACCAACGTAAGAAATATTTTTTGTGCATGAACGGAAGCTGTAGCGTAAAGTTCTACAAGAAAGACTCAATGCTCCGTCATACCTTACAATTAGTCCAAGCCGGTCAGTAGTATATAAAGACATGTAACGTCAAAATGATGATTTATGGCTTTGATTTATGAGGGTGGATATATGGCATCTGTCAGCGTTGATTGACAGGTCAAATATGTACAGGATGAATTTATGGGTGGATTTATGGGGGTAACTGTCCTCTGTCACCCAGGCTGTCATGTCAGTCAGGGATGACATGGCCCTAGTGACATGGCAGTGGGGTGTGTGTGTGTTTGTAAATCAAAAGATCAAGACAATCGATAGGACTTTCTTTCTGAAGTTTTATCTCTCTCTCTCTCTCACCCCTGGTGTCCTGGTGTTTTATGACTCGTCATACCTTTTGCTCACAGCTAGACCCCCCGGCCCCCTCAATCC
This sequence comes from Cirrhinus molitorella, assembly GCA_033026305.1. Taxonomy (NCBI): domain Eukaryota; kingdom Metazoa; phylum Chordata; class Actinopteri; order Cypriniformes; family Cyprinidae; genus Cirrhinus; species Cirrhinus molitorella. The sequence continues at coordinate 28,450,206 of CM065132.1, read as the reverse complement.
TGTTATATTTAAATAGAGATTTGGTAAAACAGGATCAAGGGAAGTTTTTATTAAAGTTTTTTTTTTACATAGTAGAAACACTGTGGCAATTGTGTGTTTTCCAGAAAACAAGTGAACAATGAAAAGCGGTGATATATTTAAAACAAAAATGTATCAGACATGATCGTTAAGCAGTAACAAATATCTATCACACAAAGGTTAGAGTTTGTTACAAGAGAAATAAAAGAAAATAAGTCGATCCATTAACGGCCATACCTCTCAGCTCATTGTCTAAACTTAGAATGAAGATGGTCAGTACGTGCGCAGCGGTCAAACATTACTGATAGACATTTAAAGAAAATAAAAACAGAGTTCTGCATCTTATGCAGATCTAAACCAAAAATGTGTCACATACTATAGTTAAGCATTGCCAAAATGTATCAGACACTGTGTTAAACAAAAGCATACACTAGTTGTCAAAATCTTGTAGCCTAACATTACAGTTTAAAAAAAAAAGGTAGAGTTTGTACAAAAAAAAAATATCAGATGAGAACGTTAAGCAAAAGCATAAGCTAGCTAGGCCTACTTGTCAAAACTTACATTGTATTCTTATGTATTCTTACGTGGTAATTCTTAACTGATAAACACATTCTTACTGTTTTTAATATTAATACAACTAGTTGTTTTTTGTTTTGTTTTTGTTTTTTTTACTTTAAAGATTATGAAAACAGAGTGACAGAAATATGTTGTTTTTTTTTCTGTGTTAGTGGAAAATGTTTATTCCAGTTGGTTGTATACACTTCAACACTTTATTTATGCCCTTTTTAATTTCTGCCAATCTTAGAATTAATGCAGGTAGTTTTTACTTTAAAGGGCATAACAGCTCTCCTTTTGAAACAAATGTCACCTAGGTCACAGGAAAAAAAAACTTTGTTTTATTTCATTTTATTTAGTTATTTACACTTAATTTGATTATTTCTTTAATCTGTCTTTGTTTTTAGAACTCATGGCCTGCTATATCAGTTGAAACGCACATATGTATGCACAGGTTTGTAGTTTTGAAGGCAATAGAAACATAAGAGGATCCCTCTTTGATTTTCAAGCTGTAAGACTTGTGGACTGTTAGTTAAAACACATACACGCCTGTGTAGTTAAATGTCTAAACTTAACAACAGTATAGGAAATGCTAATATCTTGAATCACTATCAAGCAATGCTACAATATCAGAGAGAGGGTAGTGACGGGGTGCAGAACCGGTGACTCATCAATATCAGATCAACTTTTTTTTTCAGAGTTGTTTTGGTTTACATTGTTGTGAAAGAGTTTGGTATAAAAATGTTTTTGCATTGAGACATACACAACCAAGACTATTCAATAGTCTCCTGTTTACTGTCATTAAATCGTCTCCTGTTTCTGTTCTTCACTTTTATTTGTTTTTTTGTTTTTTTGTTTTTTTCCTCAGTCAACTTCTAGAGAGGTTGGTGAGGGTTTATGATTACTGATGCATTCCTATCAGATCACCCAAAATTGTAAAAACTTTCTGGGAGTCGTGACATATTTAATAAGTTTTGAGGGTCTGGCATTTTACAAATTTTTGTGGTGTGTCATATAATGTTAAGCAGGATCTGTGATCAAAAGAATAACCATTCCATACATTTATGGTATACACTTGTGAGTGCAGCTGGGTCATCTGTTGTCATGAACTTTGCCAGCAGTTTAGCAAAAGTGTCTGGTCAAAGGATGTATACTGAACTTTTTTTATGACACACAGCAGGGATTTGCTTAGGTCATCTGGTGACTTGTTAGGTAATGTTTAGGAAGAAAATATTTTATACTAAGAAAAAGCCGGGATAATTATAATGTGGATTTGGTGAATGTGGTTTTAAACCGATGTTCAGAATGAGATTAAATAGATAAAGAAGACAAGTACCAAACTTAAATGGGGACAAAGATTGTCTATGCCTACCAAAAGGTCTATGCTGTTGGAATATTTTGTTCATTTGGTTACATTCACTTTTCCAAGCATCAACTCAGACACAAAAGCAAAAACACAAAAACTCATACTCGAACGCAAAAGCATATAAACTAAAACTCAAAAGCAAAAACATAAAAACTAAAACTCAAAAGCAAAAACATAAAAACTAAAACTCAAACGCATAAGCAAAAACAAAAACATAAAACTAAAAATACAAAAGCAAAAACATAAAAACTAAAACTCAAATGCAAAAACAAAACTAAAACTCAAATGCAAAAACAAAAACATAAAACTAAAATTCAAAAGCAAAAAACATAAAACCTAAAACTCAAACGCAAAAACATTAAAACTCAAATGCAAAAGCAAAAACATAAAAACTCAAACGCAAAAAAAAACCCTTAAAACTCAAACGCAAAAGGAAAAACATAAAAAACTAAAACACAAATGCAAAAACAAAAACATAAAAAAAAACCTAAAACTCAAACGCAAAACCATAAAAACAAACAAGCAAAAAAAGATCTCTTATACAAACCTTTTACAAATAAAAACTTTAGCATCACAACAAATATCTCCACAAGATAAAAAATATTATTATTAACCATGTTGTTTAAAAGCTGCTTATTTATTTCTACACTATAATGTTTATTTTATTACAATAAAAAACAACAGGGGTCTTTATAGTTTTATTTTACTAAGATTTGATCAAATAATTGATATAAGAAACAATCAACTATTTCGATAAGTCCATCTGATGTGTCTGATGTGTTAAGCTGTTATGTAAAATATGTGTAAAAGTAGTTCAAAATAGTTAAAAAAAAAAAAAAGATCTTTTCATCTTTCATGTAGGATTCATGAACACATTCAGTTAATTTTGTAACAGAATCCTACTAAAGTTCTACTAAAATCATATCTTTAAGCTAAAACACTCACAGCTCTCTCATGCATGCATTGTTTTATCATTTAGCGGTAGCTGAGATCCCTGAGGGAGTTATTTTCGTATAACTCGTATTGTTTTTAAAACATGTAAACCAGTTAGGTTAACAGGACTTAACTAAATACTTTCAAAATCCTTCATCAGTTGAATTACGATGACAATAATTTATTTCTATAGCACAGCTGACTTACTGTGGGGATTGTTCTGAGAATAAATACACATTTAAAACCATAACAAGATAGTTTAATAGCTATGATACGGAATTGCAATCAAAGATATGCATAGTTATGACAGGAAACATTGGCATCTAACACCAGGTTGGAAACTTGTAACTGTAATTGAATTACACCTTGTTTTCTCTAATTAACTAATTACAATTACATTTATTTTGTTGAAGTTAAAAAAAAAATAGACATGAGCTAACAATCGTTAAACATAGAACTCAACAAACATACCCCTTCGGACCATAAAAACTCCTGTCTAACACAACACACATTCTCCAGAACGCAGACTGATGATGGGGCTCGTTATTTCATGATGAATGTAGACTGACAATTCAGACAACAGCAGCAGGACTTGATTGGCTTTTTCTTAAGATAAAGACAATTGTTTGATTTCAAGAGCACACAACAAAAAAGCCTAATGCTATTTGACAAGATCCATTACAACATACACATCAAATCTGTTTTAGCATACGTATATCATATTATGTGTATGATATACTAACACGGTTTACCCAAAATATCTTTTTACAAAGATGTTAAGCTAAACACGTATATTTAATACTTTGTTTAAATGCTGTACACTTTCAGCTCAGGGAACTACAATACCCAACATACACCTCAGGCCTCAAATATAGCCGTCGGGGGTCCCTATCGCAAAATACTCACACATGGCAGCGCTCTAAATCGCTGGACTTCTGATCATATGTACGCTCAGATAGCCTATATAAAACCACTCACGTTTCCACACACTGTTTGTAAAGTATACACTCCTTTGTTGTGTTGTGATGTTACGAAAACCTTATTGTGATCTGTGTTAGTGATGCAAAGTCTGAATCGTTTGTGCAAAATGACTCATTTGAGCAGTTCGGTTCAATGAACCGATTCAAAGAACCAACTGATCGGCTCCTTAAGTGATGTCAGTACACATTTCTTTTCCAAAAAAAAAAAAAACCTCAGGGTTATTTTATATCAATGAAATGTTAAAATAAAGTTAGCTGTGTGAATGTGTTTTGGTGATTATTGCCTTTTATTAATTTAAGTTAATTATGTTTTTGGTCACAGGTTCATGCACAGATCCTTCATTGTTTGTTTGTTTAGCTAAATATTAGTGTTAGTCAGCTGCAAAAAGTGTCAGACATACAGTTTATACGTATTTTTTACAGGTTTTGGGTAGTTGGGTGCAAAAGGTGAAAACTTGTGGCAGACTTGAGCATTACCCAAACACTCAACAACGTCATCTTTTAATAAAATGTTCCATTGAGTGTCAAAACTACAAATTATGTAACAATGTTCATTAAAACTAATGAAAAGTAACAACACAACCGTGCTAGGTACACTTACAATTGTCAGATATCATGACGTTACCCGCGCTAGTGCACTAGGCCTCATCACACCATTGTGAGATATAAACTGCAAAGTTTTTATTGTGTTACTCTTTGAAACCAGAACAATTTTATGTTTCTGTGACTGTGCTCGCTCTTTCTGACTGAATTTATTTACCACAGTTTCACCATCCTTATTTGACCATCGAATTGTAATTGTTAGGGCCTTACCCTAATGGCATTATAGATTTTGTTTCCTAGATTTGCAGTCATGTTAGCGGGGCCCTTTTTTTGTTCGTATAATTCAACATTTCTGTAAATTTGTTTGATTTAATAAAATATTGCTTCAATATTTAGCTTGTCTTCATTCGAGGCGTTTACGTTACATTATTATGTTAAACTGGTTTATATCAGATTTAAGATGCAAGATTGTTTTATAATTATTTTCATCTACGCATTATGTGTATTACATTGATTTCAAAACAGTGTATAAGCTATGCATAGTTTGCAAAAGCAACCGTTGATAATTTGAGAGATAATTTCACGCTGTACATGTTTTATGACTGTTAGAGGCGTTACGTTGTTTGACACACCCCCCAACCTACATTCAGAATTTGGTATTTAAATAAGGTTTAGGGACAGTAAGTTTTACGCGGGTGACATTTTCTAGCTCTAGCTCCAGTCACTCCTGAAACAAGAGCGATGTCTGTAACACCAGCAAGAAGTTCTGTTAAAAGGGGTGAAGATAAGCACCGGCAAAGACACGGCCTGACAGAGATTCTCAATGGAAATGAAGATTTTGTGAAACAAGATTTCCCACTGTCTGATGGTCACATCAGAAGATTTCTTTTCGACAAGATGGCGAAAACTGTAAAACTTTATGTTTTTGATTATGACGAAGAATACTATAGGACACATAAAACTGAATGTAGCTTCCTGCTTTTGACCGCCATAGATTGGACATACTTCTACAATCAAATTTGGGGAGAATTAAATTTTGGAAAAATCAGGTGTGTTTATCATTGGGATGCTGCCACAGATGGTATGCGGTACCGTGCGGCAACGCAGCCAGAATACATATCCATATCAGCCTGTTGGAACAAAATGCATCACGATCAAAATGATCTCATGCAGGCCAATAAACGTCGGGAGGAATCTAAAACAAACTTTTTGTCTCAAAGCAGCGAGTCTGACTCTGATGAGCTAGACTCTGATGATGAGTATGACAAGGTCTTCCTACAATTCGATGGTCAAATAAGGATGGTGAAACTGTGGTGAATAAATTAAGTCAGAAAGAGTGAGCACAGTCACAGAAACATAAAATTGTTCTGGTTTCAGAGAGTAACACAATAAAAACTTTGCAGTTTATATCTCACAATGGTGTGATGAGGCCTAGTGCACTAGTGCGGGTAAAGTCATGATATCTGACAATTGTAAGTGTACCTAGCACGGTTGTGTTGTTACTTATCATTAGTTTTAATGAACATTGTTACATAATTTGTAGTTTTGACACTCAGTGGAACATTTTATTAAAAGATGACGTTGTTGAGTGTTTGGGTAATGCTCAAGTCTGCCACAAGTTTTCACCTTTTGCACCCAACTACCCAAAACCTGTAAAAAATATGTATAAACTTTATGTCTGACACTTTTTGCAGCTGACTAACACTAATATTTAGCTAAACAAACAAACAATGAAGGATCTGTGTATGAACCTGCAACCAAAAACATAATTAACTTAAATTAATAAAAGGCAATAATCACCAAAACACATTCACACAGCTAACTTTATTTAAACATTTCATTGATATAAAATAACCCTGAGTTTTTTTTTTTTTGTTTGTTTGTTTTTTGGAGAAGAAATGTGTACTGACATCACTTAAGGAGCCGATCAGTTGGTTCTTTGAATCGGTTCATTGAACCGAACTGCTCAAATGAGTCATTTTGCACAAACGATTCGAACTTTGCATCACTAACACAGATCACAAAAAGGTTTTTGTAACATCACAACACAGAAGGAGTGTATACTTCACAAACAGTGTGTGGAAACGTGAGTGGTTTTATATAGGCTATCTGAGCGTACATATGATCAGAAGTCCAGCGATTTAGAGCGCTGCCATGTGTGTTTTTTTTGCGATAGGGACCCCCGACGGCTATGTTTGAGGTCTGAGGTGTATGTTGGGTATTGTAGTTCCCTGAGCTGAAAGTGTACAGCATTTGAACGAAGGCTTAAATGCACATACGTGTTTAGCTTAACATCTTTATAAAAAGATATTTTGGGTAAACCGTGTTAGTATATAATACACAATATGATATACGTATGCTAAAACAGATTTGATGTGTATGTTGTAATGGATCTTGTCAAATAGCATTAGGCTTTTTTGTTGTGTGCTCTTAAAATCAAATAATTGTCTTTATCTTAAGAAAAAGCCAATCAAGTCCTGCTGCTGTTGTCTGAATTTTCAGTCTACATTCATCATGAAATAACGAGCCCCATCATCAGTCCGCGTTCTGGAGAATGTGTGTTGTGTTAGACAGGAGTTTTTATGGTCTGAAGGGGTATGTTTGTTGAGTTCTATGTTTAACGATTGTTAGCTCATGTCTATTTTTTTTTTTTAGCTTCAACAAAATAAATGTAATTGTAATTAGTTAATTAGAGAAAACAAGGTGTAATTCAATTACAGTTACAAGTTTCCAACCTGGTGTTAGATGCCAATGTTTCCTGTCATAACTATGCATAGCTTTGATTGCAATTCTGTATCATAGCGATTCAAATCTTGTTATGGTTTTAAATGTGTATTTATTCTCAGAACAATCCCCACAGTAAGTCGGCTGTGCTATAGAAATAAATTATTGTCATCGTAATTCAACTGATGAAGGATTTTGAAAGTATTTAGTTAAGTCCTGTTAACCTAACTGGTTTACATGTTTTAAAAACAATACGAGTTATACGAAAATAACTCCCTCAGGGATCTCAGCTACCGCTAAATGATAAAACAATACATGCATGAGAGAACTGTGAGTGTTTTAGCTAAAAGATACGATTTTAGCAGAACTTTGTCAGGATTCTGTTACAAAACCAATTGAATGTGTTCATGAATCCTACATGAAAGATAAAAAGATCTTTTTTTTTTTTTTGGTTAACTATTTTGAACTACTACTACATATATTTTACATAACATCTTAACACATCAGACACATCAGATGGACTTATCGAATAGTTGATTGTTTCTTCTATCAATTATTTGATAAAATCTTAGTAAAATAAAACTATAAAGACCCCTGTTGTTTTTTATTGTAATAAAATAAACATTATAGTGTAGAAATAAATAAGCAGCTTTTAAACAACATGGTTAATAATATTATTTTTTATCTTGTGGAGATATTCGTTGTGATGCTAAAGTTTTTATTTGTAAAAGGTTTGTATAAGAGATCTTTTTTTGCTTGTTTGTTTTTATGGTTTTGCGTTTGAGTTTTAGTTTTTTTTTATGTTTTTGTTTTTGCATTTGAGTTTTAGTTTTTATGTTTTTGCTTTTGCGTTTGAGTTTTCAGTGTTTTTTTTTTTTTGCGTTTGAGTTTTAGTTTTTATGTTTTTGCTTTTGCATTTGAGTTTTAGTTTTTATGTTTTTGCTTTTGAATTTTAGTTTTATGTTTTTGTTTTTGCATTTGTGTTTTAGTTTTTATGTTTTTGCTTTTGCGTTTGAGTTTGTTTTTGCTTTTGAGTTTTAGTTTTGTTTTTGCATTTGAGTTTTAGTTTTGTTTTTGCATTTGAGTTTTAGTTTTTATGTTTTTTGCTTTTGAATTTTTAGTTTTATGTTTTTGTTTTTGCTTATGCGTTTGAGTTTTAGTTTCTATGTTTTTGCTTTTTAGTTTTTATGTTTTTGCTTTTAAGTTTTAGTTTATATGCTTTTGCGTTCGAGTATGAGTTTTTGTGTTTTTGCTTTTGTGTCTGAGTTGATGCTTGGAAAAGTGAATGTAACCAAATGAACAAAATATTCCAACAGCATAGACCTTTTGGTAGGCATAGACAATCTTTGTCCCCATTTAAGTTTAGTACTTGTCTTCTTTATCTATCTAATCTCATTCTGAACATTGGTTTAAAACCACATTCACCAAATCCACATTATAATTATCCCGGCTTTTTCTTAGTATAAAATATTTTCTTCCTAAACATTACCTAACAAATCACCAGATGACCTAAGCAAATCCCTGCTGTTTGTCATAAAAAAAGTTCAGTATACATCCTTTGACCAGACACTGAACATTTTTGCTAAACTGCTGGCAAAGTTCATGACAACAGATGACCCAGCTGCACTCACAAGTGTATACCATAAATGTATGGAATGGTTATTCTTTTGATCACAGATCCTGCTGAACATTATATGACACACCACAAAAATTTGTAAAATGCCAGACCCTCAAAACTTTAAGTCGCGACTCCCAGAAAGTTTTTACAATTTTGGGTGATCTGATAGGAATGCATCAGTAATCATAAACCCTCACCAACCTCTCTAGAAGCTGACTGAGGAAAAAAACAAAAAAAACAAAAAAACAAATAAAAGTGAAGAACAGAAACAGGAGACGATTTAATGACAGTAAACAGGAGACTATTGAATAGTCTTGGTTGTGTATGTCTCAATGCAAAAACATTTTTATACCAAACTCTTTCACAACAATGTAAACCAAAACAACTCTGAAAAAAAAAGTTGATCTGATATTGATGTCACCGGTTCTGCACCCCTGCCACTACCCTCTCTCTGATATTGTAGCATTGCTTGATAGTGATTCAAGATATTAGCATTTCCTATACTGTTGTTAAGTTTAGACATTTAACTACACAGGCGTGTATGTGTTTTAACTAACAGTCCACAAGTCTTACAGCTTGAAAATCAAAGAGGGATCCTCTTATGTTTCTATTGCCTTCATTCTCCTGAGATTTAACTACAAACCTGTGCATACATATGTGCGTTTCAACTGATATAGCAGGCCATGAGTTCTAAAAACAAAGACAGATTAAAGAAATAATCAAATTAAGTGTAAATAACTAAATAAAATGAAATAAAACAAAGATTTTTTTATTCCTGTGGCCTAGGTGACATTTGTTTAAAAAGGAAAGCTGTTATGCTCTTAAAAAGTAAAAACTACTGCATTAATTCTAAGATTGGCAGAAATTAAAAATTAATTAAAAAGGGCATAAATAAAGTGTTGAAGTGTATACAACCAACTGGAATAAACATTTTCCACTAACACAGAAAAAAAACAACATATTTCTGTCACTTTTCATAATCTTTAAAGTAAAAAACAAAAACAAAAACAAAACAAAAAAACTACTTGTATTAATATTAAAAACGTATGCTTATGCTTAACGTTCTCCTCTGATATTTTTTTTTTGTACAAACTCTACCTTTTTTTTTTTTAACCGTAATGTTAGACTACAAGATTTTGACAACTAGTGTATGCTTTTGTTTAACACAGTGTCTGATACATTTCGCCAATGCTTAACTATGAACTCTGTTTTTATTTTCTTTAAATGTCTATCAGTAATGCTAGACTACAACATAGCTTATTATGCTGTTGTTTGACCGCTGCGCACGTACTGACCATCTTCATTCTAAGCTTAGACAATGAGCATTCTTTTTTCTGCTCGGGCATTTAAACTTCGCTGTGAGTATCATCCCTAAAGGCAGATCCTTTATATCCCGACTCTTAACTTTAGCGCATTCCGTACCAAATTTACACGATTCGGTTCACCTAGACGAAGGATGCTTGTCCGATCTCAAATTTTGGACTCATCTGCTAAACAATTGGAACGGCATCTCTTTTTTTACAACGACGTTTCCGAGTCGTCGAACGATTTAGAGCTTTTCACAGATACTGCTCCCTCCATTGGTTTTGGGGGGTTTTTCCAAGGGCAATGGTTCGCCGAAACCTGAAGACGCGGAATGGTCTCATAAACTTATTATTTTGTTTTGCGATAATGAAGCTACACTGTAAAAAAAAAAAAATCCGGAAAATTTACGGTAGAATACCGGCAGCTGTGGTTGCCGGAACTGTACAGTAAAAACGGTAGCAACGTTTTACAGTTTACGGTTTTCAGTTAAATTTACAAGTAAATTCCATAATTTCATTAACTGATATAACTATAATGTACCAGCCTATTGAAGTACTGACATTTGTTTTATACCTTTGTAATACACTGATAACCACCAAAACCAGGTGGTGATGAGAAAGTCACATGATAAAGAAAAGCCCATCACAAGCAGCTTTAAAATATTAACATACATAGAAGGTGCACAGTGTCACTCACACAGATGCTAAACACCATCATGGTAACACACATGAAACCGAAATAATGCAATAAACATTCATTTAACAGCATTAGATGTAACATACAACCCTAATGTACAAAACTGCTAACAAAAAACTAAGAAGAAAGAGTTATTTCAACAAAAAAATCATCCAGTTTTGAAAAATGTAATGCAGGGAATTCTGGGAATGTCAATTTACGGTTATTCACTGTACATTTTACAGTCTTTTACCGTTAAACATTTAACAGTTTTGAATTGTATCATTTTTACAGTTTTTTACTGTTAAATTCACGGTTGCCATAATCAACAAAGGGAGATCTGCTTGCCCTTTAATCATGCCGATTATGAGAAGACTGACCTGGCAGTCAGTTATTCACAACTTCATATTTCAAGCTCTTCATATTCCCGGTCACTACAATTCCATAGCTGATGCTCTGTCTCGTTTTCATTTTCAGGCTTTCAGACATCTCTGTCCATCAGCCAAGCAGCACTCGACTCCCTGCCCGAATCTGTCAGAAATCCTGCTAAATTAGACGTTTTTTACAGTGGTCTACTAAACTCAGCCAGGCATTATATCGCTAAAGGTGTCGCACCTACTACTCTTAAAGCCTACACACAAGCTTGGTCCTTATTCGTAACCTTTTGTCTTTTGTTTTCGATTCCCACTTTCCCTATTCTTATAACTACTGTCTGTTATTTTCTAGTCTACAATCATGGAAATTGGAACTTAAAGTTGTCTTCTATCCGGAAACTCCTCGCCGGCATTAAGTTTTACGCTAGATATCATAACCCTGATTATCCAAGCCTTTTCACCATTCCCTCTATACGGTTACTTAAACGCATAGCTAAGTCATCGGTAAAAACTCACGACAAACACCTTCCCATTACTTTTCTGATTTTGCAGCGACTGATTAACACCCTTCCTATTGGCTCCTTTTCAGAATACACTAAAGTCACGTTAGAAGCCATGTTTTTAACAGCTTTTTATGGTTTCATGCATCCAGGAGAATTTACGTCTGAATCTAAACACTTCGAATTTTCACTTTCACTTTCACTTTCACTTTCTGACTTAGAGTGCTTTTTTCTCAAGTACTCTAAGACCGATTCACTAGGATCAGGCATCACTTTGTCCATTTACAAAAATGATACACAGTTCTCCCCCCATTCCACTATGATCAAATACTTAAAAATTTGGCACCTTACTCCTCTTCACTCTCCTCTATTAATTTTACCTAACGGTGCACCAATAACAAAGGCCTGGTTTAGCTCTCATCTAGCATCTGTTTTAAAAAATTGCGGTTTATCACCGCTTCTCTACACCAGTCATTCCTTCAGAATTGGAGCAGCCACTACAGCCGCCCAACAAGGAATTCCAATGTCAACTATTAAGATGACCATCTGCCCATCCTCTGCTTTCAAATCATACATTAGACCTGAACCCCAACAAATCATAAAGGCTTAGCAAGCAATCTCAAGTTACCCTCAATGTATAATTATGCATCTACTGGTGGTGATGTTATATCTATCTCAATTTTCTTTACGACTTGTAGCCTTTCTCTCACTGTGACCTATCGTGGCCTTTCTCACTGTGGTCTATTGTGGCCTTTCTCTCTCTGTGGCCTATGGTGGCCTTTCTCTCTATGGCCTATCCTGGACTTTCTCACAGTGGCCTATCGTGGCCTTTCTCTCTGTGGCCTATAGTGGACTTTCTTACAGTGGCCTATCGTGGCCTTTCTCTCTCCGTGGCCTATCGTGGCCTTTCTCTCTGTGGCCTATCATAGCCTTTCTCTCACTGTGGCCTATTATCGTGGCCTTTCTCTCAGTATGGCCTATTGAGGCCTCTTAAATGCTATCCCGCCTATCAAGGCCTCTATCACTATCAGACCTATCACAACTTCTCTCTCTGCGTGGCCTAAAAGTGAAAATTTATCTAAATGATCTAATTTAACATTTATCCGTTTACTTAACTATGTCTAATTATTATTTTCTTTCTTTGTCTTGTATATTCTAGGATCTACAAAGAATTACTCCATCTGGTGGGTATATAATCTCCTCTTTCTTTTGGGGTGGGCTCTGCCCCTGCCTTTAGTTTCGGCAGTGATAGCTGGAATCTACAACTAATGATCCTAGCTACGGATAGAGCCTAAGCAAAAGGATTTATAATTCTTTCTTTGATTTTGTCAATAAATAATTTCAAATCTGATCATCATCATCTCAGAGTCTTTGTGGTAGAAATAAATTCTGTTTGCAATGCACAAACACACTTCTCAGTGTGTTAGAAGTGATTTGTACATCTCTTTATGCAAGATCTTTAGTGGTTAGATCGCTGCGTCCAGCGTTAGACGTTAGACATCCTGAGCGATCTAACAGAACCTATGAATGCTTATTTTGAAAACCTTATTTCCAGGTCGTAGAAATGCGTTTCATGCAATGAGAAGAAAAATAGTGACCAACATTAGAAAAAAATTTTGTGCATGAATAAAATTCTGTTTGCAATGTAAAAACACACTTCTCAGTGTGTTAGAAGTGATTTGTACATCTCTTTATGAAAGATCTTTAGTGGTTAGATCGCTGCGTCCAGCGTCTCTATGACCACTAACAGTGAGTTAGACATCCTGATCGATCTAACAGAACGTATGAATACTTATTTTGAAAACCTTATTTCCAGGTCGTAGAAATGCGTTTTATGCAATGGGAAGAACAATAGTGACCAACATAAAAAATATTTTTTGTGCATGAATAAAATTCTGTTTGCAATGTAGAAACACACTTCTCAGTGTGTTAGAAGTGATTTGTACAAATCTTTATGCAAGAGCTTTAGTGGTCAGATCGCTGCGTCCAGCGTCTCTATGACCACTAACAGTGAGTTAGACATCCTGAGCGATCTAACAGAACGTATGAATGCTTGTTTTGAAAACCTTATTTCCAGGTCGTAGAAATGCGTTTTATGCAATGGGAAGAACAATAGTGACCAACATAAAAAATATTTTTTGTGCATGAATAAAATTCTATTTGCAATGTAGAAACACACTTCTCAGTGTGTTAGAAGTGATTTGTACATCTGTTTATGCAAGATCTTTAGTGGTCAGATATCTGCGTCCAGCGTCTCTATGACCACTAACAGTGAGTTAGACATCCTGATCGATCTAACAGAACGTATGAATGCTTATTTTGAAAACCTTATTTCCAGGTCGTAGAAATGCGTTTTATGCAATGGGAAGAACAATAGTGACCAACATAAAAAATATTTTTTGTGCATGAATAAAGTTCTGTTTGCAATGTAGAAACACACTTTTCAGTGTGTTAGAAGTGATTTGTACATCTCTTTATGCAAGATCTTTAGTGGTCAGATCGCTGCGTCCAGCGTCTCTATGACCACTAACAGTGAGTTAGACATCCTGAGCGATCTAACAGAACCTATGAATGCTTATTTTGAAAACCTTATTTCCAGGTCGTAGAAATGCGTTTCATGCAATGAGAAGAAAAATAGTGACCAACATTAGAAAAATATTTTGTGCATGAATAAAATTCTGTTTGCAATGTAGAAACACACTTCTCAGTGTGTTAGAAGTGATTTGTACATCTCTTTATGCAAGAGCTTTAGTGGTCAAATCGCTGCGTCCAGCGTCTCTATGACCACTAACAGTGAGTTAGACATCCTGAGCGCTCTAACAGAACGTATGAATGCTTAATTTTAAAAACTTATTTCCAGGTCGTAGAAATGCGTTTTATGCAATGGGAAGAACAATAGTGACCAACATAAAAAATATTTTTTGTGCATGAATAAAATTTTGTTTGCAATGTAGAAACACACTTTTCAGTGTGTTAGAAGTGATTTGTACATCTCTTTATGCAAGATCTTTAGTGGTCAGATCGCTGCGTCCAGCGTCTCTATGACCACTAACAGTGAGTTAGACATCCTGAGCGATCTAACAGAACGTATGAATGCTTATTTTGAAAACCTTATTTCCAGGTCGTAGAAATGCGTTTTATGCAATGGGAAGAACAATAGTGACCAACATAAAAAATATTTTTTGTGCATGAATAAAGTTCTGTTTGCAATGTAGAAACACACTTCTCAGTCTGTTAGAAGTGATTTGTACAAATCTTTATGCAAGAGCTTTAGTGGTCAGATCGCTGCGTCCAGCGTCTCTATGACCACTAACAGTGAGTTAGACATCCTGAGCGATCTAACAGAACCTATGAATGATTATTTTGAAAACCTTATTTCCAGGTCGTAGAAATGCGTTTCATGCAATGAGAAGAAAAATAGTGACCAACATTAGAAAAAAAATTTGTGCATGAATAAAATTCTGTTTGCAATGTAAAAACACACTTCTCAGTGTGTTAGAAGTGATTTGTACATCTCTTTATGCAAGAGCTTTAGTGGTCAGATCGCTGCGTCCAGCGTCTCTATGACCACTAACAGTGAGTTAGACATCCTGAGCGGTCTAACAGAACGTATGAATGCTTAATTTTAAAAACTTATTTCCAGGTCGTAGAAATGCGTTTTATGCCATGGGAAGAACAATAGTGACCAACATAAAAAATATTTTTTGTGCATGAATAAAATTCTGTTTGCAATGTAAAAAAAACACTTCTCAGTGTGTTAGAAGTGATTTGGTTATCTCTTTATGCAAGAGCTTTAGTGGTCAGATCGCTGCGTCCAGCGTCTCTATGAACACTAACAGTGAGTTAGACATCCTGAGCGGTCTAACAGAACGTATGAATGCTTATTTTTAAAACCTTATTTCCAGGTCGTAGAAATGCGTTTTATGCAATGGGAAGAACAATAGTGACCAACATAAAAATATTTTTTGTGCATGAATAAAATTCTGTTTGCAACGTAGAAACACACTTCTCAGTGTGTTAGAAGTGATTTGTACATCTCTTTATGCAAGATCTTTAGTGGTCAGATCGCTGCGTCCAGCGTCTCTATGACCACTAACAGTGAGTTAGACATCCTGAGCGATCTAACAGAACCTATGAATGATTATTTTGAAAACCTTATTTCCAGGTCGTAGAAATGCGTTTCATGCAATGAGAAGAAAAATAGTGACCAACATTAGAAAAATATTTTGTGCATGAATAAAATTCTGTTTGCAATGTAGAAACACACTTCTCAGTGTGTTATAAGTGATTTGTACAAATCTTTATGCAAGAGCTTTAGTGGTCAGATCGCTGCATCCAGCGTCTCTATGACCACTAACAGTGAGTTAGACATCCTGAGCGGTCTAACAGAATGTATGAATAATTATTTTGAAAACCTTATTTCCAGGTCGTAGAAATGCGTTTTATGCAATGAGAAGAAAAATAGTGACCAACATTAGAAAAAAATTTTGTGCATGAATAAAATTATGTTTGCAATGTAGAAACACACTTTTCAGTGTGTTAGAAGTGATTTGTACATCTCTTTATGCAAGATCTTTAGTGGTCAGATCGCTGCGTCCAGCGTCTCAATGACCACTAACAGTGAGTTAGACATCCTGAGCGATCTAACAGAACCTATGAATGCTTATTTTGAAAACCTTATTTCCAGGTCGTAGAAATGCGTTTCATGCAATGAGAAGAAAAATAGTGACCAACATTAGAAAAATATTTTGTGCATGAATAAAATTCTGTTTGCAATGTAGAAACACACTTTTCAGTGTGTTAGAAGTGTTTTGTACATCTCTTTATGCAAGAGCTTTAGTGGTCAGATCGCTGCTTCCAGCGTCTCTATGACCACTAACAGTGAGTTAGACATCCTGAGCGATCTAACAGAACGTATGAATGCTTATTTTGAAAACCTTATTTCCAGGTCGTAGAAATGCGTTTTATGCAATGGGAAGAACAACAGTGACCAACATAAAAAATATTTTTTGTGCATGAATAAAATTCTGTTTGCAATGTAGAAACACACTTCTCAGTCTGTTAGAAGTGATTTGTACAAATCTTTATGCAAGAGCTTTAGTGGTCAGATCGCTGCGTCCAGCGTCTCTATGACCACTAACAGTGAGTTAGACTTCCTGAGCGATCTAACAGAACCTATGAATGATTATTTTGAAAACCTTATTTCCAGGTCGTAGAAATGCGTTTCATGCAATGAGAAGAAAAATAGTGACCAACATTAGAAAAAAAATTTGTGCATGAATAAAATTCTGTTTGCAATGTAAAAACACACTTCTCAGTGTGTTAGAAGTGATTTGTACATCTCTTTATGCAAGAGCTTTAGTGGTCAAATCGCTGCGTCCAGCGTCTCTATGACCACTAACAGTGAGTTAGACATCCTGAGCGGTCTAACAGAACGTATGAATGCTTAATTTTAAAAACTTATTTCCAGGTCGTAGAAATGCGTTTTATGCAATGGGAAGAACAATAGTGACCAACATAAAAAATATTTTTTGTGCATGAATAAAATTTTGTTTGCAATGTAGAAACACACTTTTCAGTGTGTTAGAAGTGATTTGTACATCTCTTTATGCAAGATCTTTAGTGGTCAGATCGCTGCGTCCAGCGTCTCTATGACCACTAACAGTGAGTTAGACATCCTGAGCGATCTAACAGAACGTATGAATGCTTATTTTGAAAACCTTATTTCCAGGTCGTAGAAATGCGTTTTATGCAATGGGAAGAACAATAGTGACCAACATAAAAAATATTTTTTGTGCATGAATAAAGTTCTGTTTGCAATGTAGAAACACACTTCTCAGTCTGTTAGAAGTGATTTGTACAAATCTTTATGCAAGAGCTTTAGTGGTCAGATCGCTGCGTCCAGCGTCTCTATGACCACTAACAGTGAGTTAGACATCCTGAGCGATCTAACAGAACCTATGAATGATTATTTTGAAAACCTTATTTCCAGGTCGTAGAAATGCGTTTCATGCAATGAGAAGAAAAATAGTGACCAACATTAGAAAAAAAATTTGTGCATGAATAAAATTCTGTTTGCAATGTAAAAACACACTTCTCAGTGTGTTAGAAGTGATTTGTACATCTCTTTATGCAAGAGCTTTAGTGGTCAGATCGCTGCGTCCAGCGTCTCTATGACCACTAACAGTGAGTTAGACATCCTGAGCGGTCTAACAGAACGTATGAATGCTTAATTTTAAAAACTTATTTCCAGGTCGTAGAAATGCGTTTTATGCCATGGGAAGAACAATAGTGACCAACATAAAAAATATTTTTTGTGCATGAATAAAATTCTGTTTGCAATGTAGAAACACACTTTTCAGTGTGTTAGAAGTGATTTGTACATCTCTTTATGCAAGATCTTTAGTTGTCAGATCGCTGCGTCCAGCGTCTCTATGACCACTAACAGTGAGTTAGACATCCTGAGCGATCTAACAGAACGTATGAATGCTTATTTTGAAAACCTTATTTCCAGGTCGTAGAAATGCGTTTCATGCAATGAGAAGAAAAATAGTGACCAACATTAGAAAAATATTTTGTGCATGAATAAAATTCTGTTTGCAATGTAGAAACACACTTTTCAGTGTGTTAGAAGTGTTTTGTACATCTCTTTATGCAAGAGCTTTAGTGGTCAGATCGCTGCGTCCAGCGTCTCTATGACCACTAACAGTGAGTTAGACATCCTGAGCGGTCTAACAGAATGTATGAATACTTATTTTGAAAACCTTATTTCCAGGTCGTAGAAATGCGTTTTATGCAATGGGAAGAACAATAGTGACCAACATAAAAAATATTTTTTGTGCATGAATAAAATTATGTTTGCAACGTAGAAACACACTTCTCAGTGTGTTAGAAGTGATTTGTACATCTCTTTATGCAAGATCTTTAGTGGTCAGATCGCTGCGTCCAGCGTCTCTATGACCACTAACAGTGAGTTAGACATCCTGAGCGATCTAACAGAACGTATGAATGCTTATTTTGAAAACCTTATTTCCAGGTCGTAGAAATGCGTTTTATGCAATGGGAAGAACAACAGTGACCAACATAAAAAATATTTTTTGTGCATGAATAAAATTCTGTTTGCAATGTAGAAACACACTTCTCAGTCTGTTAGAAGTGATTTGTACAAATCTTTATGCAAGAGCTTTAGTGGTCAGATCGCTGCGTCCAGCGTCTCTATGACCACTAACAGTGAGTTAGACTTCCTGAGCGATCTAACAGAACCTATGAATGATTATTTTGAAAACCTTATTTCCAGGTCGTAGAAATGCGTTTCATGCAATGAGAAGAAAAATAGTGACCAACATTAGAAAAAAAATTTGTGCATGAATAAAATTCTGTTTGCAATGTAAAAACACACTTCTCAGTGTGTTAGAAGTGATTTGTACATCTCTTTATGCAAGAGCTTTAGTGGTCAAATCGCTGCGTCCAGCGTCTCTATGACCACTAACAGTGAGTTAGACATCCTGAGCGGTCTAACAGAACGTATGAATGCTTAATTTTAAAAACTTATTTCCAGGTCGTAGAAATGCGTTTTATGCAATGGGAAGAACAATAGTGACCAACATAAAAAATATTTTTTGTGCATGAATAAAATTTTGTTTGCAATGTAGAAACACACTTTTCAGTGTGTTAGAAGTGATTTGTACATCTCTTTATGCAAGATCTTTAGTGGTCAGATCGCTGCGTCCAGCGTCTCTATGACCACTAACAGTGAGTTAGACATCCTGAGCGATCTAACAGAACGTATGAATGCTTATTTTGAAAACCTTATTTCCAGGTCGTAGAAATGCGTTTTATGCAATGGGAAGAACAATAGTGACCAACATAAAAAATATTTTTTGTGCATGAATAAAGTTCTGTTTGCAATGTAGAAACACACTTCTCAGTCTGTTAGAAGTGATTTGTACAAATCTTTATGCAAGAGCTTTAGTGGTCAGATCGCTACGTCCAGCGTCTCTATGACCACTAACAGTGAGTTAGACATCCTGAGCGATCTAACAGAACCTATGAATGATTATTTTGAAAACCTTATTTCCAGGTCGTAGAAATGCGTTTCATGCAATGAGAAGAAAAATAGTGACCAACATTAGAAAAAAAATTTGTGCATGAATAAAATTCTGTTTGCAATGTAAAAACACACTTCTCAGTGTGTTAGAAGTGATTTGTACATCTCTTTATGCAAGATCTTTAGTGGTCAGATCGCTGCGTCCAGCGTCTCTATGACCACTAACAGTGAGTTAGACATCCTGAGCGGTCTAACAGAATGTATGAATACTTATTTTGAAAACCTTATTTCCAGGTCGTAGAAATGCGTTTTATGCAATGGGAAGAACAATAGTGACCAACATAAAAAATATTTTTTGTGCATGAATAAAATTATGTTTGCAACGTAGAAACACACTTCTCAGTGTGTTAGAAGTGATTTGTACATCTCTTTATGCAAGATCTTTAGTGGTCAGATCGCTGCGTCCAGCGTCTCTATGACCACTAACAGTGAGTTAGACATCCTGAGCGGTCTAACAGAACGTATGAATGCTTATTTTTTAAAATTTATTTCCAGGTCGTAGAAATGCGTTTTATGCAATGGGAAGAACAATAGTGACCAACATAAAAAATATTTTTTGTGCATGAATAAAATTCTGTTTGCAATGTAGTAACACACTTTTCAGTGTGTTAGAAGTGATTTGTACATCTCTTTATGCAAGATCTTTAGTGGTCAGATCGCTGCGTCCAGCGGCTCTATGACCACTAACAGTGAGTTAGACATCCTGAGCGGTCTAACAGAATGTATGAATACTTATTTTGAAAACCTTATTTCCAGGTCGTAGAAATGCGTTTTATGCAATGAGAAGAAAAATAGTGACCAACATTAGAAAAAATTTTTGTGCATGAATAAAATTATGTTTGCAATGTAGAAACACACTTTTCAGTGTGTTAGAAGTGTTTCGTACATCTCTTTATGCAAGAGCTTTAGTGGTCAGATCGCTGCGTCCAGCGTCTCTATGACCACTAACAGTGAGTTAGACATCCTGAGCGATCTAACAGAACCTATGAATGCTTATTTTGAAAACCTTATTTCCAGGTCGTAGAAATGCGTTTCATGCAATGAGAAGAAAAATAGTGACCAACATTAGAAAAATATTTTGTGCATGAATAAAATTCTGTTTGCAATGTAGAAACACACTTTTCAGTGTGTTAGAAGTGTTTTGTACATCTCTTTATGCAAGAGCTTTAGTGGTCAGATCGCTGCGTCCAGCGTCTCTATGACCACTAACAGTGAGTTAGACATCCTGAGCGATCTAACAGAACGTATGAATGCTTATTTTGAAAACCTTATTTCCAGGTCGTAGAAATGCGTTTTATGCAATGGGAAGAACAATAGTGACCAACATAAAAAAATATTTTTTGTGCATGAATAAAATTCTGTTGCAATGTAGAAACACACTTCTCAGTGTGTTAGAAGTGATTTGTACAAATCTTTATGCAAGAGCTTTAGTGGTCAGATCGCTGCGTCCAGCGTCTCTATGACCACTAACAGTGAGTTAGACATCCTGAGCGGTCTAACAGAATGTATGAATACTTATTTTGAAAACCTTATTTCCAGGTCGTAGAAATGCGTTTTATGCAATGAGAAGAAAAATAGTGACCAACATTAGAAAAAATTTTTGTGCATGAATAAAATTATGTTTGCAATGTAGAAACACACTTTTCAGTGTATTAGAAGTGATTTGTACATCTCTTTATGCAAGATCTTTAGTGGTCAGATCGCTGCGTCCAGCGTCTCTATGACCACTAACAGTGAGTTAGACATCCTGATCGATCTAACAGAACGTATGAATGCTTATTTTGAAAACCTTATTTCCAGGTCGTAGAAATGCGTTTCATGCAATGGGAAGAACAATAGTGACCAACATAAAAAATATTTTTTGTGCATGAATAAAATTCTTTTTGCAATGTAGAAACACACTTCTCAGTGTGTTAGAAGTGATTTGTACAAATCTTTATGCAAGATCTTTAGTGGTCAGATCGCTGCGTCCAGCGTCTCTATGACCACTAACAGTGAGTTAGACATCCTGAGCGATCTAACAGAACCTATGAATGCTTATTTTGAAAACCTTATTTCCAGGTCGTAGAAATGCGTTTCATGCAATGAGAAGAAAAATAGTGACCAACATTAGAAAAATATTTTGTGCATGAATAAAATTCTGTTTGCAATGTAGAAACACACTTTTCAGTGTGTTAGAAGTATTTTGTACATCTCTTTATGCAAGATCTTTAGTGGTCAGATCGCTGCGTACCGCGTCTCTATGACCACTAACAGTGAGTTAGACATCCTGAGCGATCTAACAGAACGTATGAAAGCTTATTTTGAAAACCTTATTTCCAGGTCGTAGAAATGCGTTTTATGCAATGGGAAGAACAATAGTGACCAACATAAAAAATATTTTTTGTGCATGAATAAAATTATGTTTGCAACGTAGAAACACACTTCTCAGTGTGTTAGAAGTGATTTGTACATCTCTTTATGCAAGATCTTTAGTGGTCAGATCGCTGCGTCCAGCGTCTCTATGACCTCTAACAGTGAGTTAGACATCCTGAGCGATCTAACAGAACGTATGAATGCTTATTTTGAAAACCTTATTTCCAGGTCGTAGAAATGCGTTTTATGCAATGGGAAGAACAACAGTGACCAACATAAAAAATATTTTTTGTGCATGAATAAAATTCTGTTTGCAATGTAGAAACACACTTCTCAGTCTGTTAGAAGTGATTTGTACAAATCTTTATGCAAGAGCTTTAGTGGTCAGATCGCTGCGTCCAGCGTCTCTATGACCACTAACAGTGAGTTAGACTTCCTGAGCGATCTAACAGAACCTATGAATGATTATTTTGAAAACCTTATTTCCAGGTCGTAGAAATGCGTTTCATGCAATGAGAAGAAAAATAGTGACCAACATTAGAAAAAAAATTTGTGCATGAATAAAATTCTGTTTGCAATGTAAAAACACACTTCTCAGTGTGTTAGAAGTGATTTGTACATCTCTTTATGCAAGAGCTTTAGT
The DNA here is from genome assembly GCA_033026305.1 of Cirrhinus molitorella. NCBI lineage: Eukaryota > Metazoa > Chordata > Actinopteri > Cypriniformes > Cyprinidae > Cirrhinus > Cirrhinus molitorella. The sequence goes on along the minus strand of CM065132.1, from coordinate 28,427,510 downwards.
GGTCAAATCGCTGCGTCCAGCGTCTCTATGACCACTAACAGTGAGTTAGACATCCTGAGCGGTCTAACAGAACGTATGAATGCTTAATTTTAAAAACTTATTTCCAGGTCGTAGAAATGCGTTTTATGCAATGGGAAGAACAATAGTGACCAACATAAAAAATATTTTTTGTGCATGAATAAAATTTTGTTTGCAATGTAGAAACACACTTTTCAGTGTGTTAGAAGTGATTTGTACATCTCTTTATGCAAGATCTTTAGTGGTCAGATCGCTGCTTCCAGCGTCTCTATGACCACTAACAGTGAGTTAGACATCCTGAGCGATCTAACAGAACGTATGAATGCTTATTTTGAAAACCTTATTTCCAGGTCGTAGAAATGCGTTTTATGCAATGGGAAGAACAATAGTGACCAACATAAAAAATATTTTTTGTGCATGAATAAAGTTCTGTTTGCAATGTAGAAACACACTTCTCAGTCTGTTAGAAGTGATTTGTATAAATCTTTATGCAGGAGCTTTAGTGGTCAGATCGCTGCGTCCAGCGTCTCTATGACCACTAACAGTGAGTTAGACATCCTGAGCGATCTAACAGAACCTATGAATGATTATTTTGAAAACCTTATTTCCAGGTCGTAGAAATGCGTTTCATGCAATGAGAAGAAAAATAGTGACCAACATTAGAAAAAAAATTTGTGCATGAATAAAATTCTGTTTGCAATGTAAAAACACACTTCTCAGTGTGTTAGAAGTGATTTGTACATCTCTTTATGCAAGAGCTTTAGTGGTCAGATCGCTGCGTCCAGCGTCTCTATGACCACTAACAGTGAGTTAGACATCCTGAGCGGTCTAACAGAACGTATGAATGCTTAATTTTAAAAACTTATTTCCAGGTCGTAGAAATGCGTTTTATGCAATGGGAAGAACAATAGTGACCAACATAAAAAATATTTTTTGTGCATGAATAAAATTCTGTTTGCAATGTAGAAACACACTTCTCAGTGTGTTAGAAGTGATTTGTACAAATCTTTATGCAAGAGCTTTAGTGGTCAGATCGCTGCGTCCAGCGTCTCTATGACCACTAACAGTGAGTTAGACATCCTGAGCGGTCTAACAGAATGTATGAATACTTATTTTGAAAACCTTATTTCCAGGTCGTAGAAATGCGTTTTATGCAATGAGAAGAAAAATAGTGACCAACATTAGAAAAAATTTTTGTGCATGAATAAAATTCTGTTTGCAATGTAGAAACACACTTTTCAGTGTGTTAGAAGTGATTTGTACATCTCTTTATGCAAGATCTTTAGTGGTCAGATCGCTGCGTCCAGCGTCTCTATGACCACTAACAGTGAGTTAGACATCCTGAGCGATCTAACAGAACCTATGAATGCTTATTTTGAAAACCTTATTTCCAGGTCGTAGAAATGCGTTTCATGCAATGAGAAGAAAAATAGTGACCAACATTAGAAAAATATTTTGTGCATGAATAAAATTCTGTTTGCAATGTAGAAACACACTTTTCAGTGTGTTAGAAGTGTTTTGTACATCTCTTTATGCAAGAGCTTTAGTGGTCAGATCGCTGCGTCCAGCGTCTCTATGACCACTAACAGTGAGTTAGACATCCTGAGCGATCTAACAGAACGTATGAATGCTTATTTTGAAAACCTTATTTCCAGGTCGTAGAAATGCGTTTTATGCAATGGGAAGAACAATAGTGACCAACATAAAAAAATATTTTTTGTGCATGAATAAAATTCTGTTGCAATGTAGAAACACACTTCTCAGTGTGTTAGAAGTGATTTGTACAAATCTTTATGCAAGAGCTTTAGTGGTCAGATCGCTGCGTCCAGCGTCTCTATGACCACTAACAGTGAGTTAGACATCCTGAGCGGTCTAACAGAATGTATGAATACTTATTTTGAAAACCTTATTTCCAGGTCGTAGAAATGCGTTTTATGCAATGAGAAGAAAAATAGTGACCAACATTAGAAAAAATTTTTGTGCATGAATAAAATTATGTTTGCAATGTAGAAACACACTTTTCAGTGTGTTAGAAGTGATTTGTACATCTCTTTATGCAAGATCTTTAGTTGTCAGATCGCTGCGTCCAGCGTCTCTATGACCACTAACAGTGAGTTAGACATCCTGAGCGATCTAACAGAACCTATGAATGCTTATTTTGAAAACCTTATTTCCAGGTCGTAAAAATGCGTTTCATGCAATGAGAAGAAAAATAGTGACCAACATTAGAAAAATATTTTGTGCATGAATAAAATTCTGTTTGCAATGTAGAAACACACTTTTCAGTGTGTTAGAAGTGTTTTGTACATCTCTTTATGCAAGAGCTTTAGTGGTCAGATCGCTGCGTCCAGCGTCTCTATGACCACTAACAGTGAGTTAGACATCCTGAGCGGTCTAACAGAATGTATGAATACTTATTTTGAAAACCTTATTTCCAGGTCGTAGAAATGCGTTTTATGCAATGAGAAGAAAAATAGTGACCAACATTAGAAAAAATTTTTGTGCATGAATAAAATTATGTTTGCAATGTAGAAACACACTTTTCAGTGTATTAGAAGTGATTTGTACATCTCTTTATGCAAGATCTTTAGTGGTCAGATCGCTGCGTCCAGCGTCTCTATGACCACTAACAGTGAGTTAGACATCCTGATCGATCTAACAGAACGTATGAATGCTTATTTTGAAAACCTTATTTCCAGGTCGTAGAAATGCGTTTCATGCAATGGGAAGAACAATAGTGACCAACATAAAAAATATTTTTTGTGCATGAATAAAATTCTTTTTGCAATGTAGAAACACACTTCTCAGTGTGTTAGAAGTGATTTGTACAAATCTTTATGCAAGATCTTTAGTGGTCAGATCGCTGCGTCCAGCGTCTCTATGACCACTAACAGTGAGTTAGACATCCTGAGCGATCTAACAGAACCTATGAATGCTTATTTTGAAAACCTTATTTCCAGGTCGTAGAAATGCGTTTCATGCAATGAGAAGAAAAATAGTGACCAACATTAGAAAAATATTTTGTGCATGAATAAAATTCTGTTTGCAATGTAGAAACACACTTTTCAGTGTGTTAGAAGTATTTTGTACATCTCTTTATGCAAGATCTTTAGTGGTCAGATCGCTGCGTACCGCGTCTCTATGACCACTAACAGTGAGTTAGACATCCTGAGCGATCTAACAGAACGTATGAAAGCTTATTTTGAAAACCTTATTTCCAGGTCGTAGAAATGCGTTTTATGCAATGGGAAGAACAATAGTGACCAACATAAAAAATATTTTTTGTGCATGAATAAAATTATGTTTGCAACGTAGAAACACACTTCTCAGTGTGTTAGAAGTGATTTGTACATCTCTTTATGCAAGATCTTTAGTGGTCAGATCGCTGCGTCCAGCGTCTCTATGACCTCTAACAGTGAGTTAGACATCCTGAGCGATCTAACAGAACGTATGAATGCTTATTTTGAAAACCTTATTTCCAGGTCGTAGAAATGCGTTTTATGCAATGGGAAGAACAACAGTGACCAACATAAAAAATATTTTTTGTGCATGAATAAAATTCTGTTTGCAATGTAGAAACACACTTCTCAGTCTGTTAGAAGTGATTTGTACAAATCTTTATGCAAGAGCTTTAGTGGTCAGATCGCTGCGTCCAGCGTCTCTATGACCACTAACAGTGAGTTAGACTTCCTGAGCGATCTAACAGAACCTATGAATGATTATTTTGAAAACCTTATTTCCAGGTCGTAGAAATGCGTTTCATGCAATGAGAAGAAAAATAGTGACCAACATTAGAAAAAAAATTTGTGCATGAATAAAATTCTGTTTGCAATGTAAAAACACACTTCTCAGTGTGTTAGAAGTGATTTGTACATCTCTTTATGCAAGAGCTTTAGTGGTCAAATCGCTGCGTCCAGCGTCTCTATGACCACTAACAGTGAGTTAGACATCCTGAGCGGTCTAACAGAACGTATGAATGCTTAATTTTAAAAACTTATTTCCAGGTCGTAGAAATGCGTTTTATGCAATGGGAAGAACAATAGTGACCAACATAAAAAATATTTTTTGTGCATGAATAAAATTTTGTTTGCAATGTAGAAACACACTTTTCAGTGTGTTAGAAGTGATTTGTACATCTCTTTATGCAAGATCTTTAGTGGTCAGATCGCTGCTTCCAGCGTCTCTATGACCACTAACAGTGAGTTAGACATCCTGAGCGATCTAACAGAACGTATGAATGCTTATTTTGAAAACCTTATTTCCAGGTCGTAGAAATGCGTTTTATGCAATGGGAAGAACAATAGTGACCAACATAAAAAATATTTTTTGTGCATGAATAAAGTTCTGTTTGCAATGTAGAAACACACTTCTCAGTCTGTTAGAAGTGATTTGTATAAATCTTTATGCAGGAGCTTTAGTGGTCAGATCGCTGCGTCCAGCGTCTCTATGACCACTAACAGTGAGTTAGACATCCTGAGCGATCTAACAGAACCTATGAATGATTATTTTGAAAACCTTATTTCCAGGTCGTAGAAATGCGTTTCATGCAATGAGAAGAAAAATAGTGACCAACATTAGAAAAAAAATTTGTGCATGAATAAAATTCTGTTTGCAATGTAAAAACACACTTCTCAGTGTGTTAGAAGTGATTTGTACATCTCTTTATGCAAGAGCTTTAGTGGTCAGATCGCTGCGTCCAGCGTCTCTATGACCACTAACAGTGAGTTAGACATCCTGAGCGGTCTAACAGAACGTATGAATGCTTAATTTTAAAAACTTATTTCCAGGTCGTAGAAATGCGTTTTATGCAATGGGAAGAACAATAGTGACCAACATAAAAAATATTTTTTGTGCATGAATAAAATTCTGTTTGCAATGTAGAAACACACTTCTCAGTGTGTTAGAAGTGATTTGTACAAATCTTTATGCAAGATCTTTAGTGGTCAGATCGCTGCGTCCAGCGTCTCTATGACCACTAACAGTGAGTTAGACATCCTGAGCGATCTAACAGAACCTATGAATGCTTATTTTGAAAACCTTATTTCCAGGTCGTAGAAATGCGTTTCATGCAATGAGAAGAAAAATAGTGACCAACATTAGAAAAATATTTTGTGCATGAATAAAATTCTGTTTGCAATGTAGAAACACACTTTTCAGTGTGTTAGAAGTGTTTTGTACATCTCTTTATGCAAGAGCTTTAGTGGTCAGATCGCTGCGTCCAGCGTCTCTATGACCACTAACAGTGAGTTAGACATCCTGAGCGATCTAACAGAACGTATGAATGCTTATTTTGAAAACCTTATTTCCAGGTCGTAGAAATGCGTTTTATGCAATGGGAAGAACAATAGTGACCAACATAAAAAAATATTTTTTGTGCATGAATAAAATTCTGTTGCAATGTAGAAACACACTTCTCAGTGTGTTAGAAGTGATTTGTACAAATCTTTATGCAAGAGCTTTAGTGGTCAGATCGCTGCGTCCAGCGTCTCTATGACCACTAACAGTGAGTTAGACATCCTGAGCGGTCTAACAGAATGTATGAATACTTATTTTGAAAACCTTATTTCCAGGTCGTAGAAATGCGTTTTATGCAATGAGAAGAAAAATAGTGACCAACATTAGAAAAAATTTTTGTGCATGAATAAAATTATGTTTGCAATGTAGAAACACACTTTTCAGTGTGTTAGAAGTGATTTGTACATCTCTTTATGCAAGATCTTTAGTTGTCAGATCGCTGCGTCCAGCGTCTCTATGACCACTAACAGTGAGTTAGACATCCTGAGCGATCTAACAGAACCTATGAATGCTTATTTTGAAAACCTTATTTCCAGGTCGTAAAAATGCGTTTCATGCAATGAGAAGAAAAATAGTGACCAACATTAGAAAAATATTTTGTGCATGAATAAAATTCTGTTTGCAATGTAGAAACACACTTTTCAGTGTGTTAGAAGTGTTTTGTACATCTCTTTATGCAAGAGCTTTAGTGGTCAGATCGCTGCGTCCAGCGTCTCTATGACCACTAACAGTGAGTTAGACATCCTGAGCGGTCTAACAGAATGTATGAATACTTATTTTGAAAACCTTATTTCCAGGTCGTAGAAATGCGTTTTATGCAATGAGAAGAAAAATAGTGACCAACATTAGAAAAAATTTTTGTGCATGAATAAAATTATGTTTGCAATGTAGAAACACACTTTTCAGTGTATTAGAAGTGATTTGTACATCTCTTTATGCAAGATCTTTAGTGGTCAGATCGCTGCGTCCAGCGTCTCTATGACCACTAACAGTGAGTTAGACATCCTGATCGATCTAACAGAACGTATGAATGCTTATTTTGAAAACCTTATTTCCAGGTCGTAGAAATGCGTTTCATGCAATGGGAAGAACAATAGTGACCAACATAAAAAATATTTTTTGTGCATGAATAAAATTCTTTTTGCAATGTAGAAACACACTTCTCAGTGTGTTAGAAGTGATTTGTACAAATCTTTATGCAAGATCTTTAGTGGTCAGATCGCTGCGTCCAGCGTCTCTATGACCACTAACAGTGAGTTAGACATCCTGAGCGATCTAACAGAACCTATGAATGCTTATTTTGAAAACCTTATTTCCAGGTCGTAGAAATGCGTTTCATGCAATGAGAAGAAAAATAGTGACCAACATTAGAAAAATATTTTGTGCATGAATAAAATTCTGTTTGCAATGTAGAAACACACTTTTCAGTGTGTTAGAAGTATTTTGTACATCTCTTTATGCAAGATCTTTAGTGGTCAGATCGCTGCGTACCGCGTCTCTATGACCACTAACAGTGAGTTAGACATCCTGAGCGATCTAACAGAACGTATGAAAGCTTATTTTGAAAACCTTATTTCCAGGTCGTAGAAATGCGTTTTATGCAATGGGAAGAACAATAGTGACCAACATAAAAAATATTTTTTGTGCATGAATAAAATTCTGATTGCAATGTAGAAACACACTTTTCAGTGTGTTAGAAGTGTTTTGTACAAATCTTTATGCAAGAGCTTTAGTGGTCAGATCGCTGCGTACCGCGTCTCTATGACCACTAACAGTGAGTTAGACATCCTGAGCGATCTAACAGAACGTATGAATGCTTATTTTGAAAACCTTATTTCCAGGTCGTAGAAATGCGTTTCATGCAATGAGAAGAAAAATAGTGACCAACATTAGAAAAATATTTTGTTCATGAATAAAATTCTGTTTGCAATGTAGAAACACACTTTTCAGTGTGTTAGAAGTGTTTTGTACATCTCTTTATGCAAGAGCTTTAGTGGTCAGATCGCTGCGTCCAGCGTCTCTATGACCACTAACAGTGAGTTAGACATCCTGAGCGGTCTAACAGAATGTATGAATACTTATTTTGAAAACCTTATTTCCAGGTCGTAGAAATGCGTTTTATGCAATGGGAAGAACAATAGTGACCAACATAAAAAATATTTTTTATGCATGAATAAAATTATGTTTGCAACGTAGAAACACACTTCTCAGTGTGTTAGAAGTGATTTGTACATCTCTTTATGCAAGATCTTTAGTGGTCAGATCGCTGCGTCCAGCGTCTCTATGACCTCTAACAGTGAGTTAGACATCCTGAGCGATCTAACAGAACGTATGAATGCTTATTTTGAAAACCTTATTTCCAGGTCGTAGAAATGCGTTTTATGCAATGGGAAGAACAACAGTGACCAACATAAAAAATATTTTTTGTGCATGAATAAAATTCTGTTTGCAATGTAGAAACACACTTCTCAGTCTGTTAGAAGTGATTTGTACAAATCTTTATGCAAGAGCTTTAGTGGTCAGATCGCTGCGTCCAGCGTCTCTATGACCACTAACAGTGAGTTAGACTTCCTGAGCGATCTAACAGAACCTATGAATGATTATTTTGAAAACCTTATTTCCAGGTCGTAGAAATGCGTTTCATGCAATGAGAAGAAAAATAGTGACCAACATTAGAAAAAAAATTTGTGCATGAATAAATTCTGTTTGCAATGTAAAAACACACTTCTCAGTGTGTTAGAAGTGATTTGTACATCTCTTTCTGCAAGAGCTTTAGTGGTCAAATCGCTGCGTCCAGCGTCTCTATGACCACTAACAGTGAGTTAGACATCCTGAGCGGTCTAACAGAACGTATGAATGCTTAATTTTAAAAACTTATTTCCAGGTCGTAGAAATGCGTTTTATGCAATGGGAAGAACAATAGTGACCAACATAAAAAATATTTTTTGTGCATGAATAAAATTTTGTTTGCAATGTAGAAACACACTTTTCAGTGTGTTAGAAGTGATTTGTACATCTCTTTATGCAAGATCTTTAGTGGTCAGATCGCTGCGTCCAGCGTCTCTATGACCACTAACAGTGAGTTAGACATCCTGAGCGATCTAACAGAACGTATGAATGCTTATTTTGAAAACCTTATTTCCAGGTCGTAGAAATGCGTTTTATGCAATGGGAAGAACAATAGTGACCAACATAAAAAATATTTTTTGTGCATGAATAAAGTTCTGTTTGCAATGTAGAAACACACTTCTCAGTCTGTTAGAAGTGATTTGTACAAATCTTTATGCAAGATCTTTAGTTGTCAGATCGCTGCGTCCAGCGTCTCTATGACCACTAACAGTGAGTTAGACATCCTGAGCGATCTAACAGAACGTATGAATGCTTATTTTGAAAACCTTATTTCCAGGTCGTAGAAATGCGTTTCATGCAATGAGAAGAAAAATAGTGACCAACATTAGAAAAATATTTTGTGCATGAATAAAATTCTGTTTGCAATGTAGAAACACACTTTTCAGTGTGTTAGAAGTGTTTTGTACATCTCTTTATGCAAGAGCTTTAGTGGTCAGATCGCTGCGTCCAGCGTCTCTATGACCACTAACAGTGAGTTAGACATCCTGAGCGGTCTAACAGAATGTATGAATACTTATTTTGAAAACCTTATTTCCAGGTCGTAGAAATGCGTTTTATGCAATGGGAATAACAATAGTGACCAACATAAAAAATATTTTTTGTGCATGAATAAAATTATGTTTGCAACGCAGAAACACACTTCTCAGTGTGTTAGAAGTGATTTGTACATCTCTTTATGCAAGATCTTTAGTGGTCAGATCGCTGCGTCCAGCGTCTCTATGACCACTAACAGTGAGTTAGACATCCTGAGCGGTCTAACAGAACGTATGAATGCTTATTTTTAAAAATTTATTTCCAGGTCGTAGAAATGCGTTTTATGCAATGGGAAGAACAATAGTGACCAACATAAAAAATATTTTTTGTGCATGAATAAAATTCTGTTTGCAATGTAGTAACACACTTTTCAGTGTGTTAGAAGTGATTTGTACATCTCTTTATGCAAGATCTTTAGTGATCAGATCGCTGCGTCCAGCGGCTCTATGACCACTAACAGTGAGTTAGACATCCTGAGCGATCTAACAGAACCTATGAATGCTTATTTTGAAAACCTTATTTCCAGGTCGTAGAAATGCGTTTCATGCAATGAGAAGAAAAATAGTGACCAACATTAGAAAAATATTTTGTGCATGAATAAAATTCTGTTTGCAATGTAGAAACACACTTTTCAGTGTGTTAGAAATATTTTGTACATCTCTTTATGCAAGATCTTTAGTGGTCAGATCGCTGCGTACCGCGTCTCTATGACCACTAACAGTGAGTTAGACATCCTGAGCGATCTAACAGAACGTATGAAAGCTTATTTTGAAAACCTTATTTCCAGGTCGTAGAAATGCGTTTTATGCAATGGGAAGAACAATAGTGACCAACATAAAAAATATTTTTTGTGCATGAATAAAATTCTGTTTGCAATGTAGAAACACACTTTTCAGTGTGTTAGAAGTGTTTTGTACAAATCTTTATGCAAGAGCTTTAGTGGTCAGATCGCTGCGTACCGCGTCTCTATGACCACTAACAGTGAGTTAGACATCCTGAGCGATCTAACAGAACGTATGAAAGCTTATTTTGAAAACCTTATTTTCAGGTCGTAGAAATGCGTTTTATGCAATGGGAAGAACAATAGTGACCAACATAAAAAATATTTTTTGTGCATGAATAAAATTCTGTTTGCAATGTAAAAACACACGTTTCAGTGTGTTTGAAGTGTTTTGTACATCTCTTTATGCAAGAGCTTTAGTGGTCAGATCGCTGCGTCCAGCGTCTCTATGACCACTAACAGTGAGTTAGACATCCTGAACGATCTAACAGAACGTATGAATGCTTATTTTGAAAACCTTATTTCCAGGTCGTAGAAATGCGTTTTATGCAATGGGAAGAACAATAGTGATCAACATAAAAAATATTTTTTGTGCATGAGTAAAATTCTGTTTGCAATGTAGAAACACACTTCTCAGTGTGTTAGGAGTGATTTGTACAAATCTTTATGCAAGAGCTTTAGTGGTCAGATCGCTGCGTCCAGCGTCTCTATGACCACTAACAGTGAGTTTGACATCCTGAGCGGTCTAACAGAACCTATGAATGCTTATTTTGAAAACCTTATTTCCAGGTCGTAGAAATGCGTTTCATGCAATGAGAAGAAAAATAGTGACCAACATTAGAAAAATATTTTGTGCATGAATAAAATTCTGTTTGCAATGTAGAAACACACTTTTCAGTGTGTTAGAAGTGTTTTGTACATCTCTTTATGCAAGAGCTTTAGTGGTCAGATCGCTGCGTCCAGCGTCTCTATGACCACTAACAGTGAGTTAGACATCCTGAGCGATCTAACAGAACGTATGAATGCTTATTTTGAAAACCTTATTTCCAGGTCGTAGAAATGCGTTTCATGCAATGAGAAGAAAAATAGTGACCAACATTAGAAAAATTTTTTGTGCATGAATAAAATTCTGTTTGCAATGTAGAAACACACTTTTCAGTGTGTTAGAAGTGATTTGTACATCTCTTTATGCAAGATCTTTAGTGGTCAGATCGCTGCGTCCAGCGTCTCTATGACCACTAACAGTGAGTTAGACATCCTGAGCGATCTAACAGAACCTATGAATGCTTATTTTGAAAACCTTATTTCCAGGTCGTAGAAATGCGTTTCATGCAATGAGAAGAAAAATAGTGACCAACATTAGAAAAATATTTTGTGCATGAATAAAATTCTGTTTGCAATGTAGAAACACACTTTTCAGTGTGTTAGAAGTGTTTTGTACATCTCTTTATGCAAGAGCTTTAGTGGTCAGATCGCTGCGTCCAGCGTCTCTATGACCACTAACAGTGAGTTAGACATCCTGAGCGATCTAACAGAACCTATGAATGCTTATTTTGAAAACCATATTTCCAGGTCGTAAAAATGCGTTTCATGCAATGAGAAGAAAAATAGTGACCAACATTAGAAAAATATTTTGTGCATGAATAAAATTCTGTTTGCAATGTAGAAACACACTTTTCAGTGTGTTAGAAGTGTTTTGTACATCTCTTTATGCAAGAGCTTTAGTGGTCAGATCGCTGCGTCCAGCGTCTCTATGACCACTAACAGTGAGTTAGACATCCTGAGCGGTCTAACAGAATGTATGAATACTTATTTTGAAAACCTTATTTCCAGGTCGTAGAAATGCGTTTTATGCAATGAGAAGAAAAATAGTGACCAACATTAGAAAAAATTTTTGTGCATGAATAAAATTATGTTTGCAATGTAGAAACACACTTTTCAGTGTGTTAGAAGTGATTTGTACATCTCTTTATGCAAGATCTTTAGTTGTCAGATATCTGCGTCCAGCGTCTCTATGACCACTAACAGTGAGTTAGACATCCTGAGCGATCTAACAGAACGTATGAAAGCTTATTTTGAAAACCTTATTTCCAGGTCGTAGAAATGCGTTTCATGCAATGAGAAGAAAAATAGTGACCAACATTAGAAAAATTTTTTGTGCATGAATAAAATTCTGTTTGCAATGTAGAAACACACTTTTCAGTGTGTTAGAAGTGATTTGTACATCTCTTTATGCAAGATCTTTAGTGGTCAGATCGCTGCGTACCGCGTCTCTATGACCACTAACAGTGAGTTAGACATCCTGAGCGATCTAACAGAACGTATGAAAGCTTATTTTGAAAACCTTATTTTCAGGTCGTAGAAATGCGTTTTATGCAATGGGAAGAACAATAGTGACCAACATTAGAAAAATATTTTGTGCATGAATAAAATTCTGTTTGCAATGTAAAAACACACGTTTCAGTGTGTTTGAAGTGTTTTGTACATCTCTTTATGCAAGAGCTTTAGTGGTCAGATCGCTGCGTCCAGCGTCTCTATGACCACTAACAGTGAGTTAGACATCCTGAACGATCTAACAGAACGTATGAATGCTTATTTTGAAAACCTTATTTCCAGGTCGTAGAAATGCGTTTTATGCAATGGGAAGAACAATAGTGATCAACATAAAAAATATTTTTTGTGCATGAGTAAAATTCTGTTTGCAATGTAGAAACACACTTCTCAGTGTGTTAGGAGTGATTTGTACAAATCTTTATGCAAGAGCTTTAGTGGTCAGATCGCTGCGTCCAGCGTCTCTATGACCACTAACAGTGAGTTTGACATCCTGAGCGGTCTAACAGAACCTATGAATGCTTATTTTGAAAACCTTATTTCCAGGTCGTAGAAATGCGTTTCATGCAATGAGAAGAAAAATAGTGACCAACATTAGAAAAATATTTTGTGCATGAATAAAATTCTGTTTGCAATGTAGAAACACACTTTTCAGTGTGTTAGAAGTGTTTTGTACATCTCTTTATGCAAGAGCTTTAGTGGTCAGATCGCTGCGTCCAGCGTCTCTATGACCACTAACAGTGAGTTAGACATCCTGAGCGATCTAACAGAACGTATGAATGCTTATTTTGAAAACCTTATTTCCAGGTCGTAGAAATGCGTTTCATGCAATGAGAAGAAAAATAGTGACCAACATTAGAAAAATTTTTTGTGCATGAATAAAATTCTGTTTGCAATGTAGAAACACACTTTTCAGTGTGTTAGAAGTGATTTGTACATCTCTTTATGCAAGATCTTTAGTGGTCAGATCGCTGCGTCCAGCGTCTCTATGACCACTAACAGTGAGTTAGACATCCTGAGCGATCTAACAGAACCTATGAATGCTTATTTTGAAAACCTTATTTCCAGGTCGTAGAAATGCGTTTCATGCAATGAGAAGAAAAATAGTGACCAACATTAGAAAAATATTTTGTGCATGAATAAAATTCTGTTTGCAATGTAGAAACACACTTTTCAGTGTGTTAGAAGTGTTTTGTACATCTCTTTATGCAAGAGCTTTAGTGGTCAGATCGCTGCGTCCAGCGTCTCTATGACCACTAACAGTGAGTTAGACATCCTGAGCGATCTAACAGAACGTATGAATGCTTATTTTGAAAACCTTATTTCCAGGTCGTAGAAATGCGTTTTATGCAATGGGAAGAACAATAGTGACCAACATAAAAAAATATTTTTTGTGCATGAATAAAATTCTGTTTGCAATGTAGAAACACACTTCTCAGTGTGTTAGAAGTGATTTGTACAAATCTTTATGCAAGAGCTTTAGTGGTCAGATCGCTGCGTCCAGCGTCTCTATGACCACTAACAGTGAGTTAGACATTCTGAGCGGTCTAACAGAATGTATGAATACTTATTTTGAAAACCTTATTTCCAGGTCGTAGAAATGCGTTTTATGCAATGAGAAGAAAAATAGTGACCAACATTAGAAAAATATTTTGTGCATGAATAAAATTCTGTTTGCAATGTAGAAACACACTTTTCAGTGTGTTAGAAGTGTTTTGTACATCTCTTTATGCAAGAGCTTTAGTGGTCAGATCGCTGCGTCCAGCGTCTCTATGACCACTAACAGTGAGTTAGACATCCTGATCGATCTTACAGAACGTATGAATGCTTATTTTGAAAACCTTATTTCCAGGTCGTAGAAATGCGTTTTATGCAATGGGAAGAACAACAGTGACCAACATAAAAAATATTTTTTGTGCATGAATAAAATTCTGTTTGCAATGTAGAAACACACTTCTCAGTCTGTTAGAAGTGATTTGTACAAATCTTTATGCAAGAGCTTTAGTGGTCAGATCGCTGCGTCCAGCGTCTCTATGACCACTAACAGTGAGTTAGACTTCCTGAGCGATCTAACAGAACCTATGAATGATTATTTTGAAAACCTTATTTCCAGGTCGTAGAAATGCGTTTCATGCAATGAGAAGAAAAATAGTGACCAACATTAGAAAAAAAATTTGTGCATGAATAAAATTCTGTTTGCAATGTAGAAACACACTTCTCAGTCTGTTAGAAGTGATTTGTACAAATCTTTATGCAAGAGCTTTAGTGGTCAGATCGCTGCGTCCAGCGTCTCTATGACCACTAACAGTGAGTTAGACATCCTGAGCGGTCTAACAGAACGTATGAATGCTTAATTTTAAAAACTTATTTCCAGGTCGTAGAAATGCGTTTTATGCCATGGGAAGAACAATAGTGACCAACATAAAAAATATTTTTTGTGCATGAATAAAATTCTGTTTGCAATGTAGAAACACACTTTTCAGTGTGTTAGAAGTGATTTGTACATCTCTTTATGCAAGATCTTTAGTTGTCAGATCGCTGCGTCCAGCGTCTCTATGACCACTAACAGTGAGTTAGACATCCTGAGCGATCTAACAGAACGTATGAATGCTTATTTTGAAAACCTTATTTCCAGGTCGTAGAAATGCGTTTCATGCAATGAGAAGAAAAATAGTGACCAACATTAGAAAAATATTTTGTGCATGAATAAAATTCTGTTTGCAATGTAGAAACACACTTTTCAGTGTGTTAGAAGTGTTTTGTACATCTCTTTATGCAAGAGCTTTAGTGGTCAGATCGCTGCGTCCAGCGTCTCTATGACCACTAACAGTGAGTTAGACATCCTGAGCGGTCTAACAGAATGTATGAATACTTATTTTGAAAACCTTATTTCCAGGTCGTAGAAATGCGTTTTATGCAATGGGAATAACAATAGTGACCAACATAAAAAATATTTTTTGTGCATGAATAAAATTATGTTTGCAACGTAGAAACACACTTCTCAGTGTGTTAGAAGTGATTTGTACATCTCTTTATGCAAGATCTTTAGTGGTCAGATCGCTGCGTCCAGCGTCTCTATGACCACTAACAGTGAGTTAGACATCCTGAGCGGTCTAACAGAACGTATGAATGCTTATTTTTAAAAATTTATTTCCAGGTCGTAGAAATGCGTTTTATGCAATGGGAAGAACAATAGTGACCAACATAAAAAATATTTTTTGTGCATGAATAAAATTCTGTTTGCAATGTAGTAACACACTTTTCAGTGTGTTAGAAGTGATTTGTACATCTCTTTATGCAAGATCTTTAGTGGTCAGATCGCTGCGTCCAGCGGCTCTATGACCACTAACAGTGAGTTAGACATCCTGAGCGATCTAACAGAACCTATGAATGCTTATTTTGAAAACCTTATTTCCAGGTCGTAGAAATGCGTTTCATGCAATGAGAAGAAAAATAGTGACCAACATTAGAAAAATATTTTGTGCATGAATAAAATTCTGTTTGCAATGTAGAAACACACTTTTCAGTGTGTTAGAAGTATTTTGTACATCTCTTTATGCAAGATCTTTAGTGGTCAGATCGCTGCGTACCGCGTCTCTATGACCACTAACAGTGAGTTAGACATCCTGAGCGATCTAACAGAACGTATGAAAGCTTATTTTGAAAACCTTATTTCCAGGTCGTAGAAATGCGTTTTATGCAATGGGAAGAACAATAGTGACCAACATAAAAAATATTTTTTGTGCATGAATAAAATTCTGTTTGCAATGTAGAAACACACTTTTCAGTGTGTTAGAAGTGTTTTGTACAAATCTTTATGCAAGAGCTTTAGTGGTCAGATCGCTGCGTACCGCGTCTCTATGACCACTAACAGTGAGTTAGACATCCTGAGCGATCTAACAGAACGTATGAAAGCTTATTTTGAAAACCTTATTTTCAGGTCGTAGAAATGCGTTTTATGCAATGGGAAGAACAATAGTGACCAACATAAAAAATATTTTTTGTGCATGAATAAAATTCTGTTTGCAATGTAAAAACACACGTTTCAGTGTGTTTGAAGTGTTTTGTACATCTCTTTATGCAAGAGCTTTAGTGGTCAGATCGCTGCGTCCAGCGTCTCTATGACCACTAACAGTGAGTTAGACATCCTGAACGATCTAACAGAACGTATGAATGCTTATTTTGAAAACCTTATTTCCAGGTCGTAGAAATGCGTTTTATGCAATGGGAAGAACAATAGTGACCAACATAAAAAATATTTTTTGTGCATGAATAAAATTCTGTTTGCAATGTAGTAACACACTTCTCAGTGTGTTAGAAGTGATTTGTACATCTCTTTATGCAAGATCTTTAGTGGTCAGATATCTGCGTCCAGCGTCTCTATGACCACTAACAGTGAGTTAGACATCCTGAGCGATCTAACAGAACGTATGAAAGCTTATTTTGAAAACCTTATTTCCAGGTCGTAGAAATGCGTTTCATGCAATGAGAAGAAAAATAGTGACCAACATTAGAAAAATTTTTTGTGCATGAATAAAATTCTGTTTGCAATGTAGAAACACACTTTTCAGTGTGTTAGAAGTGATTTGTACATCTCTTTATGCAAGATCTTTAGTGGTCAGATCGCTGCGTCCAGCGTCTCTATGACCACTAACAGTGAGTTAGACATCCTGAGCGATCTAACAGAACCTATGAATGCTTATTTTGAAAACCTTATTTCCAGGTCGTAGAAATGCGTTTCATGCAATGAGAAGAAAAATAGTGACCAACATTAGAAAAATATTTTGTGCATGAATAAAATTCTGTTTGCAATGTAGAAACACACTTTTCAGTGTGTTAGAAGTGTTTTGTACATCTCTTTATGCAAGAGCTTTAGTGGTCAGATCGCTGCGTCCAGCGTCTCTATGACCACTAACAGTGAGTTAGACATCCTGAGCGATCTAACAGAACGTATGAATGCTTATTTTGAAAACCTTATTTCCAGGTCGTAGAAATGCGTTTTATGCAATGGGAAGAACAATAGTGACCAACATAAAAAAATATTTTTTGTGCATGAATAAAATTCTGTTTGCAATGTAGAAACACACTTCTCAGTGTGTTAGAAGTGATTTGTACAAATCTTTATGCAAGAGCTTTAGTGGTCAGATCGCTGCGTCCAGCGTCTCTATGACCACTAACAGTGAGTTAGACATTCTGAGCGGTCTAACAGAATGTATGAATACTTATTTTGAAAACCTTATTTCCAGGTCGTAGAAATGCGTTTTATGCAATGAGAAGAAAAATAGTGACCAACATTAGAAAAATATTTTGTGCATGAATAAAATTCTGTTTGCAATGTAGAAACACACTTTTCAGTGTGTTAGAAGTGTTTTGTACATCTCTTTATGCAAGAGCTTTAGTGGTCAGATCGCTGCGTCCAGCGTCTCTATGACCACTAACAGTGAGTTAGACATCCTGATCGATCTTACAGAACGTATGAATGCTTATTTTGAAAACCTTATTTCCAGGTCGTAGAAATGCGTTTTATGCAATGGGAAGAACAACAGTGACCAACATAAAAAATATTTTTTGTGCATGAATAAAATTCTGTTTGCAATGTAGAAACACACTTCTCAGTCTGTTAGAAGTGATTTGTACAAATCTTTATGCAAGAGCTTTAGTGGTCAGATCGCTGCGTCCAGCGTCTCTATGACCACTAACAGTGAGTTAGACTTCCTGAGCGATCTAACAGAACCTATGAATGATTATTTTGAAAACCTTATTTCCAGGTCGTAGAAATGCGTTTCATGCAATGAGAAGAAAAATAGTGACCAACATTAGAAAAAAAATTTGTGCATGAATAAAATTCTGTTTGCAATGTAAAAACACACTTCTCAGTGTGTTAGAAGTGATTTGTACATCTCTTTATGCAAGAGCTTTAGTGGTCAAATCGCTGCGTCCAGCGTCTCTATGACCACTAACAGTGAGTTAGACATCCTGAGCGGTCTAACAGAACGTATGAATGCTTAATTTTAAAAACTTATTTCCAGGTCGTAGAAATGCGTTTTATGCAATGGGAAGAACAATAGTGACCAACATAAAAAATATTTTTTGTGCATGAATAAAATTTTGTTTGCAATGTAGAAACACACTTTTCAGTGTGTTAGAAGTGATTTGTACATCTCTTTATGCAAGATCTTTAGTGGTCAGATCGCTGCGTCCAGCGTCTCTATGACCACTAACAGTGAGTTAGACATCCTGAGCGATCTAACAGAACGTATGAATGCTTATTTTGAAAACCTTATTTCCAGGTCGTAGAAATGCGTTTTATGCAATGGGAAGAACAATAGTGACCAACATAAAAAATATTTTTTGTGCATGAATAAAGTTCTGTTTGCAATGTAGAAACACACTTCTCAGTCTGTTAGAAGTGATTTGTACAAATCTTTATGCAAGAGCTTTAGTGGTCAGATCGCTGCGTCCAGCGTCTCTATGACCACTAACAGTGAGTTAGACATCCTGAGCGATCTAACAGAACCTATGAATGATTATTTTGAAAACCTTATTTCCAGGTCGTAGAAATGCGTTTCATGCAATGAGAAGAAAAATAGTGACCAACATTAGAAAAAAAATTTGTGCATGAATAAAATTCTGTTTGCAATGTAAAAACACACTTCTCAGTGTGTTAGAAGTGATTTGTACATCTCTTTATGCAAGAGCTTTAGTGGTCAGATCGCTGCGTCCAGCGTCTCTATGACCACTAACAGTGAGTTAGACATCCTGATCGATCTTACAGAACGTATGAATGCTTATTTTGAAAACCTTATTTCCAGGTCGTAGAAATGCGTTTTATGCAATGGGAAGAACAACAGTGACCAACATAAAAAATATTTTTTGTGCATGAATAAAATTCTGTTTGCAATGTAGAAACACACTTCTCAGTCTGTTAGAAGTGATTTGTACAAATCTTTATGCAAGAGCTTTAGTGGTCAGATCGCTGCGTCCAGCGTCTCTATGACCACTAACAGTGAGTTAGACTTCCTGAGCGATCTAACAGAACCTATGAATGATTATTTTGAAAACCTTATTTCCAGGTCGTAGAAATGCGTTTCATGCAATGAGAAGAAAAATAGTGACCAACATTAGAAAAAAAATTTGTGCATGAATAAAATTCTGTTTGCAATGTAGAAACACACTTCTCAGTCTGTTAGAAGTGATTTGTACAAATCTTTATGCAAGAGCTTTAGTGGTCAGATCGCTGCGTCCAGCGTCTCTATGACCACTAACAGTGAGTTAGACATCCTGAGCGGTCTAACAGAACGTATGAATGCTTAATTTTAAAAACTTATTTCCAGGTCGTAGAAATGCGTTTTATGCCATGGGAAGAACAATAGTGACCAACATAAAAAATATTTTTTGTGCATGAATAAAATTCTGTTTGCAATGTAGAAACACACTTTTCAGTGTGTTAGAAGTGATTTGTACATCTCTTTATGCAAGATCTTTAGTTGTCAGATCGCTGCGTCCAGCGTCTCTATGACCACTAACAGTGAGTTAGACATCCTGAGCGATCTAACAGAACGTATGAATGCTTATTTTGAAAACCTTATTTCCAGGTCGTAGAAATGCGTTTCATGCAATGAGAAGAAAAATAGTGACCAACATTAGAAAAATATTTTGTGCATGAATAAAATTCTGTTTGCAATGTAGAAACACACTTTTCAGTGTGTTAGAAGTGTTTTGTACATCTCTTTATGCAAGAGCTTTAGTGGTCAGATCGCTGCGTCCAGCGTCTCTATGACCACTAACAGTGAGTTAGACATCCTGAGCGGTCTAACAGAATGTATGAATACTTATTTTGAAAACCTTATTTCCAGGTCGTAGAAATGCGTTTTATGCAATGGGAATAACAATAGTGACCAACATAAAAAATATTTTTTGTGCATGAATAAAATTATGTTTGCAACGTAGAAACACACTTCTCAGTGTGTTAGAAGTGATTTGTACATCTCTTTATGCAAGATCTTTAGTGGTCAGATCGCTGCGTCCAGCGTCTCTATGACCACTAACAGTGAGTTAGACATCCTGAGCGGTCTAACAGAACGTATGAATGCTTATTTTTAAAAATTTATTTCCAGGTCGTAGAAATGCGTTTTATGCAATGGGAAGAACAATAGTGACCAACATAAAAAATATTTTTTGTGCATGAATAAAATTCTGTTTGCAATGTAGTAACACACTTTTCAGTGTGTTAGAAGTGATTTGTACATCTCTTTATGCAAGATCTTTAGTGGTCAGATCGCTGCGTCCAGCGGCTCTATGACCACTAACAGTGAGTTAGACATCCTGAGCGATCTAACAGAACCTATGAATGCTTATTTTGAAAACCTTATTTCCAGGTCGTAGAAATGCGTTTCATGCAATGAGAAGAAAAATAGTGACCAACATTAGAAAAATATTTTGTGCATGAATAAAATTCTGTTTGCAATGTAGAAACACACTTTTCAGTGTGTTAGAAGTATTTTGTACATCTCTTTATGCAAGATCTTTAGTGGTCAGATCGCTGCGTACCGCGTCTCTATGACCACTAACAGTGAGTTAGACATCCTGAGCGATCTAACAGAACGTATGAAAGCTTATTTTGAAAACCTTATTTCCAGGTCGTAGAAATGCGTTTTATGCAATGGGAAGAACAATAGTGACCAACATAAAAAATATTTTTTGTGCATGAATAAAATTCTGTTTGCAATGTAGAAACACACTTTTCAGTGTGTTAGAAGTGTTTTGTACAAATCTTTATGCAAGAGCTTTAGTGGTCAGATCGCTGCGTACCGCGTCTCTATGACCACTAACAGTGAGTTAGACATCCTGAGCGATCTAACAGAACGTATGAAAGCTTATTTTGAAAACCTTATTTTCAGGTCGTAGAAATGCGTTTTATGCAATGGGAAGAACAATAGTGACCAACATAAAAAATATTTTTTGTGCATGAATAAAATTCTGTTTGCAATGTAAAAACACACGTTTCAGTGTGTTTGAAGTGTTTTGTACATCTCTTTATGCAAGAGCTTTAGTGGTCAGATCGCTGCGTCCAGCGTCTCTATGACCACTAACAGTGAGTTAGACATCCTGAACGATCTAACAGAACGTATGAATGCTTATTTTGAAAACCTTATTTCCAGGTCGTAGAAATGCGTTTTATGCAATGGGAAGAACAATAGTGACCAACATAAAAAATATTTTTTGTGCATGAATAAAATTCTGTTTGCAATGTAGTAACACACTTCTCAGTGTGTTAGAAGTGATTTGTACATCTCTTTATGCAAGATCTTTAGTGGTCAGATATCTGCGTCCAGCGTCTCTATGACCACTAACAGTGAGTTAGACATCCTGAGCGATCTAACAGAACGTATGAAAGCTTATTTTGAAAACCTTATTTCCAGGTCGTAGAAATGCGTTTCATGCAATGAGAAGAAAAATAGTGACCAACATTAGAAAAATTTTTTGTGCATGAATAAAATTCTGTTTGCAATGTAGAAACACACTTTTCAGTGTGTTAGAAGTGATTTGTACATCTCTTTATGCAAGATCTTTAGTGGTCAGATCGCTGCGTCCAGCGTCTCTATGACCACTAACAGTGAGTTAGACATCCTGAGCGATCTAACAGAACCTATGAATGCTTATTTTGAAAACCTTATTTCCAGGTCGTAGAAATGCGTTTCATGCAATGAGAAGAAAAATAGTGACCAACATTAGAAAAATATTTTGTGCATGAATAAAATTCTGTTTGCAATGTAGAAACACACTTTTCAGTGTGTTAGAAGTGTTTTGTACATCTCTTTATGCAAGAGCTTTAGTGGTCAGATCGCTGCGTCCAGCGTCTCTATGACCACTAACAGTGAGTTAGACATCCTGAGCGATCTAACAGAACGTATGAATGCTTATTTTGAAAACCTTATTTCCAGGTCGTAGAAATGCGTTTTATGCAATGGGAAGAACAATAGTGACCAACATAAAAAAATATTTTTTGTGCATGAATAAAATTCTGTTTGCAATGTAGAAACACACTTCTCAGTGTGTTAGAAGTGATTTGTACAAATCTTTATGCAAGAGCTTTAGTGGTCAGATCGCTGCGTCCAGCGTCTCTATGACCACTAACAGTGAGTTAGACATTCTGAGCGGTCTAACAGAATGTATGAATACTTATTTTGAAAACCTTATTTCCAGGTCGTAGAAATGCGTTTTATGCAATGAGAAGAAAAATAGTGACCAACATTAGAAAAATATTTTGTGCATGAATAAAATTCTGTTTGCAATGTAGAAACACACTTTTCAGTGTGTTAGAAGTGTTTTGTACATCTCTTTATGCAAGAGCTTTAGTGGTCAGATCGCTGCGTCCAGCGTCTCTATGACCACTAACAGTGAGTTAGACATCCTGATCGATCTTACAGAACGTATGAATGCTTATTTTGAAAACCTTATTTCCAGGTCGTAGAAATGCGTTTTATGCAATGGGAAGAACAACAGTGACCAACATAAAAAATATTTTTTGTGCATGAATAAAATTCTGTTTGCAATGTAGAAACACACTTCTCAGTCTGTTAGAAGTGATTTGTACAAATCTTTATGCAAGAGCTTTAGTGGTCAGATCGCTGCGTCCAGCGTCTCTATGACCACTAACAGTGAGTTAGACTTCCTGAGCGATCTAACAGAACCTATGAATGATTATTTTGAAAACCTTATTTCCAGGTCGTAGAAATGCGTTTCATGCAATGAGAAGAAAAATAGTGACCAACATTAGAAAAAAAATTTGTGCATGAATAAAATTCTGTTTGCAATGTAAAAACACACTTCTCAGTGTGTTAGAAGTGATTTGTACATCTCTTTATGCAAGAGCTTTAGTGGTCAAATCGCTGCGTCCAGCGTCTCTATGACCACTAACAGTGAGTTAGACATCCTGAGCGGTCTAACAGAACGTATGAATGCTTAATTTTAAAAACTTATTTCCAGGTCGTAGAAATGCGTTTTATGCAATGGGAAGAACAATAGTGACCAACATAAAAAATATTTTTTGTGCATGAATAAAATTTTGTTTGCAATGTAGAAACACACTTTTCAGTGTGTTAGAAGTGATTTGTACATCTCTTTATGCAAGATCTTTAGTGGTCAGATCGCTGCGTCCAGCGTCTCTATGACCACTAACAGTGAGTTAGACATCCTGAGCGATCTAACAGAACGTATGAATGCTTATTTTGAAAACCTTATTTCCAGGTCGTAGAAATGCGTTTTATGCAATGGGAAGAACAATAGTGACCAACATAAAAAATATTTTTTGTGCATGAATAAAGTTCTGTTTGCAATGTAGAAACACACTTCTCAGTCTGTTAGAAGTGATTTGTACAAATCTTTATGCAAGAGCTTTAGTGGTCAGATCGCTGCGTCCAGCGTCTCTATGACCACTAACAGTGAGTTAGACATCCTGAGCGATCTAACAGAACCTATGAATGATTATTTTGAAAACCTTATTTCCAGGTCGTAGAAATGCGTTTCATGCAATGAGAAGAAAAATAGTGACCAACATTAGAAAAAAAATTTGTGCATGAATAAAATTCTGTTTGCAATGTAAAAACACACTTCTCAGTGTGTTAGAAGTGATTTGTACATCTCTTTATGCAAGAGCTTTAGTGGTCAGATCGCTGCGTCCAGCGTCTCTATGACCACTAACAGTGAGTTAGACATCCTGAGCGGTCTAACAGAACGTATGAATGCTTAATTTTAAAAACTTATTTCCAGGTCGTAGAAATGCGTTTTATGCCATGGGAAGAACAATAGTGACCAACATAAAAAATATTTTTTGTGCTTGAATAAAATTCTGTTTGCAATGTAGAAACACACTTTTCAGTGTGTTAGAAGTGATTTGTACATCTCTTTATGCAAGATCTTTAGTTGTCAGATCGCTGCGTCCAGCGTCTCTATGACAACTAACAGTGAGTTAGACATCCTGAGCGATCTAACAGAACGTATGAATGCTTATTTTGAAAACCTTATTTCCAGGTCGTAGAAATGCGTTTCATGCAATGAGAAGAAAAATAGTGACCAACATTAGAAAAATATTTTGTGCATGAATAAAATTCTGTTTGCAATGTAGAAACACACTTTTCAGTGTGTTAGAAGTGTTTTGTACATCTCTTTATGCAAGAGCTTTAGTGGTCAGATCGCTGCGTCCAGCGTCTCTATGACCACTAACAGTGAGTTAGACATCCTGAGCGGTCTAACAGAATGTATGAATACTTATTTTGAAAACCTTATTTCCAGGTCGTAGAAATGCGTTTTATGCAATGGGAATAACAATAGTGACCAACATAAAAAATATTTTTTGTGCATGAATAAAATTATGTTTGCAACGTAGAAACACACTTCTCAGTGTGTTAGAAGTGATTTGTACATCTCTTTATGCAAGATCTTTAGTGGTCAGATCGCTGCGTCCAGCGTCTCTATGACCACTAACAGTGAGTTAGACATCCTGAGCGGTCTAACAGAACGTATGAATGCTTATTTTTAAAAATTTATTTCCAGGTCGTAGAAATGCGTTTTATGCAATGGGAAGAACAATAGTGACCAACATAAAAAATATTTTTTGTGCATGAATAAAATTCTGTTTGCAATGTAGTAACACACTTTTCAGTGTGTTAGAAGTGATTTGTACATCTCTTTATGCAAGATCTTTAGTGGTCAGATCGCTGCGTCCAGCGGCTCTATGACCACTAACAGTGAGTTAGACATCCTGAGCGATCTAACAGAACCTATGAATGCTTATTTTGAAAACCTTATTTCCAGGTCGTAGAAATGCGTTTCATGCAATGAGAAGAAAAATAGTGACCAACATTAGAAAAATATTTTGTGCATGAATAAAATTCTGTTTGCAATGTAGAAACACACTTTTCAGTGTGTTAGAAGTATTTTGTACATCTCTTTATGCAAGATCTTTAGTGGTCAGATCGCTGCGTACCGCGTCTCTATGACCACTAACAGTGAGTTAGACATCCTGAGCGATCTAACAGAACGTATGAAAGCTTATTTTGAAAACCTTATTTCCAGGTCGTAGAAATGCGTTTTATGCAATGGGAAGAACAATAGTGACCAACATAAAAAATATTTTTTGTGCATGAATAAAATTCTGTTTGCAATGTAGAAACACACTTTTCAGTGTGTTAGAAGTGTTTTGTACAAATCTTTATGCAAGAGCTTTAGTGGTCAGATCGCTGCGTACCGCGTCTCTATGACCACTAACAGTGAGTTAGACATCCTGAGCGATCTAACAGAACGTATGAAAGCTTATTTTGAAAACCTTATTTTCAGGTCGTAGAAATGCGTTTTATGCAATGGGAAGAACAATAGTGACCAACATAAAAAATATTTTTTGTGCATGAATAAAATTCTGTTTGCAATGTAAAAACACACGTTTCAGTGTGTTTGAAGTGTTTTGTACATCTCTTTATGCAAGAGCTTTAGTGGTCAGATCGCTGCGTCCAGCGTCTCTATGACCACTAACAGTGAGTTAGACATCCTGAACGATCTAACAGAACGTATGAATGCTTATTTTGAAAACCTTATTTCCAGGTCGTAGAAATGCGTTTTATGCAATGGGAAGAACAATAGTGATCAACATAAAAAATATTTTTTGTGCATGAGTAAAATTCTGTTTGCAATGTAGAAACACACTTCTCAGTGTGTTAGGAGTGATTTGTACAAATCTTTATGCAAGAGCTTTAGTGGTCAGATCGCTGCGTCCAGCGTCTCTATGACCACTAACAGTGAGTTTGACATCCTGAGCGGTCTAACAGAACCTATGAATGCTTATTTTGAAAACCTTATTTCCAGGTCGTAGAAATGCGTTTCATGCAATGAGAAGAAAAATAGTGACCAACATTAGAAAAATATTTTGTGCATGAATAAAATTCTGTTTGCAATGTAGAAACACACTTTTCAGTGTGTTAGAAGTGTTTTGTACATCTCTTTATGCAAGAGCTTTAGTGGTCAGATCGCTGCGTCCAGCGTCTCTATAACCACTAACAGTGAGTTAGACATCCTGAGCGATCTAACAGAACGTATGAATGCTTATTTTGAAAACCTTATTTCCAGGTCGTAGAAATGCGTTTCATGCAATGAGAAGAAAAATAGTGACCAACATTAGAAAAATATTTTGTGCATGAATAAAATTCTGTTTGCAATGTAGAAACACACTTTTCAGTGTGTTAGAAGTGTTTTGTACATCTCTTTATGCAAGAGCTTTAGTGGTCAGATCGCTGCGTCCAGCGTCTCTATGACCACTAACAGTGAGTTAGACATCCTGATCGATCTTACAGAACGTATGAATGCTTATTTTGAAAACCTTATTTCCAGGTCGTAGAAATGCGTTTTATGCAATGGGAAGAACAACAGTGACCAACATAAAAAATATTTTTTGTGCATGAATAAAATTCTGTTTGCAATGTAGAAACACACTTCTCAGTCTGTTAGAAGTGATTTGTACAAATCTTTATGCAAGAGCTTTAGTGGTCAGATCGCTGCGTCCAGCGTCTCTATGACCACTAACAGTGAGTTAGACTTCCTGAGCGATCTAACAGAACCTATGAATGATTATTTTGAAAACCTTATTTCCAGGTCGTAGAAATGCGTTTCATGCAATGAGAAGAAAAATAGTGACCAACATTAGAAAAAAAATTTGTGCATGAATAAAATTCTGTTTGCAATGTAAAAACACACTTCTCAGTGTGTTAGAAGTGATTTGTACATCTCTTTATGCAAGAGCTTTAGTGGTCAAATCGCTGCGTCCAGCGTCTCTATGACCACTAACAGTGAGTTAGACATCCTGAGCGGTCTAACAGAACGTATGAATGCTTAATTTTAAAAACTTATTTCCAGGTCGTAGAAATGCGTTTTATGCAATGGGAAGAACAATAGTGACCAACATAAAAAATATTTTTTGTGCATGAATAAAATTTTGTTTGCAATGTAGAAACACACTTTTCAGTGTGTTAGAAGTGATTTGTACATCTCTTTATGCAAGATCTTTAGTGGTCAGATCGCTGCGTCCAGCGTCTCTATGACCACTAACAGTGAGTTAGACATCCTGAGCGATCTAACAGAACGTATGAATGCTTATTTTGAAAACCTTATTTCCAGGTCGTAGAAATGCGTTTTATGCAATGGGAAGAACAATAGTGACCAACATAAAAAATATTTTTTGTGCATGAATAAAGTTCTGTTTGCAATGTAGAAACACACTTCTCAGTCTGTTAGAAGTGATTTGTACAAATCTTTATGCAAGAGCTTTAGTGGTCAGATCGCTGCGTCCAGCGTCTCTATGACCACTAACAGTGAGTTAGACATCCTGAGCGATCTAACAGAACCTATGAATGATTATTTTGAAAACCTTATTTCCAGGTCGTAGAAATGCGTTTCATGCAATGAGAAGAAAAATAGTGACCAACATTAGAAAAAAAATTTGTGCATGAATAAAATTCTGTTTGCAATGTAAAAACACACTTCTCAGTGTGTTAGAAGTGATTTGTACATCTCTTTATGCAAGAGCTTTAGTGGTCAGATCGCTGCGTCCAGCGTCTCTATGACCACTAACAGTGAGTTAGACATCCTGAGCGGTCTAACAGAACGTATGAATGCTTAATTTTAAAAACTTATTTCCAGGTCGTAGAAATGCGTTTTATGCCATGGGAAGAACAATAGTGACCAACATAAAAAATATTTTTTGTGCTTGAATAAAATTCTGTTTGCAATGTAGAAACACACTTTTCAGTGTGTTAGAAGTGATTTGTACATCTCTTTATGCAAGATCTTTAGTTGTCAGATCGCTGCGTCCAGCGTCTCTATGACAACTAACAGTGAGTTAGACATCCTGAGCGATCTAACAGAACGTATGAATGCTTATTTTGAAAACCTTATTTCCAGGTCGTAGAAATGCGTTTCATGCAATGAGAAGAAAAATAGTGACCAACATTAGAAAAATATTTTGTGCATGAATAAAATTCTGTTTGCAATGTAGAAACACACTTTTCAGTGTGTTAGAAGTGTTTTGTACATCTCTTTATGCAAGAGCTTTAGTGGTCAGATCGCTGCGTCCAGCGTCTCTATGACCACTAACAGTGAGTTAGACATCCTGAGCGGTCTAACAGAATGTATGAATACTTATTTTGAAAACCTTATTTCCAGGTCGTAGAAATGCGTTTTATGCAATGGGAATAACAATAGTGACCAACATAAAAAATATTTTTTGTGCATGAATAAAATTATGTTTGCAACGTAGAAACACACTTCTCAGTGTGTTAGAAGTGATTTGTACATCTCTTTATGCAAGATCTTTAGTGGTCAGATCGCTGCGTCCAGCGTCTCTATGACCACTAACAGTGAGTTAGACATCCTGAGCGGTCTAACAGAACGTATGAATGCTTATTTTTAAAAATTTATTTCCAGGTCGTAGAAATGCGTTTTATGCAATGGGAAGAACAATAGTGACCAACATAAAAAATATTTTTTGTGCATGAATAAAATTCTGTTTGCAATGTAGTAACACACTTTTCAGTGTGTTAGAAGTGATTTGTACATCTCTTTATGCAAGATCTTTAGTGGTCAGATCGCTGCGTCCAGCGGCTCTATGACCACTAACAGTGAGTTAGACATCCTGAGCGATCTAACAGAACCTATGAATGCTTATTTTGAAAACCTTATTTCCAGGTCGTAGAAATGCGTTTCATGCAATGAGAAGAAAAATAGTGACCAACATTAGAAAAATATTTTGTGCATGAATAAAATTCTGTTTGCAATGTAGAAACACACTTTTCAGTGTGTTAGAAGTATTTTGTACATCTCTTTATGCAAGATCTTTAGTGGTCAGATCGCTGCGTACCGCGTCTCTATGACCACTAACAGTGAGTTAGACATCCTGAGCGATCTAACAGAACGTATGAAAGCTTATTTTGAAAACCTTATTTCCAGGTCGTAGAAATGCGTTTTATGCAATGGGAAGAACAATAGTGACCAACATAAAAAATATTTTTTGTGCATGAATAAAATTCTGTTTGCAATGTAGAAACACACTTTTCAGTGTGTTAGAAGTGTTTTGTACAAATCTTTATGCAAGAGCTTTAGTGGTCAGATCGCTGCGTACCGCGTCTCTATGACCACTAACAGTGAGTTAGACATCCTGAGCGATCTAACAGAACGTATGAAAGCTTATTTTGAAAACCTTATTTTCAGGTCGTAGAAATGCGTTTTATGCAATGGGAAGAACAATAGTGACCAACATAAAAAATATTTTTTGTGCATGAATAAAATTCTGTTTGCAATGTAAAAACACACGTTTCAGTGTGTTTGAAGTGTTTTGTACATCTCTTTATGCAAGAGCTTTAGTGGTCAGATCGCTGCGTCCAGCGTCTCTATGACCACTAACAGTGAGTTAGACATCCTGAACGATCTAACAGAACGTATGAATGCTTATTTTGAAAACCTTATTTCCAGGTCGTAGAAATGCGTTTTATGCAATGGGAAGAACAATAGTGATCAACATAAAAAATATTTTTTGTGCATGAGTAAAATTCTGTTTGCAATGTAGAAACACACTTCTCAGTGTGTTAGGAGTGATTTGTACAAATCTTTATGCAAGAGCTTTAGTGGTCAGATCGCTGCGTCCAGCGTCTCTATGACCACTAACAGTGAGTTTGACATCCTGAGCGGTCTAACAGAACCTATGAATGCTTATTTTGAAAACCTTATTTCCAGGTCGTAGAAATGCGTTTCATGCAATGAGAAGAAAAATAGTGACCAACATTAGAAAAATATTTTGTGCATGAATAAAATTCTGTTTGCAATGTAGAAACACACTTTTCAGTGTGTTAGAAGTGTTTTGTACATCTCTTTATGCAAGAGCTTTAGTGGTCAGATCGCTGCGTCCAGCGTCTCTATGACCACTAACAGTGAGTTAGACATCCTGAGCGATCTAACAGAACGTATGAATGCTTATTTTGAAAACCTTATTTCCAGGTCGTAGAAATGCGTTTCATGCAATGAGAAGAAAAATAGTGACCAACATTAGAAAAATATTTTGTGCATGAATAAAATTCTGTTTGCAATGTAAAAACACACTTCTCAGTGTGTTAGAAGTGATTTGTACATCTCTTTATGCAAGAGCTTTAGTGGTCAGATCGCTGCGTCCAGCGTCTCTATGACCACTAACAGTGAGTTAGACATCCTGAGCGGTCTAACAGAACGTATGAATGCTTAATTTTAAAAACTTATTTCCAGGTCGTAGAAATGCGTTTTATGCAATGGGAAGAACAATAGTGACCAACATAAAAAATATTTTTTGTGCATGAATAAAATTCTGTTTGCAATGTAGAAACACACTTCTCAGTGTGTTAGAAGTGATTTGTACAAATCTTTATGCAAGAGCTTTAGTGGTCAGATCGCTGCGTCCAGCGTCTCTATGACCACTAACAGTGAGTTAGACATCCTGAGCGGTCTAACAGAATGTATGAATACTTATTTTGAAAACCTTATTTCCAGGTCGTAGAAATGCGTTTTATGCAATGAGAAGAAAAATAGTGACCAACATTAGAAAAAATTTTTGTGCATGAATAAAATTATGTTTGCAATGTAGAAACACACTTTTCAGTGTGTTAGAAGTGATTTGTACATCTCTTTATGCAAGATCTTTAGTTGTCAGATCGCTGCGTCCAGCGTCTCTATGACCACTAACAGTGAGTTAGACATCCTGAGCGATCTAACAGAACGTATGAATGCTTATTTTGAAAACCTTATTTCCAGGTCGTAGAAATGCGTTTCATGCAATGAGAAGAAAAATAGTGACCAACATTAGAAAAATTTTTTGTGCATGAATAAAATTCTGTTTGCAATGTAGAAACACACTTTTCAGTGTGTTAGAAGTGATTTGTACATCTCTTTATGCAAGATCTTTAGTGGTCAGATCGCTGCGTCCAGCGTCTCTATGACCACTAACAGTGAGTTAGACATCCTGAGCGATCTAACAGAACCTATGAATGCTTATTTTGAAAACCTTATTTCCAGGTCGTAGAAATGCGTTTCATGCAATGAGAAGAAAAATAGTGACCAACATTAGAAAAATATTTTGTGCATGAATAAAATTCTGTTTGCAATGTAGAAACACACTTTTCAGTGTGTTAGAAGTGTTTTGTACATCTCTTTATGCAAGAGCTTTAGTGGTCAGATCGCTGCGTCCAGCGTCTCTATGACCACTAACAGTGAGTTAGACATCCTGATCGATCTTACAGAACGTATGAATGCTTATTTTGAAAACCTTATTTCCAGGTCGTAGAAATGCGTTTTATGCAATGGGAAGAACAATAGTGACCAACATAAAAAATATTTTTTGTGCATGAATAAAATTCTGTTTGAAATGTAGAAACACACTTCCCAATGTGTTAGAAGTGATTTGTACAAATCTTTATGCAAGAGCTTTAGTGGTCAGATCGCTGCGTCCAGCGTCTCTATGACCACTAACAGTGAGTTAGACATCCTGAGCGGTCTAACAGAATGTATGAATACTTATTTTGAAAACCTTATTTCCAGGTCGTAGAAATGCGTTTTATGCAATGAGAAGAAAAATGGTGACCAACATTAGAAAAAATTTTTGTGCATGAATAAAATTATGTTTGCAATGTAGAAACACACTTTTCAGTGTGTTAGAAGTGATTTGTACATCTCTTTATGCAAGATCTTTAGTTGTCAGATCGCTGCGTCCAGCGTCTCTATGACCACTAACAGTGAGTTAGACATCCTGAGCGATCTAACAGAACCTATGAATGCTTATTTTGAAAACCTTATTTCCAGGTCGTAGAAATGCGTTTTATGCAATGGGAAGAACAATAGTGACCAACATAAAAAATATTTTTTGTGCATGAATAAAATTCTGTTTGCAATGTAGTAACACACTTCTCAGTGTGTTAGAAGTGATTTGTACATCTCTTTATGCAAGATCTTTAGTGGTCAGATATCTGCGTCCAGCGTCTCTATGACCACTAACAGTGAGTTAGACATCCTGAGCGATCTAACAGAACGTATGAAAGCTTATTTTGAAAACCTTATTTCCAGGTCGTAGAAATGCGTTTCATGCAATGAGAAGAAAAATAGTGACCAACATTAGAAAAATTTTTTGTGCATGAATAAAATTCTGTTTGCAATGTAGAAACACACTTTTCAGTGTGTTAGAAGTGATTTGTACATCTCTTTATGCAAGATCTTTAGTGGTCAGATCGCTGCGTCCAGCGTCTCTATGACCACTAACAGTGAGTTAGACATCCTGAGCGATCTAACAGAACCTATAAATGCTTATTTTGAAAACCTTATTTCCAGGTCGTAGAAATGCGTTTCATGCAATGAGAAGAAAAATAGTGACCAACATTAGAAAAATATTTTGTGCATGAATAAAATTCTGTTTGCAATGTAGAAACACACTTTTCAGTGTGTTAGAAGTGTTTTGTACATCTCTTTATGCAAGAGCTTTAGTGGTCAGATCGCTGCGTCCAGCGTCTCTATGACCACTAACAGTGAGTTAGACATCCTGAGCGATCTAACAGAACGTATGAATGCTTATTTTGAAAACCTTATTTCCAGGTCGTAGAAATGCGTTTTATGCAATGGGAAGAACAATAGTGACCAACATAAAAAAATATTTTTTGTGCATGAATAAAATTCTGTTTGCAATGTAGAAACACACTTCTCAGTGTGTTAGAAGTGATTTGTACATCTCTTTATGCAAGAGCTTTAGTGGTCAGATCGCTGCGTCCAGCGTCTCTATGACCACTAACAGTGAGTTAGACATCCTGATCGATCTTACAGAACGTATGAATGCTTATTTTGAAAACCTTATTTCCAGGTCGTAGAAATGCGTTTTATGCAATGGGAAGAACAATAGTGACCAACATAAAAAATATTTTTTGTGCATGAATAAAATTCTGTTTGCAATGTAGAAACACACTTCCCAATGTGTTAGAAGTGATTTGTACAAATCTTTATGCAAGAGCTTTAGTGGTCAGATCGCTGCGTCCAGCGTCTCTATGACCACTAACAGTGAGTTAGACATCCTGAGCGGTCTAACAGAATGTATGAATACTTATTTTGAAAACCTTATTTCCAGGTCGTAGAAATGCGTTTTATGCAATGAGAAGAAAAATAGTGACCAACATTAGAAAAAATTTTTGTGCATGAATAAAATTATGTTTGCAATGTAGAAACACACTTTTCAGTGTGTTAGAAGTGATTTGTACATCTCTTTATGCAAGATCTTTAGTTGTCAGATCGCTGCGTCCAGCGTCTCTATGACCACTAACAGTGAGTTAGACATCCTGAGCGATCTAACAGAACCTATGAATGCTTATTTTGAAAACCTTATTTCCAGGTCGTAGAAATGCGTTTTATGCAATGGGAAGAACAATAGTGACCAACATAAAAAATATTTTTTGTGCATGAATAAAATTCTGTTTGCAATGTAGTAACACACTTCCCAGTGTGTTAGAAGTGATTTGTACATCTCTTTATGCAAGATCTTTAGTGGTCAGATATCTGCGTCCAGCGTCTCTATGACCACTAACAGTGAGTTAGACATCCTGAGCGATCTAACAGAACGTATGAAAGCTTATTTTGAAAACCTTATTTTCAGATCGTAGAAATGCGTTTTATGCAATGGGAAGAACAATAGTGACCAACATAAAAAATATTTTTTGTGCATGAATAAAATTCTGTTTGCAACGTAGAAACACACTTATCAGTGTGTTAGAAGTGATTTGTACATCTCTTTATGCAAGATCTTTTGTGGTCAGATCGCTGCGTCCAGCGTCTCTATGACCACTAACAGTGAGTTAGACATCCTGAGCGATCTAACAGAACCTATGAATGATTATTTTGAAAACCTTATTTCCAGGCCGTAGAAATGCGTTTCATGCAATGAGAAGAAAAATAGTGACCAACATTAGAAAAAATTTTTGTGCATGAATAAAATTCTGTTTGCAATGTAGAAACACACTTTTCAGTGTGTTAGAAGTGATTTGTACATCTCTTTATGCAAGATCTTTAGTGGTCAGATCGCTGCGTCCAGCGTCTCTATGACCACTAACAGTGAGTTAGACATCCTGAGCGGTCTAACAGAATGTATGAATACTTATTTTGAAAACCTTATTTCCAGGTCGTAGAAATGCGTTTTATGCAATGAGAAGAAAAATAGTGACCAACATTAGAAAAAATTTTTGTGCATGAATAAAATTATGTTTGCAATGTAGAAACACACTTTTCAGTGTGTTAGAAGTGATTTGTACATCTCTTTATGCAAGATCTTTAGTTGTCAGATCGCTGCGTCCAGCGTCTCTATGACCACTAACAGTGAGTTAGACATCCTGAGCGATCTAACAGAACCTATGAATGCTTATTTTGAAAACCTTATTTCCAGGTCGTAGAAATGCGTTTTATGCAATGGGAAGAACAATAGTGACCAACATAAAAAATATTTTTTGTGCATGAATAAAATTCTGTTTGCAATGTAGTAACACACTTCTCAGTGTGTTAGAAGTGATTTGTACATCTCTTTATGCAAGATCTTTAGTGGTCAGATATCTGCGTCCAGCGTCTCTATGACCACTAACAGTGAGTTAGACATCCTGAGCGATCTAACAGAACGTATGAAAGCTTATTTTGAAAACCTTATTTCCAGGTCGTAGAAATGCGTTTCATGCAATGAGAAGAAAAATAGTGACCAACATTAGAAAAATTTTTTGTGCATGAATAAAATTCTGTTTGCAATGTAGAAACACACTTTTCAGTGTGTTAGAAGTGATTTGTACATCTCTTTATGCAAGATCTTTAGTGGTCAGATCGCTGCGTCCAGCGTCTCTATGACCACTAACAGTGAGTTAGACATCCTGAGCGATCTAACAGAACCTATAAATGCTTATTTTGAAAACCTTATTTCCAGGTCGTAGAAATGCGTTTCATGCAATGAGAAGAAAAATAGTGACCAACATTAGAAAAATATTTTGTGCATGAATAAAATTCTGTTTGCAATGTAGAAACACACTTTTCAGTGTGTTAGAAGTGTTTTGTACATCTCTTTATGCAAGAGCTTTAGTGGTCAGATCGCTGCGTCCAGCGTCTCTATGACCACTAACAGTGAGTTAGACATCCTGAGCGATCTAACAGAACGTATGAATGCTTATTTTGAAAACCTTATTTCCAGGTCGTAGAAATGCGTTTTATGCAATGGGAAGAACAATAGTGACCAACATAAAAAAATATTTTTTGTGCATGAATAAAATTCTGTTTGCAATGTAGAAACACACTTCTCAGTGTGTTAGAAGTGATTTGTACATCTCTTTATGCAAGAGCTTTAGTGGTCAGATCGCTGCGTCCAGCGTCTCTATGACCACTAACAGTGAGTTAGACATCCTGATCGATCTTACAGAACGTATGAATGCTTATTTTGAAAACCTTATTTCCAGGTCGTAGAAATGCGTTTTATGCAATGGGAAGAACAATAGTGACCAACATAAAAAATATTTTTTGTGCATGAATAAAATTCTGTTTGCAATGTAGAAACACACTTCCCAATGTGTTAGAAGTGATTTGTACAAATCTTTATGCAAGAGCTTTAGTGGTCAGATCGCTGCGTCCAGCGTCTCTATGACCACTAACAGTGAGTTAGACATCCTGAGCGGTCTAACAGAATGTATGAATACTTATTTTGAAAACCTTATTTCCAGGTCGTAGAAATGCGTTTTATGCAATGAGAAGAAAAATAGTGACCAACATTAGAAAAAATTTTTGTGCATGAATAAAATTATGTTTGCAATGTAGAAACACACTTTTCAGTGTGTTAGAAGTGATTTGTACATCTCTTTATGCAAGATCTTTAGTTGTCAGATCGCTGCGTCCAGCGTCTCTATGACCACTAACAGTGAGTTAGACATCCTGAGCGATCTAACAGAACCTATGAATGCTTATTTTGAAAACCTTATTTCCAGGTCGTAGAAATGCGTTTTATGCAATGGGAAGAACAATAGTGACCAACATAAAAAATATTTTTTGTGCATGAATAAAATTCTGTTTGCAACGTAGTAACACACTTCTCAGTGTGTTAGAAGTGATTTGTACATCTCTTTATGCAAGATCTTTAGTGGTCAGATATCTGCGTCCAGCGTCTCTATGACCACTAACAGTGAGTTAGACATCCTGAGCGATCTAACAGAACGTATGAAAGCTTATTTTGAAAACCTTATTTTCAGGTCGTAGAAATGCGTTTTATGCAATGGGAAGAACAATAGTGACCAACATAAAAAATATTTTCTGTGCATGAATAAAATTCTGTTTGCAACGTAGAAACACACTTATCAGTGTGTTAGAAGTGATTTGTACATCTCTTTATGCAAGATCTTTTGTGGTCAGATCGCTGCGTCCAGCGTCTCTATGACCACTAACAGTGAGTTAGACATCCTGAGCGATCTAACAGAACCTATGAATGATTATTTTGAAAACCTTATTTCCAGGCCGTAGAAATGCGTTTCATGCAATGAGAAGAAAAATAGTGACCAACATTAGAAAAAATTTTTGTGCATGAATAAAATTCTGTTTGCAATGTAGAAACACACTTTTCAGTGTGTTAGAAGTGATTTGTACATCTCTTTATGCAAGATCTTTAGTGGTCAGATCGCTGCGTCCAGCGTCTCTATGACCACTAACAGTGAGTTAGACATCCTGAGCGATCTAACAGAACGTATGAATGCTTATTTTGAAAACCTTATTTCCAGGTCGTAGAAATGCGTTTTATGCAATGGGAAGAACAATAGTGACCAACATAAAAAATATTTTTTGTGCATGAATAAAATTCTGTTTGCAATGTAGTAACACACTTCTCAGTGTGTTAGAAGTGATTTGTACATCTCTTTATGCAAGATCTTTAGTGGTCAGATATCTGCGTCCAGCGTCTCTATGACCACTAACAGTGAGTTAGACATCCTGAGCGATCTAACAGAACCTATGAATGCTTATTTTGAAAACCTTATTTCCAGGTCGTAGAAATGCGTTTCATGCAATGGGAAGAACAATAGTGACCAACATAAAAAAATATTTTTTGTGCATGAATAAAATTCTGTTTGCAACGTAGAAACACACTTCTCAGTGTGTTAGAAGTGATTTGTACAAATCTTCATGCAAGAGCTTTAGTGGTCAGATCGCTGCGTCCAGCGTCTCTATGACCACTAACAGTGAGTTAGACATCCTGAGCGGTCTAACAGAATGTATGAATACTTATTTTGAAAACCTTATTTCCAGGTCGTAGAAATGCGTTTTATGCAATGAGAAGAAAAATAGTGACCAACATTAGAAAAATATTTTGTGCATGAATAAAATTCTGTTTGCAATGTAGAAACACACTTTTCAGTGTGTTAGAAGTGTTTTGTACATCTCTTTATGCAAGAGCTTTAGTGGTCAGATCGCTGCGTCCAGCGTCTCTATGACCACTAACAGTGAGTTAGACATCCTGATCGATCTTACAGAACGTATGAATGCTTATTTTGAAAACCTTATTTCCAGGTCGTAGAAATGCGTTTTATGCAATGGGAAGAACAATAGTGACCAACATAAAAAATATTTTTTGTGCATGAATAAAATTCTGTTTGCAATGTAGAAACACACTTCTCAGTGTGTTAGAAGTGATTTGTACAAATCTTTATGCAAGAGCTTTAGTGGTCAGATCGCTGCGTCCAGCGTCTCTATGACCACTAACAGTGAGTTAGACATTCTGAGCGGTCTAACAGAATGTATGAATACTTATTTTGAAAACCTTATTTCCAGGTCGTAGAAATGCGTTTTATGCAATGAGAAGAAAAATAGTGACCAACATTAGAAAAATATTTTGTGCATGAATAAAATTCTGTTTGCAATGTAGAAACACACTTTTCAGTGTGTTAGAAGTGTTTTGTACATCTCTTTATGCAAGAGCTTTAGTGGTCAGATCGCTGCGTCCAGCGTCTCTATGACCACTAACAGTGAGTTAGACATCCTGATCGATCTTACAGAACGTATGAATGCTTATTTTGAAAACCTTATTTCCAGGTCGTAGAAATGCGTTTTATGCAATGGGAAGAAAAATAGTGACCAACATTAGAAAAAATTTTTGTGCATGAATAAAATTATGTTTGCAATGTAGAAACACACTTTTCAGTGTGTTAGAAGTGATTTGTACATCTCTTTATGCAAGATCTTTAGTTGTCAGATCGCTGCGTCCAGCGTCTCTATGACCACTAACAGTGAGTTAGACATCCTGAGCGATCTAACAGAACCTATGAATGCTTATTTTGAAAACCTTATTTCCAGGTCGTAGAAATGCGTTTTATGCAATGGGAAGAACAATAGTGACCAACATAAAAAATATTTTTTGTGCATGAATAAAATTCTGTTTGCAATGTAGTAACACACTTCTCAGTGTGTTAGAAGTGATTTGTACATCTCTTTATGCAAGATCTTTAGTGGTCAGATATCTGCGTCCAGCGTCTCTATGACCACTAACAGTGAGTTAGACATCCTGAGCGATCTAACAGAACGTATGAAAGCTTATTTTGAAAACCTTATTTTCAGGTCGTAGAAATGCGTTTTATGCAATGGGAAGAACAATAGTGACCAACATAAAAAATATTTTTTGTGCATGAATAAAATTCTGTTTGCAACGTAGAAACACACTTATCAGTGTGTTAGAAGTGATTTGTACATCTCTTTATGCAAGATCTTTTGTGGTCAGATCGCTGCGTCCAGCGTCTCTATGACCACTAACAGTGAGTTAGACAGCCTAAGCGGTCTAACAGAATGTATGAATACTTATTTTGAAAACCTTATTTCCAGGTCGTGGAAATGCGTTTTATACAATGGGAAGAACAATAGTGACCAACATAAAAAATATTTTTTATGCATGAATAAAATTCTGTTTGCAATGTAGAAACACACTTCTCAGTGTGTTAGAAGTGATTTGTACAAATCTTTATGCAAGAGCTTTAGTGGTCAGATCGCTGCGTCTAGCGTCTCTATGACCTCTAACAGTGAGTTAGACATCCTGAGCTGTCTAACAGAATGTATGAATACTTATTTTGAAAACCTTATTTCCAGGTCGTAGAAATGCGTTTTATGCAATGGGAATAACAATAGTGACCAACATAAAAAATATTTTTTGTGCATGAATAAAATTCTGTTTGCAATGTAGAAACACACTTCTCAGTGTGTTAGAAGTGATTTGTACATCTGTTTATGCAAGAGCTTTAGTGGTCAGATCGCTGCGTCTAGCGTCTCTATGACCTCTAACAGTGAGTTAGACATCCTGAGCGGTCTAACAGAATGTATGAAAGCTTATTTTGAAAACCTTATTTCCAGGTCGTGGAAATGCGTTTAATGCAATGGGAAGAACAATAGTGACCAACATTAGAAAAAAATTTTGTGCATGAATAAAATTCTGTTTGCAATGTAAAAACACACTTCTCAGTGTGTTAGAAGTGATTTGTACATCTCTTTATGCAAGATCTTTAGTGGTTAGATCGCTGCGTCCAGCGGCTCTATGACCACTAACAGTGAGTTAGACATCCTGAGCGATCTAACAGAACCTATGAATGCTTATTTTGAAAACCTTATTTCCAGGTCGTAGAAATGCGTTTCATGCAATGAGAAGAAAAATAGTGACCAACATTAGAAAAAAATTTTGTGCATGAATAAAATTCTGTTTGCAATGTAGAAACACACTATTCAGTGTGTTAGAAGTGTTTTGTACATCTCTTTATGCAAGATCTTTAGTGGTCAGATCGCTGCGTCCAGCGTCTCTATGACCACTAACAGTGAGTTAGACAGCCTGAGCGGTCTAACAGAATGTATGAATACTTATTTTGAAAACCTTATTTCCAGGTCGTGGAAATGCGTTTTATGCAATGGGAAGAACAATAGTGACCAACATAAAAAATATTTTTTGTGCATGAATAAAATTCTGTTTGCAATGTAGAAACACACTTCTCAGTGTGTTAGAAGTGATTTGTACAAATCTTTATGCAAGAGCTTTAGTGGTCAGATCGCTGCGTCCAGCGTCTCTATGACCACTATCAGTGAGTTTGACATCCTGAGCGGTCTAACAGAATGTATGAATACTTATTTTGAAAACCTTATTTCCAGGTCGTAGAAATGCGTTTTATGCAATGGGAAGAACAATAGTGACCAACATAAAAAATATTTTTTGTGCATGAATAAAATTCTGTTTGCAATGTAGAAACACACTTCTCAGTGTGTTAGAAGTGATTTGTACATCTGTTTATGCAAGAGCTTTAGTGGTCAGATCGCTGCGTCCAGCGTCTCTATGACCACTAACAGTGAGTTAGACATCCTGAGCGATCTAACAGAACCTATGAATGCTTATTTTGAAAACCTTATTTCCAGGTCGTAGAAATGCGTTTCATGCAATGGGAAGAACAATAGTGACCCAACATAAAAAAATATTTTTTGTGCATGAATAAAATTCTGTTTGCAATGTAGAAACACACTTCTCAGTGTGTTAGAAGTGATTTGTACAAATCTTTATGCAAGAGCTTTAGTGGTCAGATCGCTGCGTCCAGCGTCTCTATGACCACTAACAGTGAGTTAGACATCCTGAGCGGTCTAACAGAATGTATGAATACTTATTTTGAAAACCTTATTTCCAGGTCGTAGAAATGCGTTTTATGCAATGAGAAGAAAAATAGTGACCAACATTAGAAAAATATTTTGTGCATGAATAAAATTCTGTTTGCAATGTAGAAACACACTTTTCAGTGTGTTAGAAGTGTTTTGTACATCTCTTTATGCAAGAGCTTTAGTGGTCAGATCGCTGCGTCCAGCGTCTCTATGACCACTAACAGTGAGTTAGACATCCTGATCGATCTTACAGAACGTATGAATGCTTATTTTGAAAACCTTATTTCCAGGTCGTAGAAATGCGTTTTATGCAATGGGAAGAACAATAGTGACCAACATAAAAAATATTTTTTGTGCATGAATAAAATTCTGTTTGCAATGTAGAAACACACTTCTCAGTGTGTTAGAAGTGATTTGTACAAATCTTTATGCAAGAGCTTTAGTGGTCAGATCGCTGCGTCCAGCGTCTCTATGACCACTAACAGTGAGTTAGACATTCTGAGCGGTCTAACAGAATGTATGAATACTTATTTTGAAAACCTTATTTCCAGGTCGTAGAAATGCGTTTTATGCAATGAGAAGAAAAATAGTGACCAACATTAGAAAAATATTTTGTGCATGAATAAAATTCTGTTTGCAATGTAGAAACACACTTTTCAGTGTGTTAGAAGTGTTTTGTACATCTCTTTATGCAAGAGCTTTAGTGGTCAGATCGCTGCGTCCAGCGTCTCTATGACCACTAACAGTGAGTTAGACATCCTGATCGATCTTACAGAACGTATGAATGCTTATTTTGAAAACCTTATTTCCAGGTCGTAGAAATGCGTTTTATGCAATGGGAAGAAAAATAGTGACCAACATTAGAAAAAATTTTTGTGCATGAATAAAATTATGTTTGCAATGTAGAAACACACTTTTCAGTGTGTTAGAAGTGATTTGTACATCTCTTTATGCAAGATCTTTAGTTGTCAGATCGCTGCGTCCAGCGTCTCTATGACCACTAACAGTGAGTTAGACATCCTGAGCGATCTAACAGAACCTATGAATGCTTATTTTGAAAACCTTATTTCCAGGTCGTAGAAATGCGTTTTATGCAATGGGAAGAACAATAGTGACCAACATAAAAAATATTTTTTGTGCATGAATAAA
Source organism: Cirrhinus molitorella (assembly GCA_033026305.1). NCBI lineage: Eukaryota > Metazoa > Chordata > Actinopteri > Cypriniformes > Cyprinidae > Cirrhinus > Cirrhinus molitorella. The sequence goes on along the minus strand of CM065132.1, from coordinate 28,385,560 downwards.
ATTCTGTTTGCAATGTAGTAACACACTTCTCAGTGTGTTAGAAGTGATTTGTACATCTCTTTATGCAAGATCTTTAGTGGTCAGATATCTGCGTCCAGCGTCTCTATGACCACTAACAGTGAGTTAGACATCCTGAGCGATCTAACAGAACGTATGAAAGCTTATTTTGAAAACCTTATTTCCAGGTCGTGGAAATGCGTTTTATGCAATGGGAAGAACAATAGTGACCAACATAAAAAATATTTTTTGTGCATGAATAAAATTCTGTTTGCAATGTAGAAACACACTTCTCAGTGTGTTAGAAGTGATTTGTACAAATCTTTATGCAAGAGCTTTAGTGGTCAGATCGCTGCGTCTAGCGTCTCTATGACCTCTAACAGTGAGTTAGACATCCTGAGCTGTCTAACAGAATGTATGAATACTTATTTTGAAAACCTTATTTCCAGGTCGTAGAAATGCGTTTTATGCAATGGGAAGAACAATAGTGACCAACATAAAAAATATTTTTTGTGCATGAATAAAATTCTGTTTGCAATGTAGAAACACACTTCTCAGTGTGTTAGAAGTGATTTGTACATCTGTTTATGCAAGAGCTTTAGTGGTCAGATCGCTGCGTCTAGCGTCTCTATGACCTCTAACAGTGAGTTAGACATCCTGAGCGGTCTAACAGAATGTATGAAAGCTTATTTTGAAAACCTTATTTCCAGGTCGTGGAAATGCGTTTTATGCAATGGGAAGAACAATAGTGACCAACATTAGAAAAAAATTTTGTGCATGAATAAAATTCTGTTTGCAATGTAAAAACACACTTCTCAGTGTGTTAGAAGTGATTTGTACATCTCTTTATGCAAGATCTTTAGTGGTTAGATCGTTGCGTCCAGCGGCTCTATGACCACTAACAGTGAGTTAGACATCCTGAGCGATCTAACAGAACCTATGAATGCTTATTTTGAAAACCTTATTTCCAGGTCGTAGAAATGCGTTTCATGCAATGAGAAGAAAAATAGTGACCAACATTAGAAAAAAATTTTGTGCATGAATAAAATTCTGTTTGCAATGTAGAAACACACTATTCAGTGTGTTAGAAGTGTTTTGTACATCTCTTTATGCAAGATCTTTAGTGGTCAGATCGCTGCGTCCAGCGTCTCTATGACCACTAACAGTGAGTTAGACAGCCTGAGCGGTCTAACAGAATGTATGAATACTTATTTTGAAAACCTTATTTCCAGGTCGTGGAAATGCGTTTTATGCAATGGGAAGAACAATAGTGACCAACATAAAAAATATTTTTTGTGCATGAATAAAATTCTGTTTGCAATGTAGAAACACACTTCTCAGTGTGTTAGAAGTGATTTGTACAAATCTTTATGCAAGAGCTTTAGTGGTCAGATCGCTGCGTCCAGCGTCTCTATGACCACTATCAGTGAGTTTGACATCCTGAGCGGTCTAACAGAATGTATGAATACTTATTTTGAAAACCTTATTTCCAGGTCGTAGAAATGCGTTTTATGCAATGGGAAGAACAATAGTGACCAACATAAAAAATATTTTTTGTGCATGAATAAAATTCTGTTTGCAATGTAGAAACACACTTCTCAGTGTGTTAGAAGTGATTTGTACATCTGTTTATGCAAGAGCTTTAGTGGTCAGATCGCTGCGTCTAGCGTCTCTATGACCACTAACAGTGAGTTAGACATCCTGAGCGATCTAACAGAACCTATGAAAGCTTATTTTGAAAACCTTATTTCAAGGTCGTAGAAATGCATTTTATGCAATGGAATGAATAATAGTGACCAACATTAGAAAAAAAATTTTGTGAATGAATAAAATTCTGTTTGCAATGAAAAAACACACTTCTCAGTGTGTTAGAAGTGATTTGTACATCTCTTTATGCAAGGGCTTTAGTGGTCAGATCGCTGCGTCCAGCGTGTCTATGAACACTAACAGTGAGTTAGACATCCTGAGCGGTCTAACAGAATGTATGAAAGCTTATTTTGAAAACCTTATTTCCAGGTCGTGGAAATGCGTTTTATGCAATGGGAAGAACAATAGTGACCAACATTAGAAAAAAATTTTGTGCATGAATAAAATTCTGTTTGCAATGTAAAAACACACTTCTCAGTGTGTTAGAAGTGATTTGTACATCTCTTTATGCAAGATCTTTAGTGGTTAGATCGCTGCGTCCAGCGGCTCTATGACCACTAACAGTGAGTTAGACATCCTGAGCGATCTAACAGAACCTATGAATGCATATTTTGAAAACCTTATTTCCAGGTCGTAGAAATGCGTTTCATGCAATGAGAAGAAAAATAGTGTGCAACATTAGAAAAAAATTTTGTGCATGAATAAAATTCTGTTTGCAATGTAGAAACACACTTTTCAGTGTGTTAGAAGTGATTTGTACATCTCTTTATGCAAGATCTTTAGTGGTCAGATCGCTGCGTCCAGCGTCTCTATGACCACTAACAGTGAGTTAGACATCCTGAGCGATCTAACAGAACGTATGAATGCTTATTTTGAAAACCTTATTTCCAGGTCGTAGAAATGCGTTTTATGCAATGGGAAGAACAATAGTGACCAACATAAAAAATATTTTTTGTGCATGAATAAAATTCTGTTTGCAACGTAGAAACACACTTCTCAGTGTGTTAGAAGTGATTTGTACATCTCTTTATGCAAGATCTTTAGTGGTCAGATCGCTGCGTCCAGCGTCTCTATGACCACTAACAGTGAGTTAGACATCCTGAGCGATCTAACAGAACCTATGAATGATTATTTTGAAAACCTTATTTCCAGGCCGTAGAAATGCGTTTCATGCAATGAGAAGAAAAATAGTGACCAACATTAGAAAAAAATTTTGTGCATGAATAAAATTATGTTTGCAATGTAGAAACACACTTTTCAGTGTGTTAGAAGTGATTTGTACATCTCTTTATGCAAGATCTTTAGTTGTCAGATCACTACGTCCAGCGTCTCTATGACCACTAACAGTGAGTTAGACATCCTGAGCGGTCTAACAGAATGTATGAATACTTATTTTGAAAACCTTATTTCCAGGTCGTGGAAATGCGTTTTATGCAATGGGAAGAACAATAGTGACCAACATAAAAAATATTTTTTGTGCATGAATAAAATTCTGTTTGCAATGTAGAAACACACTTCTCAGTGTGTTAGAAGTGATTTGTACAAATCTTTATGCAAGAGCTTTAGTGGTCAGATCGCTGCGTCCAGCGTCTCTATGACCACTATCAGTGAGTTTGACATCCTGAGCGGTCTAACAGAATGTATGAATACTTATTTTGAAAACCTTATTTCCAGGTCGTAGAAATGCGTTTTATGCAATGGGAAGAACAATAGTGACCAACATAAAAAATATTTTTTGTGCATGAATAAAATTCTGTTTGCAATGTAGAAACACACTTCTCAGTGTGTTAGAAGTGATTTGTACATCTGTTTATGCAAGAGCTTTAGTGGTCAGATCGCTGCGTCTAGCGTCTCTATGACCACTAACAGTGAGTTAGACATCCTGAGCGATCTAACAGAACCTATGAAAGCTTATTTTGAAAACCTTATTTCAAGGTCGTAGAAATGCATTTTATGCAATGGAATGAATAATAGTGACCAACATTAGAAAAAAAATTTTGTGAATGAATAAAATTCTGTTTGCAATGAAAAAACACACTTCTCAGTGTGTTAGAAGTGATTTGTACATCTCTTTATGCAAGGGCTTTAGTGGTCAGATCGCTGCGTCCAGCGTGTCTATGAACACTAACAGTGAGTTAGACATCCTGAGCGGTCTAACAGAATGTATGAAAGCTTATTTTGAAAACCTTATTTCCAGGTCGTGGAAATGCGTTTTATGCAATGGGAAGAACAATAGTGACCAACATTAGAAAAAAATTTTGTGCATGAATAAAATTCTGTTTGCAATGTAAAAACACACTTCTCAGTGTGTTAGAAGTGATTTGTACATCTCTTTATGCAAGATCTTTAGTGGTTAGATCGCTGCGTCCAGCGGCTCTATGACCACTAACAGTGAGTTAGACATCCTGAGCGATCTAACAGAACCTATGAATGCATATTTTGAAAACCTTATTTCCAGGTCGTAGAAATGCGTTTCATGCAATGAGAAGAAAAATAGTGTGCAACATTAGAAAAAAATTTTGTGCATGAATAAAATTCTGTTTGCAATGTAGAAACACACTTTTCAGTGTGTTAGAAGTGATTTGTACATCTCTTTATGCAAGATCTTTAGTGGTCAGATCGCTGCGTCCAGCGTCTCTATGACCACTAACAGTGAGTTAGACATCCTGAGCGATCTAACAGAACGTATGAATGCTTATTTTGAAAACCTTATTTCCAGGTCGTAGAAATGCGTTTTATGCAATGGGAAGAACAATAGTGACCAACATAAAAAATATTTTTTGTGCATGAATAAAATTCTGTTTGCAACGTAGAAACACACTTCTCAGTGTGTTAGAAGTGATTTGTACATCTCTTTATGCAAGATCTTTAGTGGTCAGATCGCTGCGTCCAGCGTCTCTATGACCACTAACAGTGAGTTAGACATCCTGAGCGATCTAACAGAACCTATGAATGATTATTTTGAAAACCTTATTTCCAGGCCGTAGAAATGCGTTTCATGCAATGAGAAGAAAAATAGTGACCAACATTAGAAAAAAATTTTGTGCATGAATAAAATTATGTTTGCAATGTAGAAACACACTTTTCAGTGTGTTAGAAGTGATTTGTACATCTCTTTATGCAAGATCTTTAGTTGTCAGATCACTACGTCCAGCGTCTCTATGACCACTAACAGTGAGTTAGACATCCTGAGCGATCTAACAGAACGTATGAATGCTTATTTTGAAAACCTTATTTCCAGGTCATAGAAATGCGTTTCATGCAATGAGAAGAAAAATAGTGACCAACATTAGAAAAAAATTTTGTGCATGAATAATATTCTGTTTGCAATGTAGAAACACACTATTCAGTGTGTTAGAAGTGTTTTGTACATCTCTTTATGCAAGAGCTTTAGTGGTCAGATCGCTGCGTCCAGCGTCTCTATGACCACTAACAGTGAGTTAGACAGCCTGAGCGGTCTAACAGAATGTATGAATACTTATTTTGAAAACCTTATTTCCAGGTCGTGGAAATGCGTTTTATGTAATGGGAAGAACAATAGTGACCAACATAAAAAATATTTTTTGTGCATGAATAAAATTCTGTTTGCAATGTAGAAACACAGTTCTCAGTGTGTTAGAAGTGATTTGTACATCTGTTTATGCAAGAGCTTTAGTGGTCAGATCGCTGCGTCTAGCGTCTCTATGACCACTAACAGTGAGTTAGACATCCTGAGCGATCTAACAGAACCTATGAAAGCTTATTTTGAAAACCTTATTTCCAGGTCGTAGAAATGCATTTTATGCAATGGAATGAATAATAGTGACCAACATTACAAAAAAAATTTTGTGAATGAATAAAATTCTGTTTGCAATGAAAAAACACACTTCTCAGTGTGTTAGAAGTGATTTGTACATCTCTTTATGCAAGGGCTTTAGTGGTCAGATCGCTGCGTCCAGCGTGTCTATGAACACTAACAGTGAGTTTGACATCCTGAGCGATCTAACAGAACCTATGAATGCTTATTTTGAAAACCTTATTTCCAGGTCATAGAAATGCATTTCATGCAATGAGAAGAAAAATAGTGACCAACATAAAAAATATTTTTTGTGCATGAATAAAATTCTGTTTGCAATGTAGAAACACACTTCTCAGTGTGTTAGAAGTGATTTGTACAAATCTTTATGCAAGAGCTTTAGTGGTCAGATCGCTGCGTCCAGCGTCTCTATGACCACTAACAGTGAGTTAGACATCCTGATCGATCTAACAGAACGTATGAATGCTTATTTTGAAAACCTTATTTCCAGGTCGTAGAAATGCGTTTTATGCTATGGGAAGAACAATAGTGACCAACATAAAAAATATTTTTTGTGCATGAATAAAATTCTGTTTGCAATGTAGAAACACACTTCTCAGTGTGTTAGAAGTGATTTGTGCATCTGTTTATGCAAGAGCTTTAGTGGTCAGATCGCTGCGTCTAGCGTCTGTATGACCTCTAACAGTGAGTTAGACATCCTGAGCGGTCTAACAGAATGTATGAAAGCTTATTTTGAAAACCTTATTTCCAGGTCGTAGAAATGCGTTTTATGCAATGGAAAGAAAAATAGTGACCAACATTAGAAAAAATTTTTGTGCATGAATAAAATTCTGTTTGCAATGTAAAAACACACTTCTCAGTGTGTTAGAGGTGTTTTGTACATCTCTTTATGCAAGATCTTTAGTGGTTAGATCGCTGCGTCCAGCGGCTCTATGACCACTAACAGTGAGTTAGACATCCTGAGCGGTCTAACAGAATGTATGAATACTTATTTTGAAAACCTTATTTCCAGGTCGTGGAAATGCGTTTTATACAATGGGAAGAACAATAGTGACCAACATAAAAAATATTTTTTGTGCATGAATAAAATTCTGTTTGCAATGTAGAAACACACTTCTCAGTGTGTTAGAAGTGATTTGTACAAATCTTTATGCAAGAGCTTTAGTGGTCAGATCGCTGCGTCCAGCGTCTCTATGACCACTATCAGTGAGTTTGACATCCTGATCGATCTAACAGAACGTATGAATGCTTATTTTGAAAACCTTATTTCCAGGTCGTAGAAATGCGTTTTATGCTGTGGGAAGAACAATAGTGACCAACATAAAAAATATTTTTTGTGCATGAATAAAATTCTGTTTGCAATGTAGAAACACACTTCTCAGTGTGTTAGAAGTGATTTGTGCATCTGTTTATGCAAGAGCTTTAGTGGTCAGATCGCTGCGTCTAGCGTCTCTATGACCTCTAACAGTGAGTTAGACATCCTGAGCGGTCTAACAGAATGTATGAAAGCTTATTTTGAAAACCTTATTTCCAGGTCGTAGAAATGCGTTTTATGCAATGGAAAGAAAAATAGTGACCAACATTAGAAAAAAATTTTGTGCATGAATAAAATTCTTTTTGCAATGTAAAAACACACTTCTCAGTGTGTTAGAAGTGATTTGTACATCTCTTTATGCAAGATCTTTAGTGGTTAGATCGCTGCGTCCAGCGGCTCTATGACCACTAACAGTGAGTTAGACATCCTGAGCGATCTAACAGAGCCTATGAATGCTTATTTTGAAAACCTTATTTCCAGGTCGTAGAAATGCGTTTCATGCAATGAGAAGAAAAATAGTGACCAACATTAGAAAAAAATTTTGTGCATGAATAAAATTCTGTTTGCAATGTAGAAACACACTATTCAGTGTGTTAGAAGTGTTTTGTACATCTCTTTATGCAAGAGCTTTAGTGGTCAGATCGCTGCGTCCAGCGTCTCTATGACCACTAACAGTGAGTTAGACATCCTGAGCGGTCTAACAGAATGTATGAATACTTATTTTGAAAACCTTATTTCCAGGTCGTGGAAATGCGTTTTATACAATGGGAAGAACAATAGTGACCAACATTAGAAAAAAATTTTGTGCATGAATGAAATTCTGTTTGCAATGTAAAAACACACTTCTCAGTGTCTTAGAAGTGATTTGTACATCTGTTTATGCAAGAGCTTTAGTGGTCAGATCGCTGCGTCCAGCGTCTCTATGACCACTAACAGTGAGTTAGACATCCTGATCGATCTAACAGAACTTATGAATGCTTATTTTGAAAACCTTATTTCCAGGTCGTAGAAATGCGTTTTATGCTATGGGAAGAACAATAGTGACCAACATAAAAAATATTTTTTGTGCATGAATAAAATTCTGTTTGCAATGTAGAAACACACTTCTCAGTGTGTTAGAAGTGATTTGTACATCTGTTTATGCAAGAGCTTTAGTGGTCAGATCGCTGCGTCTAGCGTCTCTATGACCTCTAACAGTGAGTTAGACATCCTGAGCGGTCTAACAGAATGTATGAAAGCTTATTTTGAAAACCTTATTTCCAGGTCGTAGAAATGCGTTTTATGCAATGGAAAGAAAAATAGTGACCAACATTAGAAAAAAATTTTGTGCATGAATGAAATTCTGTTTGCAATGTAAAAACACACTTCTCAGTGTGTTAGAAGTGATTTGTACATCTCTTTATGCAAGATCTTTAGTGGTTAGATCGCTGCGTCCAGCGGCTCTATGACCACTAACAGTGAGTTAGACATCCTGAGCGATCTAACAGAACCTATGAATGCTTATTTTGAAAACCTTATTTCCAGGTCGTAGAAATGCGTTTCATGCAAAGAGAAGAAAAATAGTGACCAACATTAGAAAAAAATTTTGTGCATGAATAAAATTCTGTTTGCAATGTAGAAACACACTATTCAGTGTGTTAGAAGTGTTTTGTACATCTCTTTATGCAAGAGCTTTAGTGGTCAGATCGCTGCGTCCAGCGTCTCTATGACCACTAACAGTGAGTTAGACATCCTGAGCGGTCTAACAGAATGTATGAATACTTATTTTGAAAACCTTATTTCCAGGTCGTGGAAATGCGTTTTATACAATGGGAAGAACAATAGTGACCAACATTAGAAAAAAATTTTGTGCATGAATAAAATTCTGTTTGCAATGTAAAAACACACTTCTCAGTGTGTTAGAAGTGATTTGTACATCTGTTTATGCAAGAGCTTTAGTGGTCAGATCGCTGCGTCTAGCGTCTCTATGACCTCTAACAGTGAGTTAGACATCCTGAGCGGTCTAACAGAATGTATGAATACTTATTTTGAAAACCTTATTTCCAGGTCGTAGAAATGCGTTTTATGCAATGGGAAGAACAATAGTGACCAACATAAAAAATATTTTTTGTGCATGAATAAAATTCTGTTTGCAATGTAGAAACACACTTCTCAGTGTGTTAGAAGTGATTTGTACATCTGTTTATGCAAGAGCTTTAGTGGTCAGATCGCTGCGTCTAGCGTCTCTATGACCTCTAACAGTGAGTTAGACATCCTGAGCGGTCTAACAGAATGTATGAAAGCTTATTTTGAAAACCTTATTTCCAGGTCGTGGAATTGCGTTTTATACAATGGGAAGAACAATAGTGACCAACATTAGAAAAAAATTTTGTGCATGAATAAAATTCTGTTTGCAATGTAAAAACACACTTCTCAGTGTGTTAGAAGTGACTTGTACATCTCTTTATGCAAGATCTTTAGTGGTTAGATCGCTGCGTCCAGCGGCTCTATGACCACTAACAGTGAGTTAGACATCCTGAGCGGTCTAACAGAATGTATGAATACTTATTTTGAAAACCTTATTTCCAGGTCGTGGAAATGCGTTTTATACAATGGGAAGAAAAATAGTGACCAACATTAGAAAAAAATTTTGTGCATGAATAAAATTCTGTTTGCAATGTAGAAACACACTATTCAGTGTGTTAGAAGTGATTTGTACATCTGTTTATGCAAGAGCTTTAGTGGTCAGATCGCTGCGTCTAGCGTCTCTATGACCTCTAACAGTGAGTTAGACATCCTGAGCGGTCTAACAGAATGTATGAATACTTATTTTGAAAACCTTATTTCCAGGTCGTAGAAATGCGTTTTATGCTATGGGAAGAACAATAGTGACCAACATAAAAAATATTTTTTGTGCATGAATAAAATTCTGTTTGCAATGTAGAAACACACTTCTCAGTGTGTTAGAAGTGATTTGTACAAATCTTTATGCAAGAGCTTTAGTGGTCAGATCGCTGCGTCCAGCGTCTCTATGACCACTATCAGTGAGTTTGACATCCTGATCGATCTAACAGAACGTATGAATGCTTATTTTGAAAACCTTATTTCCAGGTCGTAGAAATGCGTTTTATGCTGTGGGAAGAACAATAGTGACCAACATAAAAAATATTTTTTGTGCATGAATAAAATTCTGTTTGCAATGTAGAAACACACTTCTCAGTGTGTTAGAAGTGATTTGTGCATCTGTTTATGCAAGAGCTTTAGTGGTCAGATCGCTGCGTCTAGCGTCTCTATGACCTCTAACAGTGAGTTAGACATCCTGAGCGGTCTAACAGAATGTATGAAAGCTTATTTTGAAAACCTTATTTCCAGGTCGTAGAAATGCGTTTTATGCAATGGAAAGAAAAATAGTGACCAACATTAGAAAAAAATTTTGTGCATGAATAAAATTCTGTTTGCAATGTAGAAACACACTTTTCAGTGTGTTAGAAGTGTTTTGTACATCTCTTTATGCAAGAGCTTTAGTGGTCAGATCGCTGCGTCCAGCGTCTCTATGACCACTAACAGTGAGTTAGACATCCTGATCGATCTTACAGAACGTATGAATGCTTATTTTGAAAACCTTATTTCCAGGTCGTAGAAATGCGTTTTATGCAATGGGAAGAACAATAGTGACCAACATAAAAAATATTTTTTGTGCATGAATAAAATTCTGTTTGCAATGTAGAAACACACTTCTCAGTGTGTTAGAAGTGATTTGTACAAATCTTTATGCAAGAGCTTTAGTGGTCAGATCGCTGCGTCCAGCGTCTCTATGACCACTAACAGTGAGTTAGACATTCTGAGCGGTCTAACAGAATGTATGAATACTTATTTTGAAAACCTTATTTCCAGGTCGTAGAAATGCGTTTTATGCAATGAGAAGAAAAATAGTGACCAACATTAGAAAAATATTTTGTGCATGAATAAAATTCTGTTTGCAATGTAGAAACACACTTTTCAGTGTGTTAGAAGTGTTTTGTACATCTCTTTATGCAAGAGCTTTAGTGGTCAGATCGCTGCGTCCAGCGTCTCTATGACCACTAACAGTGAGTTAGACATCCTGATCGATCTTACAGAACGTATGAATGCTTATTTTGAAAACCTTATTTCCAGGTCGTAGAAATGCGTTTTATGCAATGGGAAGAAAAATAGTGACCAACATTAGAAAAAATTTTTGTGCATGAATAAAATTATGTTTGCAATGTAGAAACACACTTTTCAGTGTGTTAGAAGTGATTTGTACATCTCTTTATGCAAGATCTTTAGTTGTCAGATCGCTGCGTCCAGCGTCTCTATGACCACTAACAGTGAGTTAGACATCCTGAGCGATCTAACAGAACCTATGAATGCTTATTTTGAAAACCTTATTTCCAGGTCGTAGAAATGCGTTTTATGCAATGGGAAGAACAATAGTGACCAACATAAAAAATATTTTTTGTGCATGAATAAAATTCTGTTTGCAATGTAGAAACACACTTCTCAGTGTGTTAGAAGTGATTTGTACATCTGTTTATGCAAGAGCTTTAGTGGTCAGATCGCTACGTCTAGCGTCTCTATGACCTCTAACAGTGAGTTAGACATCCTGAGCGGTCTAACAGAATGTATGAAAGCTTATTTTGAAAACCTTATTTCCAGGTCGTGGAATTGCGTTTTATACAATGGGAAGAACAATAGTGACCAACATTAGAAAAAAATTTTGTGCATGAATAAAATTCTGTTTGCAATGTAAAAACACACTTCTCAGTGTGTTAGAAGTGATTTGTACATCTCTTTATGCAAGATCTTTAGTGGTTAGATCGCTGCGTCCAGCGGCTCTATGACCACTAACAGTGAGTTAGACATCCTGAGCGGTCTAACAGAATGTATGAATACTTATTTTGAAAACCTTATTTCCAGGTCGTGGAAATGCGTTTTATACAATGGGAAGAAAAATAGTGACCAACATTAGAAAAAAAATTTGTGCATGAATAAAATTCTGTTTGCAATGTAGAAACACACTATTCAGTGTGTTAGAAGTGATTTGTACATCTGTTTATGCAAGAGCTTTAGTGGTCAGATCGCTGCGTCTAGCGTCTCTATGACCTCTAACAGTGAGTTAGACATCCTGAGCGGTCTAACAGAATGTATGAATACTTATTTAGAAAACCTTATTTCCAGGTCGTAGAAATGCGTTTTATGCTATGGGAAGAACAATAGTGACCAACATAAAAAATATTTTTTGTGCATGAATAAAATTCTGTTTGCAATGTAGAAACACACTTCTCAGTGTGTTAGAAGTGATTTGTACAAATCTTTATGCAAGAGCTTTAGTGGTCAGATCGCTGCGTCCAGCGTCTCTATGACCACTATCAGTGAGTTTGACATCCTGATCGATCTAACAGAACGTATGAAAGCTTATTTTGAAAACCTTATTTCCAGGTCGTGGAAATGCGTTTTATGCAATGGGAAGAACAATAGTGACCAACATTAGAAAAATATTTTGTGCATGAATAAAATTCTGTTTGCAATGTAAAAACACACTTCTCAGTGTGTTAGAAGTGATTTGTACATCTCTTTATGCAAGATCTTTAGTGGTTAGATCGCTGCGTCCAGCGGCTCTATGACCACTAACAGTGAGTTAGACATCCTGAGCGATCTAACAGAACCTATGAATGCTTATTTTGAAAACCTTATTTCCAGGTCGTAGAAATGCGTTTCATGCAATGAGAAGAAAAATAGTGACCAACATTAGAAAAAAATTTTGTGCATGAATAAAATTCTGTTTGCAATGTAGAAACACACTTTTCAGTGTGTTAGAAGTGATTTGTACATCTCTTTATGCAAGATCTTTAGTGGTCAGATCGCTGCGTCCAGCGTCTCTATGACCACTAACAGTGAGTTAGACATCCTGAGCGATCTAACAGAACGTATGAATGCTTATTTTGAAAACCTTATTTCCAGGTCGTAGAAATGCGTTTTATGCAATGGGAAGAACAATAGTGACCAACATAAAAAATATTTTTTGTGCATGAATAAAATTCTGTTTGCAACGTAGAAACACACTTCTCAGTGTGTTAGAAGTGATTTGTACATCTCTTTATGCAAGATCTTTAGTGGTCAGATCGCTGCGTCCAGCGTCTCTATGACCACTAACAGTGAGTTAGACATCCTGAGCGATCTAACAGAACCTATGAATGATTATTTTGAAAACCTTATTTCCAGGCCGTAGAAATGCGTTTCATGCAATGAGAAGAAAAATAGTGACCAACATTAGAAAAAAATTTTGTGCATGAATAAAATTATGTTTGCAATGTAGAAACACACTTTTCAGTGTGTTAGAAGTGATTTGTACATCTCTTTATGCAAGATCTTTAGTTGTCAGATCGCTACGTCCAGCGTCTCTATGACCACTAACAGTGAGTTAGACATCCTGAGCGATCTAACAGAACGTATGAATGCTTATTTTGAAAACCTTATTTCCAGGTCATAGAAATGCGTTTCATGCAATGAGAAGAAAAATAGTGACCAACATTAGAAAAAAATTTTGTGCATGAATAATATTCTGTTTGCAATGTAGAAACACACTATTCAGTGTGTTAGAAGTGTTTTGTACATCTCTTTATGCAAGAGCTTTAGTGGTCAGATCGCTGCGTCCAGCGTCTCTATGACCACTAACAGTGAGTTAGACAGCCTGAGCGGTCTAACAGAATGTATGAATACTTATTTTGAAAACCTTATTTCCAGGTCGTGGAAATGCGTTTTATGTAATGGGAAGAACAATAGTGACCAACATAAAAAATATTTTTTGTGCATGAATAAAATTCTGTTTGCAATGTAGAAACACAGTTCTCAGTGTGTTAGAAGTGATTTGTACATCTGTTTATGCAAGAGCTTTAGTGGTCAGATCGCTGCGTCTAGCGTCTCTATGACCACTAACAGTGAGTTAGACATCCTGAGCGATCTAACAGAACCTATGAAAGCTTATTTTGAAAACCTTATTTCCAGGTCGTAGAAATGCATTTTATGCAATGGAATGAATAATAGTGACCAACATTAGAAAAAAAATTTTGTGAATGAATAAAATTCTGTTTGCAATGAAAAAACACACTTCTCAGTGTGTTAGAAGTGATTTGTACATCTCTTTATGCAAGGGCTTTAGTGGTCAGATCGCTGCGTCCAGCGTGTCTATGAACACTAACAGTGAGATAGACATCCTGAGCGATCTAACAGAACCTATGAATGCTTATTTTGAAAACCTTATTTCCAGGTCATAGAAATGCATTTCATGCAATGAGAAGAAAAATAGTGACCAACATAAAAAATATTTTTTGTGCATGAATAAAATTCTGTTTGCAATGTAGAAACACACTTCTCAGTGTGTTAGAAGTGATTTGTACAAATCTTTATGCAAGAGCTTTAGTGGTCAGATCGCTGCGTCCAGCGTCTCTATGACCACTAACAGTGAGTTAGACATCCTGATCGATCTAACAGAACGTATGAATGCTTATTTTGAAAACCTTATTTCCAGGTCGTAGAAATGCGTTTTATGCTATGGGAAGAACAATAGTGACCAACATAAAAAATATTTTTTGTGCATGAATAAAATTCTGTTTGCAATGTAGAAACACACTTCTCAGTGTGTTAGAAGTGATTTGTGCATCTGTTTATGCAAGATCTTTAGTTGTCAGATCGCTACGTCCAGCGTCTCTATGACCACTAACAGTGAGTTAGACATCCTGAGCGATCTAACAGAACGTATGAATGCTTGTTTTGAAAACCTTATTTCCAGGTCATAGAAATGCGTTTCATGCAATGAGAAGAAAAATAGTGACCAACATTAGAAAAAAATTTTGTGCATGAATAATATTCTGTTTGCAATGTAGAAACACACTATTCAGTGTGTTAGAAGTGTTTTGTACATCTCTTTATGCAAGAGCTTCAGTGGTCAGATCGCTGCGTCCAGCGTCTCTATGTCCACTAACAGTGAGTTAGACATCCTGAGCGGTCTAACAGAATGTATGAATACTTATTTTGAAAACCTTATTTCCAGGTCGTAGAAATGCGTTTTATGCAATGGGAAGACCAATAGTGACCAACATTAGAAAAAATTTTTGTGCATGAATAAAATTATGTTTGCAATGTAGAAACACACTTCTCAGTGTGTTAGAAGTGATTTGTACATCTCTTTAAGCAAGATCTTTAGTGGTCAGATATCTACGTCCAGCGTCTCTATGACCACTAACAATGAGTTAGACATCTTGAGCGATCTAACAGAACCTATGAAAGCTTATTTTGAAAACCTTATTTCCAGGTCGTAGAAATGCATTTTATGCAATGGAATGAATAATAGTGACCAACATTAGAAAAAAATTTTTGTGAATGAATAAAATTCTGTTTGCAATGTAAAAACACACTTCTCAGTGTGTTAGAAGTGATTTGTACATCTCTTTATGCAAGGGCTTTAGTGGTCAGATCGCTGCGTCCAGCGTGTCTATGAACACTAACAGTGAGTTAGACATCCTGAGCGATCTAACAGAACCTATGAATGCTTATTTTGAAAACCTTATTTCCAGGTCATAGAAATGCGTTTCATGCAATGAGAAGAAAAATAGTGACCAACATAAAAAATATTTTTTGTGCATGAATAAAATTCTGTTTGCAATGTAGAAACACACTTCTCAGTGTGTTAGAAGTGATTTGTACAAATCTTTATGCAAGAGCTTTAGTGGTCAGATCGCTGCGTCCAGCGTCTCTATGACCACTAACAGTGAGTTAGACATCCTGATCGATCTAACAGAACTTATGAATGCTTATTTTGAAAACCTTATTTCCAGGTCGTAGAAATGCGTTTTATGCAATGGGAAGAACAATAGTGACCAACATAAAAAATATTTTTTGTGCATGAATAAAATTCTGTTTGCAATGTAGAAACACACTTCTCAGTGTGTTAGAAGTGATTTGTACATCTGTTTATGCAAGAGCTTTAGTGGTCAGATCGCTACGTCTAGCGTCTCTATGACCTCTAACAGTGAGTTAGACATCCTGAGCGGTCTAACAGAATGTATGAAAGCTTATTTTGAAAACCTTATTTCCAGGTCGTGGAATTGCGTTTTATACAATGGGAAGAACAATAGTGACCAACATTAGAAAAAAATTTTGTGCATGAATAAAATTCTGTTTGCAATGTAAAAACACACTTCTCAGT
Source organism: Cirrhinus molitorella (assembly GCA_033026305.1). Classification (NCBI taxonomy): domain Eukaryota; kingdom Metazoa; phylum Chordata; class Actinopteri; order Cypriniformes; family Cyprinidae; genus Cirrhinus; species Cirrhinus molitorella. Next base: position 28,369,600 of record CM065132.1, on the reverse strand, counting down.
GTGTTAGAAGTGATTTGTACATCTCTTTATGCAAGATCTTTAGTGGTTAGATCGCTGCGTCCAGCGGCTCTATGACCACTAACAGTGAGTTAGACATCCTGAGCGGTCTAACAGAATGTATGAATACTTATTTTGAAAACCTTATTTCCAGGTCGTGGAAATGCGTTTTATACAATGGGAAGAAAAATAGTGACCAACATTAGAAAAAAAATTTGTGCATGAATAAAATTCTGTTTGCAATGTAGAAACACACTATTCAGTGTGTTAGAAGTGATTTGTACATCTGTTTATGCAAGAGCTTTAGTGGTCAGATCGCTGCGTCTAGCGTCTCTATGACCTCTAACAGTGAGTTAGACATCCTGAGCGGTCTAACAGAATGTATGAATACTTATTTTGAAAACCTTATTTCCAGGTCGTAGAAATGCGTTTTATGCTATGGGAAAAACAATAGTGACCAACATAAAAAATATTTTTTGTGCATGAATAAAATTCTGTTTGCAATGTAGAAACACACTTCTCAGTGTGTTAGAAGTGATTTGTACAAATCTTTATGCAAGAGCTTTAGTGGTCAGATCGCTGCGTCCAGCGTCTCTATGACCACTATCAGTGAGTTTGACATCCTGATCGATCTAACAGAACGTATGAAAGCTTATTTTGAAAACCTTATTTCCAGGTCGTGGAAATGCGTTTTATGCAATGGGAAGAACAATAGTGACCAACATTAGAAAAATATTTTGTGCATGAATAAAATTCTGTTTGCAATGTAAAAACACACTTCTCAGTGTGTTAGAAGTGATTTGTACATCTCTTTATGCAAGATCTTTAGTGGTTAGATCGCTGCGTCCAGCGGCTCTATGACCACTAACAGTGAGTTAGACATCCTGAGCGATCTAACAGAACCTATGAATGCTTATTTTGAAAACCTTATTTCCAGGTCGTAGAAATGCGTTTCATGCAATGAGAAGAAAAATAGTGACCAACATTAGAAAAAAATTTTGTGCATGAATAAAATTCTGTTTGCAATGTAGAAACACACTTTTCAGTGTGTTAGAAGTGATTTGTACATCTCTTTATGCAAGATCTTTAGTGGTCAGATCGCTGCGTCCAGCGTCTCTATGACCACTAACAGTGAGTTAGACATCCTGAGCGATCTAACAGAACGTATGAATGCTTATTTTGAAAACCTTATTTCCAGGTCGTAGAAATGCGTTTTATGCAATGGGAAGAACAATAGTGACCAACATAAAAAATATTTTTTGTGCATGAATAAAATTCTGTTTGCAACGTAGAAACACACTTCTCAGTGTGTTAGAAGTGATTTGTACATCTCTTTATGCAAGATCTTTAGTGGTCAGATCGCTGCGTCCAGCGTCTCTATGACCACTAACAGTGAGTTAGACATCCTGAGCGATCTAACAGAACCTATGAATGATTATTTTGAAAACCTTATTTCCAGGCCGTAGAAATGCGTTTCATGCAATGAGAAGAAAAATAGTGACCAACATTAGAAAAAAATTTTGTGCATGAATAAAATTATGTTTGCAATGTAGAAACACACTTTTCAGTGTGTTAGAAGTGATTTGTACATCTCTTTATGCAAGATCTTTAGTTGTCAGATCGCTACGTCCAGCGTCTCTATGACCACTAACAGTGAGTTAGACATCCTGAGCGATCTAACAGAACGTATGAATGCTTATTTTGAAAACCTTATTTCCAGGTCATAGAAATGCGTTTCATGCAATGAGAAGAAAAATAGTGACCAACATTAGAAAAAAATTTTGTGCATGAATAATATTCTGTTTGCAATGTAGAAACACACTATTCAGTGTGTTAGAAGTGTTTTGTACATCTCTTTATGCAAGAGCTTTAGTGGTCAGATCGCTGCGTCCAGCGTCTCTATGACCACTAACAGTGAGTTAGACAGCCTGAGCGGTCTAACAGAATGTATGAATACTTATTTTGAAAACCTTATTTCCAGGTCGTGGAAATGCGTTTTATGTAATGGGAAGAACAATAGTGACCAACATAAAAAATATTTTTTGTGCATGAATAAAATTCTGTTTGCAATGTAGAAACACAGTTCTCAGTGTGTTAGAAGTGATTTGTACATCTGTTTATGCAAGAGCTTTAGTGGTCAGATCGCTGCGTCTAGCGTCTCTATGACCACTAACAGTGAGTTAGACATCCTGAGCGATCTAACAGAACCTATGAAAGCTTATTTTGAAAACCTTATTTCCAGGTCGTAGAAATGCATTTTATGCAATGGAATGAATAATAGTGACCAACATTAGAAAAAAAATTTTGTGAATGAATAAAATTCTGTTTGCAATGAAAAAACACACTTCTCAGTGTGTTAGAAGTGATTTGTACATCTCTTTATGCAAGGGCTTTAGTGGTCAGATCGCTGCGTCCAGCGTGTCTATGAACACTAACAGTGAGATAGACATCCTGAGCGATCTAACAGAACCTATGAATGCTTATTTTGAAAACCTTATTTCCAGGTCATAGAAATGCATTTCATGCAATGAGAAGAAAAATAGTGACCAACATAAAAAATATTTTTTGTGCATGAATAAAATTCTGTTTGCAATGTAGAAACACACTTCTCAGTGTGTTAGAAGTGATTTGTACAAATCTTTATGCAAGAGCTTTAGTGGTCAGATCGCTGCGTCCAGCGTCTCTATGACCACTAACAGTGAGTTAGACATCCTGATCGATCTAACAGAACGTATGAATGCTTATTTTGAAAACCTTATTTCCAGGTCGTAGAAATGCGTTTTATGCTATGGGAAGAACAATAGTGACCAACATAAAAAATATTTTTTGTGCATGAATAAAATTCTGTTTGCAATGTAGAAACACACTTCTCAGTGTGTTAGAAGTGATTTGTGCATCTGTTTATGCAAGATCTTTAGTTGTCAGATCGCTACGTCCAGCGTCTCTATGACCACTAACAGTGAGTTAGACATCCTGAGCGATCTAACAGAACGTATGAATGCTTATTTTGAAAACCTTATTTCCAGGTCATAGAAATGCGTTTCATGCAATGAGAAGAAAAATAGTGACCAACATTAGAAAAAAATTTTGTGCATGAATAATATTCTGTTTGCAATGTAGAAACACACTATTCAGTGTGTTAGAAGTGTTTTGTACATCTCTTTATGCAAGAGCTTCAGTGGTCAGATCGCTGCGTCCAGCGTCTCTATGTCCACTAACAGTGAGTTAGACATCCTGAGCGGTCTAACAGAATGTATGAATACTTATTTTGAAAACCTTATTTCCAGGTCGTAGAAATGCGTTTTATGCAATGGGAAGACCAATAGTGACCAACATTAGAAAAAATTTTTGTGCATGAATAAAATTATGTTTGCAATGTAGAAACACACTTCTCAGTGTGTTAGAAGTGATTTGTACATCTCTTTAAGCAAGATCTTTAGTGGTCAGATATCTACGTCCAGCGTCTCTATGACCACTAACAATGAGTTAGACATCTTGAGCGATCTAACAGAACCTATGAAAGCTTATTTTGAAAACCTTATTTCCAGGTCGTAGAAATGCATTTTATGCAATGGAATGAATAATAGTGACCAACATTAGAAAAAAATTTTTGTGAATGAATAAAATTCTGTTTGCAATGTAAAAACACACTTCTCAGTGTGTTAGAAGTGATTTGTACATCTCTTTATGCAAGGGCTTTAGTGGTCAGATCGCTGCGTCCAGCGTGTCTATGAACACTAACAGTGAGTTAGACATCCTGAGCGATCTAACAGAACCTATGAATGCTTATTTTGAAAACCTTATTTCCAGGTCATAGAAATGCGTTTCATGCAATGAGAAGAAAAATAGTGACCAACATAAAAAATATTTTTTGTGCATGAATAAAATTCTGTTTGCAATGTAGAAACACACTTCTCAGTGTGTTAGAAGTGATTTGTACAAATCTTTATGCAAGAGCTTTAGTGGTCAGATCGCTGCGTCCAGCGTCTCTATGACCACTAACAGTGAGTTAGACATCCTGATCGATCTAACAGAACTTATGAATGCTTATTTTGAAAACCTTATTTCCAGGTCGTAGAAATGCGTTTTATGCTATGGGAAGAACAATAGTGACCAACATAAAAAATATTTTTTGTGCATGAATAAAATTCTGTTTGCAATGTAGAAACACACTTCTCAGTGTGTTAGAAGTGATTTGTACATCTGTTTATGCAAGAGCTTTAGTGGTCAGATCGCTGCGTCTAGCGTCTCTATGACCTCTAACAGTGAGTTAGACATCCTGAGCGGTCTAACAGAATGTATGAAAGCTTATTTTGAAAACCTTATTTCCAGGTCGTAGAAATGCGTTTTATGCAATGGAAAGAAAAATAGTGACCAACATTAGAAAAAAATTTTGTGCATGAATAAAATTCTGTTTGCAATGTAAAAACACACTTCTCAGTGTGTTAGAAGTGATTTGTACATCTCTTTATGCAAGATCTTTAGTGGTTAGATCGCTGCGTCCAGCGGCTCTATGACCACTAACAGTGAGGTAGACATCCTGAGCGGTCTAACAGAATGTATGAATACTTATTTTGAAAACCTTATTTCCAGGTCGTGGAAATGCGTTTTATACAATGGGAAGAACAATAGTGACCAACATTAGAAAAAAATTTTGTGCATGAATAAAATTCTGTTTGCAATGTAAAAACACACTTCTCAGTGTGTTAGAAGTGATTTGTACATCTGTTTATGCAAGAGCTTTAGTGGTCAGATCGCTGCGTCTAGCGTCTCTATGACCTCTAACAGTGAGTTAGACATCCTGAGCGGTCTAACAGAATGTATGAATACTTATTTTGAAAACCTTATTTCCAGGTCGTAGAAATGCGTTTTATGCAATGGGAAGAACAATAGTGACCAACATAAAAAATATTTTTTGTGCATGAATAAAATTCTGTTTGCAATGTAGAAACACACTTCTCAGTCTGTTAGAAGTGATTTGTACATCTGTTTATGCAAGAGTTTAGTGGTCAGATCGCTGCGTCCAGCGGCTCTATGACCACTAACAGTGAGTTAGACATCCTGATCGATCTAACAGAACTTATGAATGCTTATTTTGAAAACCTTATTTCCAGGTCGTAGAAATGCGTTTTATGCTATGGGAAGAACAATAGTGACCAACATAAAAAATATTTTTTGTGCATGAATAAAATTCTGTTTGCAATGTAGAAACACACTTCTCAGTGTGTTAGAAGTGATTTGTACATCTGTTTATGCAAGAGCTTTAGTGGTCAGATCGCTGCGTCTAGCGTCTCTATGACCTCTAACAGTGAGTTAGACATCCTGAGCGGTCTAACAGAATGTATGAAAGCTTATTTTGAAAACCTTATTTCCAGGTCGTAGAAATGCGTTTTATGCAATGGAAAGAAAAATAGTGACCAACATTAGAAAAAAATTTTGTGCATGAATAAAATTCTGTTTGCAATGTAAAAACAGAATGTATGAAAGCTTATTTTGAAAACCTTATTTCCAGGTCGTAGAAATGCGTTTTATGCAATGGAAAGAAAAATAGTGACCAACATTAGAAAAAAATTTTGTGCATGAATAAAATTCTGTTTGCAATGTAAAAACACACTGCAAAAACACAGAAGTGATTTGTACATCTCTTTATGCAAGATCTTTAGTGGTTAGATCGCTGCGTCCAGCGGCTCTATGACCACTAACAGTGAGTTAGACATCCTGAGCGATCTAACAGAACCTATGAATGCTTATTTTGAAAACCTTATTTCCAGGTCGTAGAAATGCGTTTCATGCAAAGAGAAGAAAAATAGTGACCAACATTAGAAAAAAATTTTGTGCATGAATAAAATTCTGTTTGCAATGTAGAAACACACTATTCAGTGTGTTAGAAGTGTTTTGTACATCTCTTTATGCAAGAGCTTTAGTGGTCAGATCGCTGCGTCCAGCGTCTCTATGACCACTAACAGTGAGTTAGACATCCTGAGCGGTCTAACAGAATGTATGAATACTTATTTTGAAAACCTTATTTCCAGGTCGTAGAAATGCGTTTTATGCAATGGGAAGACCAATAGTGACCAACATTAGAAAAAATTTTTGTGCATGAATAAAATTATGTTTGCAATGTAGAAACACACTTCTCAGTGTGTTAGAAGTGATTTGTACATCTCTTTATGCAAGATCTTTAGTGGTCAGATATCTACGTCCAGCGTCTCTATGACCACTAACAATGAGTTAGACATCTTGAGCGATCTAACAGAACCTATGAAAGCTTATTTTGAAAACCTTATTTCCAGGTCGTAGAAATGCATTTTATGCAATGGAATGAATAATAGTGACCAACATTAGAAAAAAATTTTTGTGAATGAATAAAATTCTGTTTGCAATGTAAAAACACACTTCTCAGTGTGTTAGAAGTGATTTGTACATCTCTTTATGCAAGATCTTTAGTGGACAGATCGCTGCGTCTAGCGTCTCTATGACCTCTAACAATGAGTTAGACATCCTGAGCGGTCTAACAGATTGTATGAATACTTATTTTGAAAACCTTATTTTGCAGGTCGTAGAAATGCGTTTTGTGCAATGGAAAGAAAAATAGTGACCAACATAAAAAATATTTTTTGTGCATGAATAAAATTCTGTTTGCAATGTAGAAACACACTTCTCAGTGTGTCAGAAGTGATTTGTACATCTCTTTATGCAAGATCTTTAGTGGTTAGATCGCTGCGTCCAGCGGCTCTATGACCACTAACAGTGAGTTAGACATCCTGAGCGATCTAACAGAACCTATGAATGCTTATTTTGAAAACCTTATTTCCAGGTCGTAGAAATGCGTTTCATGCAATGAGAAGAAAAAAAGTGACCAACATTAGAAAAAAATTTTGTGCATGAATAAAATTCTGTTTGCAATGTAGAAACACACTATTCAGTGTGTTAGAAGTGTTTTGTACATCTCTTTATGCAAGAGCTTTAGTGGTCAGATCGCTGCGTCCAGCGTCTCTATGTCCACTAACAGTGAGTTAGACATCCTGAGCGGTCTAACAGAATGTATGAATACTTATTTTGAAAACCTTATTTCCAGGTCGTAGAAATGCGTTTTATGCAATGGGAAGACCAATAGTGACCAACATTAGAAAAAATTTTTGTGCATGAATAAAATTATGTTTGCAATGTAGAAACACACTTCTCAGTGTGTTAGAAGTGATTTGTACATCTCTTTAAGCAAGATCTTTAGTGGTCAGATATCTACGTCCAGCGTCTCTATGACCACTAACAATGAGTTAGACATCTTGAGCGATCTAACAGAACCTATGAAAGCTTATTTTGAAAACCTTATTTCCAGGTCGTAGAAATGCATTTTATGCCATGGAATGAATAATAGTGACCAACATTAGAAAAAAAATTTTGTGAATGAATAAAATTCTGTTTGCAATGTAAAAACACACTTCTCAGTGTGTTAGAAGTGATTTGTACATCTCTTTATGCAAGGGCTTTAGTGGTCAGATCGCTGCGTCCAGCGTGTCTATGAACACTAACAGTGAGTTAGACATCCTGAGCGATCTAACAGAACCTATGAATGCTTATTTTGAAAACCTTATTTCCAGGTCATAGAAATGCGTTTCATGCAATGAGAAGAAAAATAGTGACCAACATAAAAAATATTTTTTGTGCATGAATAAAATTCTGTTTGCAATGTAGAAACACACTTCTCAGTGTGTTAGAAGTGATTTGTACAAATCTTTATGCAAGAGCTTTAGTGGTCAGATCGCTGCGTCCAGCGTCTCTATGACCACTAACAGTGAGTTAGACATCCTGATCGATCTAACAGAACTTATGAATGCTTATTTTGAAAACCTTATTTCCAGGTCGTAGAAATGCGTTTTATGCTATGGGAAGAACAATAGTGACCAACATAAAAAATATTTTTTGTGCATGAATAAAATTCTGTTTGCAATGTAGAAACACACTTCTCAGTGTGTTAGAAGTGATTTGTACATCTGTTTATGCAAGAGCTTTAGTGGTCAGATCGCTGCGTCTAGCGTCTCTATGACCTCTAACAGTGAGTTAGACATCCTGAGCGGTCTAACAGAATGTATGAAAGCTTATTTTGAAAACCTTATTTCCAGGTCGTAGAAATACGTTTTATGCAATGGAAAGAAAAATAGTGACCAACATTAGAAAAAATTTTTGTGCATGAATAAAATTCTGTTTGCAATGTAAAAACACACTTCTCAGTGTGTTAGAAGTGATTTGTACATCTCTTTATGCAAGATCTTTAGTGGTTAGATCGCTGCGTCCAGCGGCTCTATGACCACTAACAGTGAGTTAGACATCCTGAGCGATCTAACAGAACCTATGAATGCTTATTTTGAAAACCTTATTTCCAGGTCGTAGAAATGCGTTTCATGCAATGAGAAGAAAAATAGTGACCAACATTAGAAAAAAATTTTGTGCATGAATAAAATTCTGTTTGCAATGTAGAAACACACTATTCAGTGTGTTAGAAGTGTTTTGTACACCTCTTTATGCAAGAGCTTTAGTGGTCAGATCGCTGCGTCCAGCGTCTCTTTGACCACTAACAGTGAGGTAGACATCCTGAGCGGTCTAACAGAATGTATGAATACTTATTTTGAAAACCTTATTTCCAGGTCGTGGAAATGCGTTTTATACAATGGGAAGAACAATAGTGACCAACATTAGAAAAAAATTTTGTGCATGAATAAAATTCTGTTTGCAATGTAAAAACACACTTCTCAGTGTGTTAGAAGTGATTTGTACATCTGTTTATGCAAGAGCTTTAGTGGTCAGATCGCTGCGTCTAGCGTCTCTATGACCTCTAACAGTGAGTTAGACATCCTGAGCGGTCTAACAGAATGTATGAATACTTATTTTGAAAACCTTATTTCCAGGTCGTAGAAATGCGTTTTATGCAATGGGAAGAACAATAGTGACCAACATAAAAAATATTTTTTGTGCATGAATAAAATTCTGTTTGCAATGTAGAAACACACTTCTCAGTGTGTTAGAAGTGATTTGTACATCTGTTTATGCAAGAGCTTTAGTGGTCAGATCGCTGCGTCCAGCGAATCTATGACCACTAACAGTGAGTTAGACATCCTGAGCGATCTAACAGAACCTATGAATGCTTATTTTGAAAACCTTATTTCCAGGTCGTAGAAATGCGTTTCATGCAATGAGAAGAAAAATAGTGACCAACATTAGAAAAAAATTTTGTGCATGAATAAAATTCTGTTTGCAATGTAGAAACACACTATTCAGTGTGTTAGAAGTGTTTTGTACATCTCTTTATGCAAGAGCTTTAGTGGTCAGATCGCTGCGTCCAGCGTCTCTATGTCCACTAACAGTGAGTTAGACATCCTGAGCGGTCTAACAGAATGTATGAATACTTATTTTGAAAACCTTATTTCCAGGTCGTAGAAATGCGTTTTATGCAATGGGAAGACCAATAGTGACCAACATTAGAAAAAATTTTTGTGCATGAATAAAATTATGTTTGCAATGTAGAAACACACTTCTCAGTGTGTTAGAAGTGATTTGTACATCTCTTTAAGCAAGATCTTTAGTGGTCAGATATCTACGTCCAGCGTCTCTATGACCACTAACAATGAGTTAGACATCTTGAGCGATCTAACAGAACCTATGAAAGCTTATTTTGAAAACCTTATTTCCAGGTCGTAGAAATGCATTTTATGCAATGGAATGAATAATAGTGACCAACATTAGAAAAAAATTTTTGTGAATGAATAAAATTCTGTTTGCAATGTAAAAACACACTTCTCAGTGTGTTAGAAGTGATTTGTACATCTCTTTATGCAAGGGCTTTAGTGGTCAGATCGCTGCGTCCAGCGTGTCTATGAACACTAACAGTGAGTTAGACATCCTGAGCGATCTAACAGAACCTATGAATGCTTATTTTGAAAACCTTATTTCCAGGTCATAGAAATGCGTTTCATGCAATGAGAAGAAAAATAGTGACCAACATAAAAAATATTTTTTGTGCATGAATAAAATTCTGTTTGCAATGTAGAAACACACTTCTCAGTGTGTTAGAAGTGATTTGTACAAATCTTTATGCAAGAGCTTTAGTGGTCAGATCGCTGCGTCCAGCGTCTCTATGACCACTAACAGTGAGTTAGACATCCTGATCGATCTAACAGAACTTATGAATGCTTATTTTGAAAACCTTATTTCCAGGTCGTAGAAATGCGTTTTATGCTATGGGAAGAACAATAGTGACCAACATAAAAAATATTTTTTGTGCATGAATAAAATTCTGTTTGCAATGTAGAAACACACTTCTCAGTGTGTTAGAAGTGATTTGTACATCTGTTTATGCAAGAGCTTTAGTGGTCAGATCGCTGCGTCTAGCGTCTCTATGACCTCTAACAGTGAGTTAGACATCCTGAGCGGTCTAACAGAATGTATGAAAGCTTATTTTGAAAACCTTATTTCCAGGTCGTAGAAATGCGTTTTATGCAATGGAAAGAAAAATAGTGACCAACATTAGAAAAAAATTTTGTGCATTAATAAAATTCTGTTTGCAATGTAAAAACACACTTCTCAGTGTGTTAGAAGTGATTTGTACATCTCTTTATGCAAGATCTTTAGTGGTTAGATCGCTGCGTCCAGCGGCTCTATGACCACTAACAGTGAGTTAGACATCCTGAGCGATCTAACAGAACCTATGAATGCTTATTTTGAAAACCTTATTTCCAGGTCGTAGAAATGCGTTTCATGCAATAAGAAAAATAGTGACCAACATTAGAAAAAAATTTTGTGCATGAATAAAATTCTGTTTGCAATGTAGAAACACACTATTCAGTGTGTTAGAAGTGTTTTGTACATCTCTTTATGCAAGAGCTTTAGTGGTCAGATCGCTGCGTCCAGCGTCTCTTTGACCACTAACAGTGAGGTAGACATCCTGAGCGGTCTAACAGAATGTATGAATACTTATTTTGAAAACCTTATTTCCAGGTCGTGGAAATGCGTTTTATACAATGGGAAGAACAATAGTGACCAACATTAGAAAAAAATTTTGTGCATGAATAAAATTCTGTTTGCAATGTAAAAACACACTTCTCAGTGTGTTAGAAGTGATTTGTACATCTGTTTATGCAAGAGCTTTAGTGGTCAGATCGCTGCGTCTAGCGTCTCTATGACCTCTAACAGTGAGTTAGACATCCTGAGCGGTCTAACAGAATGTATGAATACTTATTTTGAAAACCTTATTTCCAGGTCGTAGAAATGCGTTTCATGCAATGAGAAGAAAAATAGTGACCAACATTAGAAAAAAATTTTGTGCATGAATAAAATTCTGTTTGCAATGTAGAAACACACTATTCAGTGTGTTAGAAGTGTTTTGTACATCTCTTTATGCAAGAGCTTTAGTGGTCAGATCGCTGCGTCCAGCGTCTCTATGTCCACTAACAGTGAGTTAGACATCCTGAGCGGTCTAACAGAATGTATGAATACTTATTTTGAAAACCTTATTTCCAGGTCGTAGAAATGCGTTTTATGCAATGGGAAGACCAATAGTGACCAACATTAGAAAAAATTTTTGTGCATGAATAAAATTATGTTTGCAATGTAGAAACACACTTCTCAGTGTGTTAGAAGTGATTTGTACATCTCTTTATGCAAGATCTTTAGTGGTCAGATATCTACGTCCAGCGTCTCTATGACCACTAACAATGAGTTAGACATCTTGAGCGATCTAACAGAACCTATGAAAGCTTATTTTGAAAACCTTATTTCCAGGTCGTAGAAATGCATTTTATGCAATGGAATGAATAATAGTGACCAACATTAGAAAAAATTTTTTGTGAATGAATAAAATTCTGTTTGCAATGTAAAAACACACTTCTCAGTGTGTTAGAAGTGATTTGTACATCTCTTTATGCAAGATCTTTAGTGGTCAGATATCTACGTCCAGCGTCTCTATGACCACTAACAATGAGTTAGACATCTTGAGCGATCTAACAGAACCTATGAAAGCTTATTTTGAAAACCTTATTTCCAGGTCGTAGAAATGCGTTTTATGCAATGGGAAGAACAATAGTGACCAACATAAAAAATATTTTTTGTGCATGAATAAAATTCTGTTTGCAATGTAGAAACACACTTCTCAGTGTGTTAGAAGTGATTTGTGCATCTGTTTATGCAAGAGCTTTAGTGGTCAGATCGCTGCGTCTAGCGTCTCTATGACCTCTAACAGTGAGTTAGACATCCTGAGCGGTCTAACAGAATGTATGAAAGCTTATTTTGAAAACCTTATTTCCAGGTCGTAGAAATGCGTTTTATGCAATGGAAAGAAAAATAGTGACCAACATTAGAAAAAAATTTTGTGCATGAATAAAATTCTGTTTGCAATGTAGAAACACACTATTCAGTGTGTTAGAAGTGTTTTGTACATCTCTTTATGCAAGAGCTTTAGTGGTCAGATCGCTGCGTCCAGCGTCTCTTTGACCACTAACAGTGAGGTAGACATCCTGAGCGGTCTAACAGAATGTATGAATACTTATTTTGAAAACCTTATTTCCAGGTCGTGGAAATGCGTTTTATACAATGGGAAGAACAATAGTGACCAACATTAGAAAAAAATTTTGTGCATGAATAAAATTCTGTTTGCAATGTAAAAACACACTTCTCAGTGTGTTAGAAGTGATTTGTACATCTGTTTATGCAAGAGCTTTAGTGGTCAGATCGCTGCGTCTAGCGTCTCTATGACCTCTAACAGTGAGTTAGACATCCTGAGCGGTCTAACAGAATGTATGAAAGCTTATTTTGAAAACCTTATTTCCAGGTCGTAGAAATACGTTTTATGCAATGGAAAGAAAAATAGTGACCAACATTAGAAAAAATTTTTGTGCATGAATAAAATTCTGTTTGCAATGTAAAAACACACTTCTCAGTGTGTTAGAAGTGATTTGTACATCTCTTTATGCAAGATCTTTAGTGGTTAGATCGCTGCGTCCAGCGGCTCTATGACCACTAACAGTGAGTTAGACATCCTGAGCGATCTAACAGAACCTATGAATGCTTATTTTGAAAACCTTATTTCCAGGTCGTAGAAATGCGTTTCATGCAATGAGAAGAAAAATAGTGACCAACATTAGAAAAAAATTTTGTGCATGAATAAAATTCTGTTTGCAATGTAGAAACACACTATTCAGTGTGTTAGAAGTGTTTTGTACACCTCTTTATGCAAGAGCTTTAGTGGTCAGATCGCTGCGTCCAGCGTCTCTTTGACCACTAACAGTGAGGTAGACATCCTGAGCGGTCTAACAGAATGTATGAATACTTATTTTGAAAACCTTATTTCCAGGTCGTGGAAATGCGTTTTATACAATGGGAAGAACAATAGTGACCAACATTAGAAAAAAATTTTGTGCATGAATAAAATTCTGTTTGCAATGTAAAAACACACTTCTCAGTGTGTTAGAAGTGATTTGTACATCTGTTTATGCAAGAGCTTTAGTGGTCAGATCGCTGCGTCTAGCGTCTCTATGACCTCTAACAGTGAGTTAGACATCCTGAGCGGTCTAACAGAATGTATGAATACTTATTTTGAAAACCTTATTTCCAGGTCGTAGAAATGCGTTTTATGCAATGGGAAGAACAATAGTGACCAACATAAAAAATATTTTTTGTGCATGAATAAAATTCTGTTTGCAATGTAGAAACACACTTCTCAGTGTGTTAGAAGTGATTTGTACATCTGTTTATGCAAGAGCTTTAGTGGTCAGATCGCTGCGTCCAGCGAATCTATGACCACTAACAGTGAGTTAGACATCCTGAGCGATCTAACAGAACCTATGAATGCTTATTTTGAAAACCTTATTTCCAGGTCGTAGAAATGCGTTTCATGCAATGAGAAGAAAAATAGTGACCAACATTAGAAAAAAATTTTGTGCATGAATAAAATTCTGTTTGCAATGTAGAAACACACTATTCAGTGTGTTAGAAGTGTTTTGTACATCTCTTTATGCAAGAGCTTTAGTGGTCAGATCGCTGCGTCCAGCGTCTCTATGTCCACTAACAGTGAGTTAGACATCCTGAGCGGTCTAACAGAATGTATGAATACTTATTTTGAAAACCTTATTTCCAGGTCGTAGAAATGCGTTTTATGCAATGGGAAGACCAATAGTGACCAACATTAGAAAAAATTTTTGTGCATGAATAAAATTATGTTTGCAATGTAGAAACACACTTCTCAGTGTGTTAGAAGTGATTTGTACATCTCTTTAAGCAAGATCTTTAGTGGTCAGATATCTACGTCCAGCGTCTCTATGACCACTAACAATGAGTTAGACATCTTGAGCGATCTAACAGAACCTATGAAAGCTTATTTTGAAAACCTTATTTCCAGGTCGTAGAAATGCATTTTATGCAATGGAATGAATAATAGTGACCAACATTAGAAAAAAATTTTTGTGAATGAATAAAATTCTGTTTGCAATGTAAAAACACACTTCTCAGTGTGTTAGAAGTGATTTGTACATCTCTTTATGCAAGGGCTTTAGTGGTCAGATCGCTGCGTCCAGCGTGTCTATGAACACTAACAGTGAGTTAGACATCCTGAGCGATCTAACAGAACCTATGAATGCTTATTTTGAAAACCTTATTTCCAGGTCATAGAAATGCGTTTCATGCAATGAGAAGAAAAATAGTGACCAACATAAAAAATATTTTTTGTGCATGAATAAAATTCTGTTTGCAATGTAGAAACACACTTCTCAGTGTGTTAGAAGTGATTTGTACAAATCTTTATGCAAGAGCTTTAGTGGTCAGATCGCTGCGTCCAGCGTCTCTATGACCACTAACAGTGAGTTAGACATCCTGATCGATCTAACAGAACTTATGAATGCTTATTTTGAAAATCTTATTTCCAGGTCGTAGAAATGCGTTTTATGCTATGGGAAGAACAATAGTGACCAACATAAAAAATATTTTTTGTGCATGAATAAAATTCTGTTTGCAATGTAGAAACACACTTCTCAGTGTGTTAGAAGTGATTTGTACATCTGTTTATGCAAGAGCTTTAGTGGTCAGATCGCTGCGTCTAGCGTCTCTATGACCTCTAACAGTGAGTTAGACATCCTGAGCGGTCTAACAGAATGTATGAAAGCTTATTTTGAAAACCTTATTTCCAGGTCGTAGAAATGCGTTTTATGCAATGGAAAGAAAAATAGTGACCAACATTAGAAAAAAATTTTGTGCATTAATAAAATTCTGTTTGCAATGTAAAAACACACTTCTCAGTGTGTTAGAAGTGATTTGTACATCTCTTTATGCAAGATCTTTAGTGGTTAGATCGCTGCGTCCAGCGGCTCTATGACCACTAACAGTGAGTTAGACATCCTGAGCGATCTAACAGAACCTATGAATGCTTATTTTGAAAACCTTATTTCCAGGTCGTAGAAATGCGTTTCATGCAATAAGAAAAATAGTGACCAACATTAGAAAAAAATTTTGTGCATGAATAAAATTCTGTTTGCAATGTAGAAACACACTATTCAGTGTGTTAGAAGTGTTTTGTACATCTCTTTATGCAAGAGCTTTAGTGGTCAGATCGCTGCGTCCAGCGTCTCTTTGACCACTAACAGTGAGGTAGACATCCTGAGCGGTCTAACAGAATGTATGAATACTTATTTTGAAAACCTTATTTCCAGGTCGTGGAAATGCGTTTTATACAATGGGAAGAACAATAGTGACCAACATTAGAAAAAAATTTTGTGCATGAATAAAATTCTGTTTGCAATGTAAAAACACACTTCTCAGTGTGTTAGAAGTGATTTGTACATCTGTTTATGCAAGAGCTTTAGTGGTCAGATCGCTGCGTCTAGCGTCTCTATGACCTCTAACAGTGAGTTAGACATCCTGAGCGGTCTAACAGAATGTATGAATACTTATTTTGAAAACCTTATTTCCAGGTCGTAGAAATGCGTTTCATGCAATGAGAAGAAAAATAGTGACCAACATTAGAAAAAAATTTTGTGCATGAATAAAATTCTGTTTGCAATGTAGAAACACACTATTCAGTGTGTTAGAAGTGTTTTGTACATCTCTTTATGCAAGAGCTTTAGTGGTCAGATCGCTGCATCCAGCGTCTCTATGTCCACTAACAGTGAGTTAGACATCCTGAGCGGTCTAACAGAATGTATGAATACTTATTTTGAAAACCTTATTTCCAGGTCGTAGAAATGCGTTTTATGCAATGGGAAGACCAATAGTGACCAACATTAGAAAAAATTTTTGTGCATGAATAAAATTATGTTTGCAATGTAGAAACACACTTCTCAGTGTGTTAGAAGTGATTTGTACATCTCTTTATGCAAGATCTTTAGTGGTCAGATATCTACGTCCAGCGTCTCTATGACCACTAACAATGAGTTAGACATCTTGAGCGATCTAACAGAACCTATGAAAGCTTATTTTGAAAACCTTATTTCCAGGTCGTAGAAATGCATTTTATGCAATGGAATGAATAATAGTGACCAACATTAGAAAAAATTTTTTGTGAATGAATAAAATTCTGTTTGCAATGTAAAAACACACTTCTCAGTGTGTTAGAAGTGATTTGTACATCTCTTTATGCAAGATCTTTAGTGGTCAGATATCTACGTCCAGCGTCTCTATGACCACTAACAATGAGTTAGACATCTTGAGCGATCTAACAGAACCTATGAAAGCTTATTTTGAAAACCTTATTTCCAGGTCGTAGAAATGCGTTTTATGCAATGGGAAGAACAATAGTGACCAACATAAAAAATATTTTTTGTGCATGAATAAAATTCTGTTTGCAATGTAGAAACACACTTCTCAGTGTGTTAGAAGTGATTTGTACAAATCTTTATGCAAGAGCTTTAGTGGTCAGATCGCTGCGTCCAGCGTCTCTATGACCACTAACAGTGAGTTAGACATCCTGATCGATCTAACAGAACTTATGAATGCTTATTTTGAAAACCTTATTTCCAGGTCGTAGAAATGCGTTTTATGCTATGGGAAGAACAATAGTGACCAACATAAAAAATATTTTTTGTGCATGAATAAAATTCTGTTTGCAATGTAGAAACACACTTCTCAGTGTGTTAGAAGTGATTTGTACATCTGTTTATGCAAGAGCTTTAGTGGTCAGATCGCTGCGTCTAGCGTCTCTATGACCTCTAACAGTGAGTTAGACATCCTGAGCGGTCTAACAGAATGTATGAAAGCTTATTTTGAAAACCTTATTTCCAGGTCGTAGAAATGCGTTTTATGCAATGGAAAGAAAAATAGTGACCAACATTAGAAAAAAATTTTGTGCATTAATAAAATTCTGTTTGCAATGTAAAAACACACTTCTCAGTGTGTTAGAAGTGATTTGTACATCTCTTTATGCAAGATCTTTAGTGGTTAGATCGCTGCGTCCAGCGGCTCTATGACCACTAACAGTGAGTTAGACATCCTGAGCGATCTAACAGAACCTATGAATGCTTATTTTGAAAACCTTATTTCCAGGTCGTAGAAATGCGTTTCATGCAATGAGAAGAAAAATAGTGACCAACATTAGAAAAAAATTTTGTGCATGAATAAAATTCTGTTTGCAATGTAGAAACACACTATTCAGTGTGTTAGAAGTGTTTTGTACATCTCTTTATGCAAGAGCTTTAGTGGTCAGATCGCTGCGTCCAGCGTCTCTTTGACCACTAACAGTGAGGTAGACATCCTGAGCGGTCTAACAGAATGTATGAATACTTATTTTGAAAACCTTATTTCCAGGTCGTGGAAATGCGTTTTATACAATGGGAAGAACAATAGTGACCAACATTAGAAAAAAATTTTGTGCATGAATAAAATTCTGTTTGCAATGTAAAAACACACTTCTCAGTGTGTTAGAAGTGATTTGTACATCTGTTTATGCAAGAGCTTTAGTGGTCAGATCGCTGCGTCTAGCGTCTCTATGACCTCTAACAGTGAGTTAGACATCCTGAGCGGTCTAACAGAATGTATGAATACTTATTTTGAAAACCTTATTTCCAGGTCGTAGAAATGCGTTTTATGCAATGGGAAGAACAATAGTGACCAACATAAAAAATATTTTTTGTGCATGAATAAAATTCTGTTTGCAATGTAGAAACACACTTCTCAGTGTGTTAGAAGTGATTTGTACATCTGTTTATGCAAGAGCTTTAGTGGTCAGATCGCTGCGTCTAGCGTCTCTATGACCTCTAACAGTGAGTTAGACATCCTGAGCGGTCTAACAGAATGTATGAAAGCTTATTTTGAAAACCTTATTTCCAGGTCGTAGAAATGCGTTTTATGCAATGGAAAGAAAAATAGTGACCAACATTAGAAAAAAATTTTGTGCATTAATAAAATTCTGTTTGCAATGTAAAAACACACTTCTCAGTGTGTTAGAAGTGATTTGTACATCTCTTTATGCAAGATCTTTAGTGGTTAGATCGCTGCGTCCAGCGGCTCTATGACCACTAACAGTGAGTTAGACATCCTGAGCGATCTAACAGAACCTATGAATGCTTATTTTGAAAACCTTATTTCCAGGTCGTAGAAATGCGTTTCATGCAATGAGAAGAAAAATAGTGACCAACATTAGAAAAAAATTTTGTGCATGAATAAAATTCTGTTTGCAATGTAGAAACACACTATTCAGTGTGTTAGAAGTGTTTTGTACATCTCTTTATGCAAGAGCTTTAGTGGTCAGATCGCTGCGTCCAACGTCTCTTTGACCACTAACAGTGAGGTAGACATCCTGAGCGGTCTAACAGAATGTATGAATACTTATTTTGAAAACCTTATTTCCAGGTCGTGGAAATGCGTTTTATACAATGGGAAGAACAATAGTGACCAACATTAGAAAAAAATTTTGTGCATGAATAAAATTCTGTTTGCAATGTAAAAACACACTTCTCAGTGTGTTAGAAGTGATTTGTACATCTGTTTATGCAAGAGCTTTAGTGGTCAGATCGCTGCGTCTAGCGTCTCTATGACCTCTAACAGTGAGTTAGACATCCTGAGCGGTCTAACAGAATGTATGAATACTTATTTTGAAAACCTTATTTCCAGGTCGTAGAAATGCGTTTTATGCAATGGGAAGAACAATAGTGACCAACATAAAAAATATTTTTTGTGCATGAATAAAATTCTGTTTGCAATGTAGAAACACACTTCTCAGTGTGTTAGAAGTGATTTGTACATCTGTTTATGCAAGAGCTTTAGTGGTCAGATCGCTGCGTCCAGCGAATCTATGACCACTAACAGTGAGTTAGACATCCTGAGCGATCTAACAGAACCTATGAATGCTTATTTTGAAAACCTTATTTCCAGGTCGTAGAAATGCGTTTCATGCAATGAGAAGAAAAATAGTGACCAACATTAGAAAAAAATTTTGTGCATGAATAAAATTCTGTTTGCAATGTAGAAACACACTATTCAGTGTGTTAGAAGTGTTTTGTACATCTCTTTATGCAAGAGCTTTAGTGGTCAGATCGCTGCGTCCAGCGTCTCTATGTCCACTAACAGTGAGTTAGACATCCTGAGCGGTCTAACAGAATGTATGAATACTTATTTTGAAAACCTTATTTCCAGGTCGTAGAAATGCGTTTTATGCAATGGGAAGACCAATAGTGACCAACATTAGAAAAAATTTTTGTGCATGAATAAAATTATGTTTGCAATGTAGAAACACACTTCTCAGTGTGTTAGAAGTGATTTGTACATCTCTTTATGCAAGATCTTTAGTGGTCAGATATCTACGTCCAGCGTCTCTATGACCACTAACAATGAGTTAGACATCTTGAGCGATCTAACAGAACCTATGAAAGCTTATTTTGAAAACCTTATTTCCAGGTCGTAGAAATGCATTTTATGCAATGGAATGAATAATAGTGACCAACATTAGAAAAAATTTTTTGTGAATGAATAAAATTCTGTTTGCAATGTAAAAACACACTTCTCAGTGTGTTAGAAGTGATTTGTACATCTCTTTATGCAAGATCTTTAGTGGTCAGATATCTACGTCCAGCGTCTCTATGACCACTAACAATGAGTTAGACATCTTGAGCGATCTAACAGAACCTATGAAAGCTTATTTTGAAAACCTTATTTCCAGGTCGTAGAAATGCGTTTTATGCAATGGGAAGAACAATAGTGACCAACATAAAAAATATTTTTTGTGCATGAATAAAATTCTGTTTGCAATGTAGAAACACACTTCTCAGTGTGTTAGAAGTGATTTGTACATCTGTTTATGCAAGAGCTTTAGTGGTCAGATCGCTGCGTCCAGCGGCTCTATGACCACTAACAGTGAGTTAGACATCCTGAGCGATCTAACAGAACCTATGAATGCTTATTTTGAAAACCTTATTTCCAGGTCGTAGAAATGCGTTTCATGCAATGAGAAGAAAAATAGTGACCAACATTAGAAAAAAATTTTGTGCATGAATAAAATTCTGTTTGCAATGTAGAAACACACTATTCAGTGTGTTAGAAGTGTTTTGTACATCTCTTTATGCAAGAGCTTTAGTGGTCAGATCGCTGCGTCCAGCGTCTCTAAGACCACTAACAGTGAGTTAGACATCCTGAGCGGTCTAACAGAATGTATGAATACTTATTTTGAAAACCTTATTTCCAGGTCGTGGAAATGCGTTTTATACAATGGGAAGAACAATAGTGACCAACATTAGAAAAAAATTTTGTGCATGAATAAAATTCTGTTTGCAATGTAAAAACACACTTCTCAGTGTGTTAGAAGTGATTTGTACATCTGTTTATGCAAGAGCTTTAGTGGTCAGATCGCTGCGTCTAGCGTCTCTATGACCTCTAACAGTGAGTTAGACATCCTGAGCGGTCTAACAGAATGTATGAATACTTATTTTGAAAACCTTATTTCCAGATCGTAGAAATGCGTTTTATGCAATGGGAAGAACAATAGTGACCAACATAAAAAATATTTTTTGTGCATGAATAAAATTCTGTTTGCAATGTAGAAACACACTTCTCAGTGTGTTAGAAGTGATTTGTACATCTGTTTATGCAAGAGCTTTAGTGGTCAGATCGCTGCGTCTAGCGTCTCTATGACCTCTAACGGTGAGTTAGACATCCTGAGCGGTCTAACAGAATGTATGAAAACTTATTTTGAAAATCTTATTTCCAGGTCGTGGAAATGCGTTTTATGCAATGGGAAGAACAATAGTGACCAACATTAGAAAAAATTTTTGTGCATGAATAAAATTCTGTTTGCAATGTAAAAACACACTTCTCAGTGTGTTAGAAGTGATTTGTACATCTCTTTATGCAAGATCTTTAGTGGTCAGATCGCTGCGTCTAGCGTCTCTATGACCTCTAACAGTGAGTTAGACATCCTGAGCGGTCTAACAGAATGTATGAATACTTATTTTGAAAACCTTATTTCCAGGTCGTAGAAATGCGTTTTGTGCAATGGAAAGAAAAATAGTGACCAACATTAGAAAAAAATTTTGTGCATGAATAAAATTCTGTTTGCAATGTAAAAACACACTTCTCAGTGTGTTAGAAGTGATTTGTACATCTCTTTATGCAAGATCTTTAGTGGTTAGATCGCTGCGTCCAGCGGCTCTATGACCACTAACAGTGAGTTAGACATCCTGAGCGGTCTAACAGAATGTATGAATACTTATTTTGAAAACCTTATTTCCAGGTCGTAGAAATGCGTTTTATGCAATGGGAAGACCAATAGTGACCAACATTAGAAAAAATTTTTGTGCATGAATAAAATTATGTTTGCAATGTAGAAACACACTTCTCAGTGTGTTAGAAGTGATTTGTACATCTCTTTATGCAAGATCTTTAGTGGTCAGATATCTACGTCCAGCGTCTCTATGACCACTAACAATGAGTTAGACATCTTGAGCGATCTAACAGAACCTATGAAAGCTTATTTTGAAAACCTTATTTCCAGGTCGTAGAAATGCATTTTATGCAATGGAATGAATAATAGTGACCAACATTAGAAAAAAATTTTTGTGAATGAATAAAATTCTGTTTGCAATGTAAAAACACACTTCTCAGTGTGTTAGAAGTGATTTGTACATCTCTTTATGCAAGGGATTTAGTGGTCAGATCGCTGCGTCCAGCGTGTCTATGAACACTAACAGTGAGTTAGACATCCTGAGCGATCTAACAGAACCTATGAATGCTTATTTTGAAAACCTTATTTCCAGGTCATAGAAATGCGTTTCATGCAATGAGAAGAAAAATAGTGACCAACATAAAAAATATTTTTTGTGCATGAATAAAATTCTGTTTGCAATGTAGAAACACACTTCTCAGTGTGTTAGAAGTGATTTGTACATCTGTTTATGCAAGAGCTTTAGTGGTCAGATCGCTGCGTCTAGCGTCTCTATGACCTCTAACAGTGAGTTAGACATCCTGAGCGGTCTAACAGAATGTATGAAAGCTTATTTTGAAAACCTTATTTCCAGGTCGTAGAAATGCGTTTTATGCAATGGAAAGAAAAATAGTGACCAACATTAGTAAAAAATTTTGTGCATGAATAAAATTCTGTTTGCAATGTAAAAACACACTTCTCAGTGTGTTAGAAGTGATTTGTACATCTCTTTATGCAAGATCTTTAGTGGTTAGATCGCTGCGTCCAGCGGCTCTATGACCACTAACAGTGAGTTAGACATCCTGAGCGATCTAACAGAACCTATGAATGCTTATTTTGAAAACCTTATTTCCAGGTCGTAGAAATGCGTTTCATGCAATGAGAAGAAAAATAGTGACCAACATTAGAAAAAAATTTTGTGCATGAATAAAATTCTGTTTGCAATGTAGAAACACACTATTCAGTGTGTTAGAAGTGTTTTGTACATCTCTTTATGCAAGAGCTTTAGTGGTCAGATCGCTGCGTCCAGCGTCTCTTTGACCACTAACAGTGAGTTAGACATCCTGAGCGGTCTAACAGAATGTATGAATACTTATTTTGAAAACCTTATTTCCAGGTCGTGGAAATGCGTTTTATACAATGGGAAGAACAATAGTGACCAACATTAGAAAAATTTTTTGTGCATGAATAAAATTCTGTTTGCAATGTAAAAACACACTTCTCAGTGTGTTAGAAGTGATTTGTACATCTGTTTATGCAAGAGCTTTAGTGGTCAGATCGCTGCGTCTAGCGTCTCTATGACCTCTAACAGTGAGTTAGACATCCTGAGCGGTCTAACAGAATGTATGAAAGCTTATTTTGAAAACCTTATTTCCAGGTCGTGGAAATGCGTTTTATGCAATGGGAAGAACAATAGTGACCAACATTAGAAAAAAATTTTGTGCATGAATAAAATTCTGTTTGCAATGTAAAAACACACTTCTCAGTGTGTTAGAAGTGATTTGTACATCTCTTTATGCAAGATCTTTAGTGGTCAGATCGCTGCGTCTAGCGTCTCTATGACCTCTAACAGTGAGTTAGACATCCTGAGCGGTCTAACAGAATGTATGAATACTTATTTTGAAAACCTTATTTCCAGGTCGTAGAAATGCGTTTTGTGCAATGGAAAGAAAAATAGTGACCAACATTAGAAAAAAATTTTGTGCATGAATAAAATTCTGTTTGCAATGTAAAAACACACTTCTCAGTGTGTTAGTAGTGATTTGTACATCTCTTTATGCAAGATCTTTAGTGGTTAGATCGCTGCGTCCAGCGGCTCTATGACCACTAACAGTGAGTTAGACATCCTGAGCGATCTAACAGAACCTATGAATGCTTATTTTGAAAACCTTATTTCCAGGTCGTAGAAATGCGTTTCATGCAATGAGAAGAAAAATAGTGACCAACATTAGAAAAAAATTTTGTGCATGAATAAAATTCTGTTTGCAATGTAGAAACACACTATTCAGTGTGTTAGAAGTGTTTTGTACATCTCTTTATGCAAGAGCTTTAGTGGTCAGATCGCTGCGTCCAGCGTCTCTATGTCCACTAACAGTGAGTTAGACATCCTGAGCGGTCTAACAGAATGTATGAATACTTATTTTGAAAACCTTATTTCCAGGTCGTAGAAAAGCGTTTTATGCAATGGGAAGACCAATAGTGACCAACATTAGAAAAAATTTTTGTGCATGAATAAAATTATGTTTGCAATGTAGAAACACACTTCTCAGTGTGTTAGAAGTGATTTGTACATCTCTTTATGCAAGATCTTTAGTGGTCAGATATCTACGTCCAGCGTCTCTATGACCACTAACAATGAGTTAGACATCTTGAGCGATCTAACAGAACCTATGAAAGCTTATTTTGAAAACCTTATTTCCAGGTCGTAGAAATGCATTTTATGCAATGGAATGAATAATAGTGACCAACATTAGAAAAAATTTTTTGTGAATGAATAAAATTCTGTTTGCAATGTAAAAACACACTTCTCAGTGTGTTAGAAGTGATTTGTACATCTCTTTATGCAAGGGATTTAGTGGTCAGATCGCTGCGTCCAGCGTGTCTATGAACACTAACAGTGAGTTAGACATCCTGAGCGATCTAACAGAACCTATGAATGCTTATTTTGAAAACCTTATTTCCAGGTCATAGAAATGCGTTTCATGCAATGAGAAGAAAAATAGTGACCAACATAAAAAATATTTTTTGTGCATGAATAAAATTCTGTTTGCAATGTAGAAACACACTTCTCAGTGTGTTAGAAGTGATTTGTACATCTGTTTATGCAAGAGCTTTAGTGGTCAGATCGCTGCGTCTAGCGTCTCTATGACCTCTAACAGTGAGTTAGACATCCTGAGCGGTCTAACAGAATGTATGAAAGCTTATTTTGAAAACCTTATTTCCAGGTCGTAGAAATGCGTTTTATGCAATGGAAAGAAAAATAGTGACCAACATTAGAAAAAATTTTTGTGCATGAATAAAATTCTGTTTGCAATGTAAAAACACACTTCTCAGTGTGTTAGAAGTGATTTGTACATCTCTTTATGCAAGATCTTTAGTGGTTAGATCGCTGCGTCCAGCGGCTCTATGACCACTAACAGTGAGTTAGACATCCTGAGCGATCTAACAGAACCTATGAATGCTTATTTTGAAAACCTTATTTCCAGGTCGTAGAAATGCGTTTCATGCAATGAGAAGAAAAATAGTGACCAACATTAGAAAAAAATTTTGTGCATGAATAAAATTCTGTTTGCAATGTAGAAACACACTATTCAGTGTGTTAGAAGTGTTTTGTACATCTCTTTATGCAAGAGCTTTAGTGGTCAGATCGCTGCGTCCAGCGTCTCTTTGACCACTAACAGTGAGGTAGACATCCTGAGCGGTCTAACAGAATGTATGAATACTTATTTTGAAAACCTTATTTCCAGGTCGTGGAAATGCGTTTTATACAATGGGAAGAACAATAGTGACCAACATTAGAAAAAAATTTTGTGCATGAATAAAATTCTGTTTGCAATGTAAAAACACACTTCTCAGTGTGTTAGAAGTGATTTGTACATCTGTTTATGCAAGAGCTTTAGTGGTCAGATCGCTGCGTCTAGCGTCTCTATGACCTCTAACAGTGAGTTAGACATCCTGAGCGGTCTAACAGAATGTATGAATACTTATTTTGAAAACCTTATTTCCAGGTCGTAGAAATGCGTTTTATGCAATGGGAAGAACAATAGTGACCAACATAAAAAATATTTTTTGTGCATGAATAAAATTCTGTTTGCAATGTAGAAACACACTTCTCAGTGTGTTAGAAGTGATTTGTACATCTGTTTATGCAAGAGCTTTAGTGGTCAGATCGCTGCGTCCAGCGAATCTATGACCACTAACAGTGAGTTAGACATCCTGAGCGATCTAACAGAACCTATGAATGCTTATTTTGAAAACCTTATTTCCAGGTCGTAGAAATGCGTTTCATGCAATGAGAAGAAAAATAGTGACCAACATTAGAAAAAAATTTTGTGCATGAATAAAATTCTGTTTGCAATGTAGAAACACACTATTCAGTGTGTTAGAAGTGTTTTGTACATCTCTTTATGCAAGAGCTTTAGTGGTCAGATCGCTGCGTCCAGCGTCTCTATGTCCACTAACAGTGAGTTAGACATCCTGAGCGGTCTAACAGAATGTATGAATACTTATTTTGAAAACCTTATTTCCAGGTCGTAGAAATGCGTTTTATGCAATGGGAAGACCAATAGTGACCAACATTAGAAAAAAATTTTGTGCATGAATAAAATTATGTTTGCAATGTAGAAACACACTTCTCAGTGCGTTAGAAGTGATTTGTACATCTCTTTATGCAAGATCTTTAGTGGTCAGATATCTACGTCCAGCGTCTCTATGACCACTAACAATGAGTTAGACATCTTGAGCGATCTAACAGAACCTATGAAAGCTTATTTTGAAAACCTTATTTCCAGGTCGTAGAAATGCATTTTATGCAATGGAATGAATAATAGTGACCAACATTAGAAAAAATTTTTTGTGAATGAATAAAATTCTGTTTGCAATGTAAAAACACACTTCTCAGTGTGTTAGAAGTGATTTGTACATCTCTTTATGCAAGATCTTTAGTGGTCAGATATCTACGTCCAGCGTCTCTATGACCACTAACAATGAGTTAGACATCTTGAGCGATCTAACAGAACCTATGAAAGCTTATTTTGAAAACCTTATTTCCAGGTCGTAGAAATGCGTTTTATGCAATGGGAAGAACAATAGTGACCAACATAAAAAATATTTTTTGTGCATGAATAAAATTCTGTTTGCAATGTAGAAACACACTTCTCAGTGTGTTAGAAGTGATTTGTACATCTGTTTATGCAAGAGCTTTAGTGGTCAGATCGCTGCGTCCAGCGGCTCTATGACCACTAACAGTGAGTTAGACATCCTGAGCGATCTAACAGAACCTATGAATGCTTATTTTGAAAACCTTATTTCCAGGTCGTAGAAATGCGTTTCATGCAATGAGAAGAAAAATAGTGACCAACATTAGAAAAAAATTTTGTGCATGAATAAAATTCTGTTTGCAATGTAGAAACACACTATTCAGTGTGTTAGAAGTGTTTTGTACATCTCTTTATGCAAGAGCTTTAGTGGTCAGATCGCTGCGTCCAGCGTCTCTAAGACCACTAACAGTGAGTTAGACATCCTGAGCGGTCTAACAGAATGTATGAATACTTATTTTGAAAACCTTATTTCCAGGTCGTGGAAATGCGTTTTATACAATGGGAAGAACAATAGTGACCAACATTAGAAAAAAATTTTGTGCATGAATAAAATTCTGTTTGCAATGTAAAAACACACTTCTCAGTGTGTTAGAAGTGATTTGTACATCTGTTTATGCAAGAGCTTTAGTGGTCAGATCGCTGCGTCTAGCGTCTCTATGACCTCTAACAGTGAGTTAGACATCCTGAGCGGTCTAACAGAATGTATGAATACTTATTTTGAAAACCTTATTTCCAGATCGTAGAAATGCGTTTTATGCAATGGGAAGAACAATAGTGACCAACATAAAAAATATTTTTTGTGCATGAATAAAATTCTGTTTGCAATGTAGAAACACACTTCTCAGTGTGTTAGAAGTGATTTGTACATCTGTTTATGCAAGAGCTTTAGTGGTCAGATCGCTGCGTCTAGCGTCTCTATGACCTCTAACAGTGAGTTAGACATCCTGAGCGGTCTAACAGAATGTATGAAAGCTTATTTTGAAAATCTTATTTCCAGGTCGTGGAAATGCGTTTTATGCAATGGGAAGAACAATAGTGACCAACATTAGAAAAAATTTTTGTGCATGAATAAAATTCTGTTTGCAATGTAAAAACACACTTCTCAGTGTGTTAGAAGTGATTTGTACATCTCTTTATGCAAGATCTTTAGTGGTCAGATCGCTGCGTCTAGCGTCTCTATGACCTCTAACAGTGAGTTAGACATCCTGAGCGGTCTAACAGAATGTATGAATACTTATTTTGAAAACCTTATTTCCAGGTCGTAGAAATGCGTTTTGTGCAATGGAAAGAAAAATAGTGACCAACATTAGAAAAAAATTTTGTGCATGAATAAAATTCTGTTTGCAATGTAAAAACACACTTCTCAGTGTGTTAGAAGTGATTTGTACATCTCTTTATGCAAGATCTTTAGTGGTTAGATCGCTGCGTCCAGCGGCTCTATGACCACTAACAGTGAGTTAGACATCCTGAGCGATCTAACAGAACCTATGAATGCTTATTTTGAAAACCTTATTTCCAGGTCGTAGAAATGCGTTTCATGCAATGAGAAGAAAAATAGTGACCAACATTAGAAAAAAATTTTGTGCATGAATAAAATTCTGTTTGCAATGTAGAAACACACTATTCAGTGTGTTAGAAGTGTTTTGTACATCTCTTTATGCAAGAGCTTTAGTGGTCAGATCGCTGCGTCCAGCGTCTCTATGTCCACTAACAGTGAGTTAGACATCCTGAGCGGTCTAACAGAATGTATGAATACTTATTTTGAAAACCTTATTTCCAGGTCGTAGAAATGCGTTTTATGCAATGGGAAGACCAATAGTGACCAACATTAGAAAAAATTTTTGTGCATGAATAAAATTATGTTTGCAATGTAGAAACACACTTCTCAGTGTGTTAGAAGTGATTTGTACATCTCTTTATGCAAGATCTTTAGTGGTCAGATATCTACGTCCAGCGTCTCTATGACCACTAACAATGAGTTAGACATCTTGAGCGATCTAACAGAACCTATGAAAGCTTATTTTGAAAACCTTATTTCCAGGTCGTAGAAATGCATTTTATGCAATGGAATGAATAATAGTGACCAACATTAGAAAAAATTTTTTGTGAATGAATAAAATTCTGTTTGCAATGTAAAAACACACTTCTCAGTGTGTTAGAAGTGATTTGTACATCTCTTTATGCAAGGGATTTAGTGGTCAGATCGCTGCGTCCAGCGTGTCTATGAACACTAACAGTGAGTTAGACATCCTGAGCGATCTAACAGAACCTATGAATGCTTATTTTGAAAACCTTATTTCCAGGTCATAGAAATGCGTTTCATGCAATGAGAAGAAAAATAGTGACCAACATAAAAAATATTTTTTGTGCATGAATAAAATTCTGTTTGCAATGTAGAAACACACTTCTCAGTGTGTTAGAAGTGATTTGTACATCTGTTTATGCAAGAGCTTTAGTGGTCAGATCGCTGCGTCTAGCGTCTCTATGACCTCTAACAGTGAGTTAGACATCCTGAGCGGTCTAACAGAATGTATGAAAGCTTATTTTGAAAACCTTATTTCCAGGTCGTAGAAATGCGTTTTATGCAATGGAAAGAAAAATAGTGACCAACATTAGTAAAAAATTTTGTGCATGAATAAAATTCTGTTTGCAATGTAAAAACACACTTCTCAGTGTGTTAGAAGTGATTTGTACATCTCTTTATGCAAGATCTTTAGTGGTTAGATCGCTGCGTCCAGCGGCTCTATGACCACTAACAGTGAGTTAGACATCCTGAGCGATCTAACAGAACCTATGAATGCTTATTTTGAAAACCTTATTTCCAGGTCGTAGAAATGCGTTTCATGCAATGAGAAGAAAAATAGTGACCAACATTAGAAAAAAATTTTGTGCATGAATAAAATTCTGTTTGCAATGTAGAAACACACTATTCAGTGTGTTAGAAGTGTTTTGTACATCTCTTTATGCAAGAGCTTTAGTGGTCAGATCGCTGCGTCCAGCGTCTCTTTGACCACTAACAGTGAGTTAGACATCCTGAGCGGTCTAACAGAATGTATGAATACTTATTTTGAAAACCTTATTTCCAGGTCGTGGAAATGCGTTTTATACAATGGGAAGAACAATAGTGACCAACATTAGAAAAAATTTTTGTGCATGAATAAAATTCTGTTTGCAATGTAAAAACACACTTCTCAGTGTGTTAGAAGTGATTTGTACATCTGTTTATGCAAGAGCTTTAGTGGTCAGATCGCTGCGTCTAGCGTCTCTATGACCTCTAACAGTGAGTTAGACATCCTGAGCGGTCTAACAGAATGTATGAAAGCTTATTTTGAAAACCTTATTTCCAGGTCGTGGAAATGCGTTTTATGCAATGGGAAGAACAATAGTGACCAACATTAGAAAAAAATTTTGTGCATGAATAAAATTCTGTTTGCAATGTAAAAACACACTTCTCAGTGTGTTAGAAGTGATTTGTACATCTCTTTATGCAAGATCTTTAGTGGTCAGATCGCTGCGTCTAGCGTCTCTATGACCTCTAACAGTGAGTTAGACATCCTGAGCGGTCTAACAGAATGTATGAATACTTATTTTGAAAACCTTATTTCCAGGTCGTAGAAATGCGTTTTGTGCAATGGAAAGAAAAATAGTGACCAACATTAGAAAAAAATTTTGTGCATGAATAAAATTCTGTTTGCAATGTAAAAACACACTTCTCAGTGTGTTAGAAGTGATTTGTACATCTCTTTATGCAAGATCTTTAGTGGTTAGATCGCTGCGTCCAGCGGCTCTATGACCACTAACAGTGAGTTAGACATCCTGAGCGATCTAACAGAACCTATGAATGCTTATTTTGAAAACCTTATTTCCAGGTCGTAGAAATGCGTTTCATGCAATGAGAAGAAAAATAGTGACCAACATTAGAAAAAATTTTTGTGCATGAATAAAATTCTGTTTGCAATGTAGAAACACACTATTCAGTGTGTTAGAAGTGTTTTGTACATCTCTTTATGCAAGAGCTTTAGTGGTCAGATCGCTGCGTCCAGCGTCTCTATGTCCACTAACAGTGAGTTAGACATCCTGAGCGGTCTAACAGAATGTATGAATACTTATTTTGAAAACCTTATTTCCAGGTCGTAGAAATGCGTTTTATGCAATGGGAAGACCAATAGTGACCAACATTAGAAAAAATTTTTGTGCATGAATAAAATTATGTTTGCAATGTAGAAACACACTTCTCAGTGTGTTAGAAGTGATTTGTACATCTCTTTATGCAAGATCTTTAGTGGTCAGATATCTACGTCCAGCGTCTCTATGACCACTAACAATGAGTTAGACATCTTGAGCGATCTAACAGAACCTATGAAAGCTTATTTTGAAAACCTTATTTCCAGGTCGTAGAAATGCATTTTATGCAATGGAATGAATAATAGTGACCAACATTAGAAAAAAATTTTTGTGAATGAATAAAATTCTGTTTGCAATGTAAAAACACACTTCTCAGTGTGTTAGAAGTGATTTGTACATCTCTTTATGCAAGGGCTTTAGTGGTCAGATCGCTGCGTCCAGCGTGTCTATGAACACTAACAGTGAGTTAGACATCCTGAGCGATCTAACAGAACCTATGAATGCTTATTTTGAAAACCTTATTTCCAGGTCATAGAAATGCGTTTCATGCAATGAGAAGAAAAATAGTGACCAACATAAAAAATATTTTTTGTGCATGAATAAAATTCTGTTTGCAATGTAGAAACACACTTCTCAGTGTGTTAGAAGTGATTTGTACAAATCTTTATGCAAGAGCTTTAGTGGTCAGATCGCTGCGTCCAGCGTCTCTATGACCACTAACAGTGAGTTAGACATCCTGATCGATCTAACAGAACTTATGAATGCTTATTTTGAAAACCTTATTTCCAGGTCGTAGAAATGCGTTTTATGCTATGGGAAGAACAATAGTGACCAACATAAAAAATATTTTTTGTGCATGAATAAAATTCTGTTTGCAATGTAGAAACACACTTCTCAGTGTGTTAGAAGTGATTTGTACATCTGTTTATGCAAGAGCTTTAGTGGTCAGATCGCTGCGTCTAGCGTCTCTATGACCTCTAACAGTGAGTTAGACATCCTGAGCGGTCTAACAGAATGTATGAAAGCTTATTTTGAAAACCTTATTTCCAGGTCGTAGAAATGCGTTTTATGCAATGGAAAGAAAAATAGTGACCAACATTAGAAAAAATTTTTGTGCATGAATAAAATTCTGTTTGCAATGTAAAAACACACTTCTCAGTGTGTTAGAAGTGATTTGTACATCTCTTTATGCAAGATCTTTAGTGGTTAGATCGCTGCGTCCAGCGGCTCTATGACCACTAACAGTGAGTTAGACATCCTGAGCGATCTAACAGAACCTATGAATGCTTATTTTGAAAACCTTATTTCCAGGTCGTAGAAATGCGTTTCATGCAATGAGAAGAAAAATAGTGACCAACATTAGAAAAAAATTTTGTGCATGAATAAAATTCTGTTTGCAATGTAGAAACACACTATTCAGTGTGTTAGAAGTGTTTTGTACATCTCTTTATGCAAGAGCTTTAGTGGTCAGATCGCTGCGTCCAGCGTCTCTTTGACCACTAACAGTGAGGTAGACATCCTGAGCGGTCTAACAGAATGTATGAATACTTATTTTGAAAACCTTATTTCCAGGTCGTGGAAATGCGTTTTATACAATGGGAAGAACAATAGTGACCAACATTAGAAAAAAATTTTGTGCATGAATAAAATTCTGTTTGCAATGTAAAAACACACTTCTCAGTGTGTTAGAAGTGATTTGTACATCTGTTTATGCAAGAGCTTTAGTGGTCAGATCGCTGCGTCTAGCGTCTCTATGACCTCTAACAGTGAGTTAGACATCCTGAGCGGTCTAACAGAATGTATGAATACTTATTTTGAAAACCTTATTTCCAGGTCGTAGAAATGCGTTTTATGCAATGGGAAGAACAATAGTGACCAACGTAAAAAATATTTTTTGTGCATGAATAAAATTCTGTTTGCAATGTAGAAACACACTTCTCAGTGTGTTAGAAGTGATTTGTACATCTGTTTATGCAAGAGCTTTAGTGGTCAGATCGCTGCGTCCAGCGAATCTATGACCACTAACAGTGAGTTAGACATCCTGAGCGATCTAACAGAACCTATGAATGCTTATTTTGAAAACCTTATTTCCAGGTCATAGAAATGCGTTTCATGCAATGAGAAGAAAAATAGTGACCAACATAAAAAATATTTTTTGTGCATGAATAAAATTCTGTTTGCAATGTAGAAACACACTTCTCAGTGTGTTAGAAGTGATTTGTACAAATCTTTATGCAAGAGCTTTAGTGGTCAGATCGCTGCGTCCAGCGTCTCTATGACCACTAACAGTGAGTTAGACATCCTGATCGATCTAACAGAACTTATGAATGCTTATTTTGAAAACCTTATTTCCAGGTCGTAGAAATGCGTTTTATGCTATGGGAAGAACAATAGTGACCAACATAAAAAATATTTTTTGTGCATGAATAAAATTCTGTTTGCAATGTAGAAACACACTTCTCAGTGTGTTAGAAGTGATTTGTACATCTGTTTATGCAAGAGCTTTAGTGGTCAGATCGCTGCGTCTAGCGTCTCTATGACCTCTAACAGTGAGTTAGACATCCTGAGCGGTCTAACAGAATGTATGAAAGCTTATTTTGAAAACCTTATTTCCAGGTCGTAGAAATGCGTTTTATGCAATGGAAAGAAAAATAGTGACCAACATTAGAAAAAATATTTGTGCATGAATAAAATTCTGTTTGCAATGTAAAAACACACTTCTCAGTGTGTTAGAAGTGATTTGTACATCTCTTTATGCAAGATCTTTAGTGGTTAGATCGCTGCGTCCAGCGGCTCTATGACCACTAACAGTGAGTTAGACATCCTGAGCGATCTAACAGAACCTATGAATGCTTATTTTGAAAACCTTATTTCCAGGTCGTAGAAATGCGTTTCATGCAATGAGAAGAAAAATAGTGACCAACATTAGAAAAAAATTTTGTGCATGAATAAAATTCTGTTTGCAATGTAGAAACACACTATTCAGTGTGTTAGAAGTGTTTTGTACATCTCTTTATGCAAGAGCTTTAGTGGTCAGATCGCTGCGTCCAGCGTCTCTTTGACCACTAACAGTGAGGTAGACATCCTGAGCGGTCTAACAGAATGTATGAATACTTATTTTGAAAACCTTATTTCCAGGTCGTGGAAATGCGTTTTATACAATGGGAAGAACAATAGTGACCAACATTAGAAAAAATTTTTGTGCATGAATAAAATTCTGTTTGCAATGTAGAAACACACTTCTCAGTGTGTTAGAAGTGATTTGTACATCTGTTTATGCAAGAGCTTTAGTGGTCAGATCGCTGCGTCCAGCGAATCTATGACCACTAACAGTGAGTTAGACATCCTGAGCGATCTAACAGAACCTATGAATGCTTATTTTGAAAACCTTATTTCCAGGTCGTAGAAATGCGTTTCATGCAATGAGAAGAAAAATAGTGACCAACATTAGAAAAAAATTTTGTGCATGAATAAAATTCTGTTTGCAATGTAGAAACACACTATTCAGTGTGTTAGAAGTGTTTTGTACATCTCTTTATGCAAGAGCTTTAGTGGTCAGATCGCTGCGTCCAGCGTCTCTATGTCCACTAACAGTGAGTTAGACATCCTGAGCGGTCTAACAGAATGTATGAATACTTATTTTGAAAACCTTATTTCCAGGTCGTAGAAATGCGTTTTATGCAATGGGAAGACCAATAGTGACCAACATTAGAAAAAATTTTTGTGCATGAATAAAATTATGTTTGCAATGTAGAAACACACTTCTCAGTGTGTTAGAAGTGATTTGTACATCTCTTTATGCAAGATCTTTAGTGGTCAGATATCTACGTCCAGCGTCTCTATGACCACTAACAATGAGTTAGACATCTTGAGCGATCTAACAGAACCTATGAAAGCTTATTTTGAAAACCTTATTTCCAGGTCGTAGAAATGCATTTTATGCAATGGAATGAATAATAGTGACCAACATTAGAAAAAATTTTTTGTGAATGAATAAAATTCTGTTTGCAATGTAAAAACACACTTCTCAGTGTGTTAGAAGTGATTTGTACATCTCTTTATGCAAGATCTTTAGTGGTCAGATATCTACGTCCAGCGTCTCTATGACCACTAACAATGAGTTAGACATCTTGAGCGATCTAACAGAACCTATGAAAGCTTATTTTGAAAACCTTATTTCCAGGTCGTAGAAATGCGTTTTATGCAATGGGAAGAACAATAGTGACCAACATAAAAAATATTTTTTGTGCATGAATAAAATTCTGTTTGCAATGTAGAAACACACTTCTCAGTGTGTTAGAAGTGATTTGTACATCTGTTTATGCAAGAGCTTTAGTGGTCAGATCGCTGCGTCCAGCGGCTCTATGACCACTAACAGTGAGTTAGACATCCTGAGCGATCTAACAGAACCTATGAATGCTTATTTTGAAAACCTTATTTCCAGGTCGTAGAAATGCGTTTCATGCAATGAGAAGAAAAATAGTGACCAACATTAGAAAAAAATTTTGTGCATGAATAAAATTCTGTTTGCAATGTAGAAACACACTATTCAGTGTGTTAGAAGTGTTTTGTACATCTCTTTATGCAAGAGCTTTAGTGGTCAGATCGCTGCCTCCAGCGTCTCTAAGACCACTAACAGTGAGTTAGACATCCTGAGCGGTCTAACAGAATGTATGAATACTTATTTTGAAAACCTTATTTCCAGGTCGTGGAAATGCGTTTTATACAATGGGAAGAACAATAGTGACCAACATTAGAAAAAAATTTTGTGCATGAATAAAATTCTGTTTGCAATGTAAAAACACACTTCTCAGTGTGTTAGAAGTGATTTGTACATCTGTTTATGCAAGAGCTTTAGTGGTCAGATCGCTGCGTCTAGCGTCTCTATGACCTCTAACAGTGAGTTAGACATCCTGAGCGGTCTAACAGAATGTATGAATACTTATTTTGAAAACCTTATTTCCAGGTCGTAGAAATGCGTTTTATGCAATGGGAAGAACAATAGTGACCAACATAAAAAATATTTTTTGTGCATGAATAAAATTCTGTTTGCAATGTAGAAACACACTTCTCAGTGTGTTAGAAGTGATTTGTACATCTGTTTATGCAAGAGCTTTAGTGGTCAGATCGCTGCGTCTAGCGTCTCTATGACCTCTAACAGTGAGTTAGACATCCTGAGCGGTCTAACAGAATGTATGAAAGCTTATTTTGAAAATATTATTTCCAGGTCGTGGAAATGCGTTTTATGCAATGGGAAGAACAATAGTGACCAACATTAGAAAAAATTTTTGTGCATGAATAAAATTCTGTTTGCAATGTAAAAACACACTTCTCAGTGTGTTAGAAGTGATTTGTACATCTCTTTATGCAAGATCTTTAGTGGTCAGATCGCTGCGTCTAGCGTCTCTATGACCTCTAACAGTGAGTTAGACATCCTGAGCGGTCTAACAGAATGTATGAATACTTATTTTGAAAACCTTATTTCCAGGTCGTAGAAATGCGTTTTGTGCAATGGAAAGAAAAATAGTGACCAACATTAGAAAAAAATTTTGTGCATGAATAAAATTCTGTTTGCAATGTAAAAACACACTTCTCAGTGTGTTAGAAGTGATTTGTACATCTCTTTATGCAAGATCTTTAGTGGTTAGATCGCTGCGTCCAGCGGCTCTATGACCACTAACAGTGAGTTAGACATCCTGAGCGATCTAACAGAACCTATGAATGCTTATTTTGAAAACCTTATTTCCAGGTCGTAGAAATGCGTTTCATGCAATGAGAAGAAAAATAGTGACCAACATTAGAAAAAAATTTTGTGCATGAATAAAATTCTGTTTGCAATGTAGAAACACACTATTCAGTGTGTTAGAAGTGTTTTGTACATCTCTTTATGCAAGAGCTTTAGTGGTCAGATCGCTGCGTCCAGCGTCTCTATGTCCACTAACAGTGAGTTAGACATCCTGAGCGGTCTAACAGAATGTATGAATACTTATTTTGAAAACCTTATTTCCAGGTCGTGGAAATGCGTTTTATACAATGGGAAGAACAATAGTGACCAACATTAGAAAAAATTTTTGTGCATGAATAAAATTCTGTTTGCAATGTAAAAACACACTTCTCAGTGTGTTAGAAGTGATTTGTACATCTGTTTATGCAAGAGCTTTAGTGGTCAGATCGCTGCGTCTAGCGTCTCTATGACCTCTAACAGTGAGTTAGACATCCTGAGCGGTCTAACAGAATGTATGAAAGCTTATTTTGAAAACCTTATTTCCAGGTCGTGGAAATGCGTTTTATGCAATGGGAAGAACAATAGTGACCAACATTAGAAAAAAATTTTGTGCATGAATAAAATTCTGTTTGCAATGTAAAAACACACTTCTCAGTGTGTTAGAAGTGATTTGTACATCTCTTTATGCAAGATCTTTAGTGGTCAGATCGCTGCGTCCAGCGGCTCTATGACCACTAACAGTGAGTTAGACATCCTGAGCGATCTAACAGAACCTATGAATGCTTATTTTGAAAACCTTATTTCCAGGACGTAGAAATGCGTTTCATGCAATGAGAAGAAAAATAGTGACCAACATTAGAAAAAAATTTTGTGCATGAATAAAATTCTGTTTGCAATGTAGAAACACACTATTCAGTGTGGTAAAAGTGATTTGTACATCCTTTTATGCAAGAGCTTTAGTGGTCAGATCGCTGCGTCCAGCGTCTCTTTGACCACTAACAGTGAGTTAGACATCCTGAGCGGTCTAACAGAATGTATGAATACTTATTTTGAAAACCTTATTTCCAGGTCGTAGAAATGCGTTTTATGCAATGGGAAGACCAATAGTGACCAACATTAGAAAAAATTTTTGTGCATGAATAAAATTATGTTTGCAATGTAGAAACACACTTCTCAGTGTGTTAGAAGTGATTTGTACATCTCTTTATGCAAGATCTTTAGTGGTCAGATATCTACGTCCAGCGTCTCTATGACCACTAACAATGAGTTAGACATCTTGAGCGATCTAACAGAACCTATGAAAGCTTATTTTGAAAACCTTATTTCCAGGTCGTAGAAATGCATTTTATGCAATGGAATGAATAATAGTGACCAACATTAGAAAAAATTTTTTGTGAATGAATAAAATTCTGTTTGCAATGTAAAAACACACTTCTCAGTGTGTTAGAAGTGATTTGTACATCTCTTTATGCAAGGGATTTAGTGGTCAGATCGCTGCGTCCAGCGTGTCTATGAACACTAACAGTGAGTTAGACATCCTGAGCGATCTAACAGAACCTATGAATGCTTATTTTGAAAACCTTATTTCCAGGTCATAGAAATGCGTTTCATGCAATGAGAAGAAAAATAGTGACCAACATAAAAAATATTTTTTGTGCATGAATAAAATTCTGTTTGCAATGTAGAAACACACTTCTCAGTGTGTTAGAAGTGATTTGTACATCTGTTTATGCAAGAGCTTTAGTGGTCAGATCGCTGCGTCTAGCGTCTCTATGACCTCTAACAGTGAGTTAGACATCCTGAGCGGTCTAACAGAATGTATGAAAGCTTATTTTGAAAACCTTATTTCCAGGTCGTAGAAATGCGTTTTATGCAATGGAAAGAAAAATAGTGACCAACATTAGTAAAAAATTTTGTGCATGAATAAAATTCTGTTTGCAATGTAAAAACACACTTCTCAGTGTGTTAGAAGTGATTTGTACATCTCTTTATGCAAGATCTTTAGTGGTTAGATCGCTGCGTCCAGCGGCTCTATGACCACTAACAGTGAGTTAGACATCCTGAGCGATCTAACAGAACCTATGAATGCTTATTTTGAAAACCTTATTTCCAGGTCGTAGAAATGCGTTTCATGCAATGAGAAGAAAAATAGTGACCAACATTAGAAAAAAATTTTGTGCATGAATAAAATTCTGTTTGCAATGTAGAAACACACTATTCAGTGTGTTAGAAGTGTTTTGTACATCTCTTTATGCAAGAGCTTTAGTGGTCAGATCGCTGCGTCCAGCGTCTCTTTGACCACTAACAGTGAGTTAGACATCCTGAGCGGTCTAACAGAATGTATGAATACTTATTTTGAAAACCTTATTTCCAGGTCGTGGAAATGCGTTTTATACAATGGGAAGAACAATAGTGACCAACATTAGAAAAAATTTTTGTGCATGAATAAAATTCTGTTTGCAATGTAAAAACACACTTCTCAGTGTGTTAGAAGTGATTTGTACATCTGTTTATGCAAGAGCTTTAGTGGTCAGATCGCTGCGTCTAGCGTCTCTATGACCTCTAACAGTGAGTTAGACATCCTGAGCGGTCTAACAGAATGTATGAAAGCTTATTTTGAAAACCTTATTTCCAGGTCGTGGAAATGCGTTTTATGCAATGGGAAGAACAATAGTGACCAACATTAGAAAAAAATTTTGTGCATGAATAAAATTCTGTTTGCAATGTAAAAACACACTTCTCAGTGTGTTAGAAGTGATTTGTACATCTCTTTATGCAAGATCTTTAGTGGTCAGATCGCTGCGTCTAGCGTCTCTATGACCTCTAACAGTGAGTTAGACATCCTGAGCGGTCTAACAGAATGTATGAATACTTATTTTGAAAACCTTATTTCCAGGTCGTAGAAATGCGTTTTGTGCAATGGAAAGAAAAATAGTGACCAACATTAGAAAAAAATTTTGTGCATGAATAAAATTCTGTTTGCAATGTAAAAACACACTTCTCAGTGTGTTAGAAGTGATTTGTACATCTCTTTATGCAAGATCTTTAGTGGTTAGATCGCTGCGTCCAGCGGCTCTATGACCACTAACAGTGAGTTAGACATCCTGAGCGATCTAACAGAACCTATGAATGCTTATTTTGAAAACCTTATTTCCAGGTCGTAGAAATGCGTTTCATGCAATGAGAAGAAAAATAGTGACCAACATTAGAAAAAATTTTTGTGCATGAATAAAATTCTGTTTGCAATGTAGAAACACACTATTCAGTGTGTTAGAAGTGTTTTGTACATCTCTTTATGCAAGAGCTTTAGTGGTCAGATCGCTGCGTCCAGCGTCTCTATGTCCACTAACAGTGAGTTAGACATCCTGAGCGGTCTAACAGAATGTATGAATACTTATTTTGAAAACCTTATTTCCAGGTCGTAGAAATGCGTTTTATGCAATGGGAAGACCAATAGTGACCAACATTAGAAAAAATTTTTGTGCATGAATAAAATTATGTTTGCAATGTAGAAACACACTTCTCAGTGTGTTAGAAGTGATTTGTACATCTCTTTATGCAAGATCTTTAGTGGTCAGATATCTACGTCCAGCGTCTCTATGACCACTAACAATGAGTTAGACATCTTGAGCGATCTAACAGAACCTATGAAAGCTTATTTTGAAAACCTTATTTCCAGGTCGTAGAAATGCATTTTATGCAATGGAATGAATAATAGTGACCAACATTAGAAAAAAATTTTTGTGAATGAATAAAATTCTGTTTGCAATGTAAAAACACACTTCTCAGTGTGTTAGAAGTGATTTGTACATCTCTTTATGCAAGGGCTTTAGTGGTCAGATCGCTGCGTCCAGCGTGTCTATGAACACTAACAGTGAGTTAGACATCCTGAGCGATCTAACAGAACCTATGAATGCTTATTTTGAAAACCTTATTTCCAGGTCATAGAAATGCGTTTCATGCAATGAGAAGAAAAATAGTGACCAACATAAAAAATATTTTTTGTGCATGAATAAAATTCTGTTTGCAATGTAGAAACACACTTCTCAGTGTGTTAGAAGTGATTTGTACAAATCTTTATGCAAGAGCTTTAGTGGTCAGATCGCTGCGTCCAGCGTCTCTATGACCACTAACAGTGAGTTAGACATCCTGATCGATCTAACAGAACTTATGAATGCTTATTTTGAAAACCTTATTTCCAGGTCGTAGAAATGCGTTTTATGCTATGGGAAGAACAATAGTGACCAACATAAAAAATATTTTTTGTGCATGAATAAAATTCTGTTTGCAATGTAGAAACACACTTCTCAGTGTGTTAGAAGTGATTTGTACATCTGTTTATGCAAGAGCTTTAGTGGTCAGATCGCTGCGTCTAGCGTCTCTATGACCTCTAACAGTGAGTTAGACATCCTGAGCGGTCTAACAGAATGTATGAAAGCTTATTTTGAAAACCTTATTTCCAGGTCGTAGAAATGCGTTTTATGCAATGGAAAGAAAAATAGTGACCAACATTAGAAAAAATTTTTGTGCATGAATAAAATTCTGTTTGCAATGTAAAAACACACTTCTCAGTGTGTTAGAAGTGATTTGTACATCTCTTTATGCAAGATCTTTAGTGGTTAGATCGCTGCGTCCAGCGGCTCTATGACCACTAACAGTGAGTTAGACATCCTGAGCGATCTAACAGAACCTATGAATGCTTATTTTGAAAACCTTATTTCCAGGTCGTAGAAATGCGTTTCATGCAATGAGAAGAAAAATAGTGACCAACATTAGAAAAAAATTTTGTGCATGAATAAAATTCTGTTTGCAATGTAGAAACACACTATTCAGTGTGTTAGAAGTGTTTTGTACATCTCTTTATGCAAGAGCTTTAGTGGTCAGATCGCTGCGTCCAGCGTCTCTTTGACCACTAACAGTGAGGTAGACATCCTGAGCGGTCTAACAGAATGTATGAATACTTATTTTGAAAACCTTATTTCCAGGTCGTGGAAATGCGTTTTATACAATGGGAAGAACAATAGTGACCAACATTAGAAAAAAATTTTGTGCATGAATAAAATTCTGTTTGCAATGTAAAAACACACTTCTCAGTGTGTTAGAAGTGATTTGTACATCTGTTTATGCAAGAGCTTTAGTGGTCAGATCGCTGCGTCTAGCGTCTCTATGACCTCTAACAGTGAGTTAGACATCCTGAGCGGTCTAACAGAATGTATGAATACTTATTTTGAAAACCTTATTTCCAGGTCGTAGAAATGCGTTTTATGCAATGGGAAGAACAATAGTGACCAACGTAAAAAATATTTTTTGTGCATGAATAAAATTCTGTTTGCAATGTAGAAACACACTTCTCAGTGTGTTAGAAGTGATTTGTACATCTGTTTATGCAAGAGCTTTAGTGGTCAGATCGCTGCGTCCAGCGAATCTATGACCACTAACAGTGAGTTAGACATCCTGAGCGATCTAACAGAACCTATGAATGCTTATTTTGAAAACCTTATTTCCAGGTCATAGAAATGCGTTTCATGCAATGAGAAGAAAAATAGTGACCAACATAAAAAATATTTTTTGTGCATGAATAAAATTCTGTTTGCAATGTAGAAACACACTTCTCAGTGTGTTAGAAGTGATTTGTACAAATCTTTATGCAAGAGCTTTAGTGGTCAGATCGCTGCGTCCAGCGTCTCTATGACCACTAACAGTGAGTTAGACATCCTGATCGATCTAACAGAACTTATGAATGCTTATTTTGAAAACCTTATTTCCAGGTCGTAGAAATGCGTTTTATGCTATGGGAAGAACAATAGTGACCAACATAAAAAATATTTTTTGTGCATGAATAAAATTCTGTTTGCAATGTAGAAACACACTTCTCAGTGTGTTAGAAGTGATTTGTACATCTGTTTATGCAAGAGCTTTAGTGGTCAGATCGCTGCGTCTAGCGTCTCTATGACCTCTAACAGTGAGTTAGACATCCTGAGCGGTCTAACAGAATGTATGAAAGCTTATTTTGAAAACCTTATTTCCAGGTCGTAGAAATGCGTTTTATGCAATGGAAAGAAAAATAGTGACCAACATTAGAAAAAATATTTGTGCATGAATAAAATTCTGTTTGCAATGTAAAAACACACTTCTCAGTGTGTTAGAAGTGATTTGTACATCTCTTTATGCAAGATCTTTAGTGGTTAGATCGCTGCGTCCAGCGGCTCTATGACCACTAACAGTGAGTTAGACATCCTGAGCGATCTAACAGAACCTATGAATGCTTATTTTGAAAACCTTATTTCCAGGTCGTAGAAATGCGTTTCATGCAATGAGAAGAAAAATAGTGACCAACATTAGAAAAAAATTTTGTGCATGAATAAAATTCTGTTTGCAATGTAGAAACACACTATTCAGTGTGTTAGAAGTGTTTTGTACATCTCTTTATGCAAGAGCTTTAGTGGTCAGATCGCTGCGTCCAGCGTCTCTTTGACCACTAACAGTGAGGTAGACATCCTGAGCGGTCTAACAGAATGTATGAATACTTATTTTGAAAACCTTATTTCCAGGTCGTGGAAATGCGTTTTATACAATGGGAAGAACAATAGTGACCAACATTAGAAAAAATTTTTGTGCATGAATAAAATTCTGTTTGCAATGTAGAAACACACTTCTCAGTGTGTTAGAAGTGATTTGTACATCTGTTTATGCAAGAGCTTTAGTGGTCAGATCGCTGCGTCCAGCGAATCTATGACCACTAACAGTGAGTTAGACATCCTGAGCGATCTAACAGAACCTATGAATGCTTATTTTGAAAACCTTATTTCCAGGTCGTAGAAATGCGTTTCATGCAATGAGAAGAAAAATAGTGACCAACATTAGAAAAAAATTTTGTGCATGAATAAAATTCTGTTTGCAATGTAGAAACACACTATTCAGTGTGTTAGAAGTGTTTTGTACATCTCTTTATGCAAGAGCTTTAGTGGTCAGATCGCTGCGTCCAGCGTCTCTATGTCCACTAACAGTGAGTTAGACATCCTGAGCGGTCTAACAGAATGTATGAATACTTATTTTGAAAACCTTATTTCCAGGTCGTAGAAATGCGTTTTATGCAATGGGAAGACCAATAGTGACCAACATTAGAAAAAATTTTTGTGCATGAATAAAATTATGTTTGCAATGTAGAAACACACTTCTCAGTGTGTTAGAAGTGATTTGTACATCTCTTTATGCAAGATCTTTAGTGGTCAGATATCTACGTCCAGCGTCTCTATGACCACTAACAATGAGTTAGACATCTTGAGCGATCTAACAGAACCTATGAAAGCTTATTTTGAAAACCTTATTTCCAGGTCGTAGAAATGCATTTTATGCAATGGAATGAATAATAGTGACCAACATTAGAAAAAATTTTTTGTGAATGAATAAAATTCTGTTTGCAATGTAAAAACACACTTCTCAGTGTGTTAGAAGTGATTTGTACATCTCTTTATGCAAGATCTTTAGTGGTCAGATATCTACGTCCAGCGTCTCTATGACCACTAACAATGAGTTAGACATCTTGAGCGATCTAACAGAACCTATGAAAGCTTATTTTGAAAACCTTATTTCCAGGTCGTAGAAATGCGTTTTATGCAATGGGAAGAACAATAGTGACCAACATAAAAAATATTTTTTGTGCATGAATAAAATTCTGTTTGCAATGTAGAAACACACTTCTCAGTGTGTTAGAAGTGATTTGTACATCTGTTTATGCAAGAGCTTTAGTGGTCAGATCGCTGCGTCCAGCGGCTCTATGACCACTAACAGTGAGTTAGACATCCTGAGCGATCTAACAGAACCTATGAATGCTTATTTTGAAAACCTTATTTCCAGGTCGTAGAAATGCGTT
The DNA here is from genome assembly GCA_033026305.1 of Cirrhinus molitorella. Classification (NCBI taxonomy): domain Eukaryota; kingdom Metazoa; phylum Chordata; class Actinopteri; order Cypriniformes; family Cyprinidae; genus Cirrhinus; species Cirrhinus molitorella. The sequence continues at coordinate 28,325,177 of CM065132.1, read as the reverse complement.
TCATGCAATGAGAAGAAAAATAGTGACCAACATTAGAAAAAAATTTTGTGCATGAATAAAATTCTGTTTGCAATGTAGAAACACACTATTCAGTGTGTTAGAAGTGTTTTGTACATCTCTTTATGCAAGAGCTTTAGTGGTCAGATCGCTGCCTCCAGCGTCTCTAAGACCACTAACAGTGAGTTAGACATCCTGAGCGGTCTAACAGAATGTATGAATACTTATTTTGAAAACCTTATTTCCAGGTCGTGGAAATGCGTTTTATACAATGGGAAGAACAATAGTGACCAACATTAGAAAAAAATTTTGTGCATGAATAAAATTCTGTTTGCAATGTAAAAACACACTTCTCAGTGTGTTAGAAGTGATTTGTACATCTGTTTATGCAAGAGCTTTAGTGGTCAGATCGCTGCGTCTAGCGTCTCTATGACCTCTAACAGTGAGTTAGACATCCTGAGCGGTCTAACAGAATGTATGAATACTTATTTTGAAAACCTTATTTCCAGGTCGTAGAAATGCGTTTTATGCAATGGGAAGAACAATAGTGACCAACATAAAAAATATTTTTTGTGCATGAATAAAATTCTGTTTGCAATGTAGAAACACACTTCTCAGTGTGTTAGAAGTGATTTGTACATCTGTTTATGCAAGAGCTTTAGTGGTCAGATCGCTGCGTCTAGCGTCTCTATGACCTCTAACAGTGAGTTAGACATCCTGAGCGGTCTAACAGAATGTATGAAAGCTTATTTTGAAAATATTATTTCCAGGTCGTGGAAATGCGTTTTATGCAATGGGAAGAACAATAGTGACCAACATTAGAAAAAATTTTTGTGCATGAATAAAATTCTGTTTGCAATGTAAAAACACACTTCTCAGTGTGTTAGAAGTGATTTGTACATCTCTTTATGCAAGATCTTTAGTGGTCAGATCGCTGCGTCTAGCGTCTCTATGACCTCTAACAGTGAGTTAGACATCCTGAGCGGTCTAACAGAATGTATGAATACTTATTTTGAAAACCTTATTTCCAGGTCGTAGAAATGCGTTTTGTGCAATGGAAAGAAAAATAGTGACCAACATTAGAAAAAAATTTTGTGCATGAATAAAATTCTGTTTGCAATGTAAAAACACACTTCTCAGTGTGTTAGAAGTGATTTGTACATCTCTTTATGCAAGATCTTTAGTGGTTAGATCGCTGCGTCCAGCGGCTCTATGACCACTAACAGTGAGTTAGACATCCTGAGCGATCTAACAGAACCTATGAATGCTTATTTTGAAAACCTTATTTCCAGGTCGTAGAAATGCGTTTCATGCAATGAGAAGAAAAATAGTGACCAACATTAGAAAAAAATTTTGTGCATGAATAAAATTCTGTTTGCAATGTAGAAACACACTATTCAGTGTGTTAGAAGTGTTTTGTACATCTCTTTATGCAAGAGCTTTAGTGGTCAGATCGCTGCGTCCAGCGTCTCTATGTCCACTAACAGTGAGTTAGACATCCTGAGCGGTCTAACAGAATGTATGAATACTTATTTTGAAAACCTTATTTCCAGGTCGTGGAAATGCGTTTTATACAATGGGAAGAACAATAGTGACCAACATTAGAAAAAATTTTTGTGCATGAATAAAATTCTGTTTGCAATGTAAAAACACACTTCTCAGTGTGTTAGAAGTGATTTGTACATCTGTTTATGCAAGAGCTTTAGTGGTCAGATCGCTGCGTCTAGCGTCTCTATGACCTCTAACAGTGAGTTAGACATCCTGAGCGGTCTAACAGAATGTATGAAAGCTTATTTTGAAAACCTTATTTCCAGGTCGTGGAAATGCGTTTTATGCAATGGGAAGAACAATAGTGACCAACATTAGAAAAAAATTTTGTGCATGAATAAAATTCTGTTTGCAATGTAAAAACACACTTCTCAGTGTGTTAGAAGTGATTTGTACATCTCTTTATGCAAGATCTTTAGTGGTCAGATCGCTGCGTCCAGCGGCTCTATGACCACTAACAGTGAGTTAGACATCCTGAGCGATCTAACAGAACCTATGAATGCTTATTTTGAAAACCTTATTTCCAGGACGTAGAAATGCGTTTCATGCAATGAGAAGAAAAATAGTGACCAACATTAGAAAAAAATTTTGTGCATGAATAAAATTCTGTTTGCAATGTAGAAACACACTATTCAGTGTGGTAAAAGTGATTTGTACATCCTTTTATGCAAGAGCTTTAGTGGTCAGATCGCTGCGTCCAGCGTCTCTTTGACCACTAACAGTGAGTTAGACATCCTGAGCGGTCTAACAGAATGTATGAATACTTATTTTGAAAACCTTATTTCCAGGTCGTGGAAATGCGTTTTATACAATGGGAAGAACAATAGTGACCAACATTAGAAAAAATTTTTGTGCATGAATAAAATTCTGTTTGCAATGTAAAAACACACTTCTCAGTGTGTTAGAAGTGATTTGTACATCTCTTTATGCAAGATCTTTAGTGGTCAGATCGCTGCGTCTAGCGTCTCTATGACCTCTAACAGTGAGTTAGACATCCTGAGCGGTCTAACAGAATGTATGAATACTTATTTTGAAAACCTTATTTCCAGGTCGTAGAAATGCGTTTTGTGCAATGGAAAGAAAAATAGTGACCAACATAAAAAATATTTTTTGTGCATGAATAAAATTCTGTTTGCAATGTAGAAACACACTTCTCAGTGTGTTAGAAGTGATTTGTACATCTCTTTATGCAAGAGCTTTAGTGGTTAGATCGCTGCGTCCAGCGGCTCTATGACCACTAACAGTGAGTTAGACATCCTGAGCGATCTAACAGAACCTATGAATGCTTATTTTGAAAACCTTATTTCCAGGTCGTAGAAATGCGTTTCATGCAATGAGAAGAAAAATAGTGACCAACATTAGAAAAAAATTTTGTGCATGAATAAAATTCTGTTTGCAATGTAGAAACACACTATTCAGTGTGTTAGAAGTGTTTTGTACATCTCTTTATGCAAGAGCTTTAGTGGTCAGATCGCTGCGTCCAGCGTCTCTATGTCCACTAACAGTGAGTTAGACATCCTGAGCGGTCTAACAGAATGTATGAATACTTATTTTGAAAACCTTATTTCCAGGTCGTAGAAATGCGTTTTATGCAATGGGAAGACCAATAGTGACCAACATTAGAAAAAATTTTTGTGCATGAATAAAATTATGTTTGCAATGTAGAAACACACTTCTCAGTGTGTTAGAAGTGATTTGTACATCTCTTTAAGCAAGATCTTTAGTGGTCAGATATCTACGTCCAGCGTCTCTATGACCACTAACAATGAGTTAGACATCTTGAGCGATCTAACAGAACCTATGAAAGCTTATTTTGAAAACCTTATTTCCAGGTCGTAGAAATGCATTTTATGCAATGGAATGAATAATAGTGACCAACATTAGAAAAAAAATTTTGTGAATGAATAAAATTCTGTTTGCAATGTAAAAACACACTTCTCAGTGTGTTAGAAGTGATTTGTACAAATCTTTATGCAAGAGCTTTAGTGGTCAGATCGCTGCGTCCAGCGTCTCTATGACCACTAACAGTGAGTTAGACATCCTGATCGATCTAACAGAACTTATGAATGCTTATTTTGAAAACCTTATTTCCAGGTCGTAGAAATGCGTTTTATGCTATGGGAAGAACAACAGTGACCAACATAAAAAATATTTTTTGTGCATAAATAAAATTCTGTTTGCAATGTAGAAACACACTTCTCAGTGTGTTAGAAGTGATTTGTACATCTGTTTATGCAAGAGCTTTAGTGGTCAGATCGCTGCGTCTAGCGTCTCTATGACCTCTAACAGTGAGTTAGACATCCTGAGCGGTCTAACAGAATGTATGAAAGCTTATTTTGAAAACCTTATTTCCAGGTCGTAGAAATGCGTTTTATGCAATGGAAAGAAAAATAGTGACCAACATTAGAAAAAATTTTTGTGCATGAATAAAATTCTGTTTGCAATGTAAAAACACACTTCTCAGTGTGTTAGAAGTGATTTGTACATCTCTTTATGCAAGATCTTTAGTGGTTAGATCGCTGCGTCCAGCGGCTCTATGACCACTAACAGTGAGTTAGACATCCTGAGCGATCTAACAGAACCTATGAATGCTTATTTTGAAAACCTTATTTCCAGGTCGTAGAAATGCGTTTCATGCAATGAGAAGAAAAATAGTGACCAACATTAGAAAAAAATTTTGTGCATGAATAAAATTCTGTTTGCAATGTAGAAACACACTATTCAGTGTGTTAGAAGTGTTTTGTACATCTCTTTATGCAAGAGCTTTAGTGGTCAGATCGCTGCGTCCAGCGTCTCTTTGACCACTAACAGTGAGGTAGACATCCTGAGCGGTCTAACAGAATGTATGAATACTTATTTTGAAAACCTTATTTCCAGGTCGTGGAAATGCGTTTTATACAATGGGAAGAACAATAGTGACCAACATTAGAAAAAAATTTTGTGCATGAATAAAATTCTGTTTGCAATGTAAAAACACACTTCTCAGTGTGTTAGAAGTGATTTGTACATCTGTTTATGCAAGAGCTTTAGTGGTCAGATCGCTGCGTCTAGCGTCTCTATGACCTCTAACAGTGAGTTAGACATCCTGAGCGGTCTAACAGAATGTATGAATACTTATTTTGAAAACCTTATTTCCAGGTCGTAGAAATGTGTTTTATGCAATGGGAAGAACAATAGTGACCAACATAAAAAATATTTTTTGTGCATGAATAAAATTCTGTTTGCAATGTAGAAACACACTTCTCAGTGTGTTAGAAGTGATTTGTACATCTGTTTATGCAAGAGCTTTAGTGGTCAGATCGCTGCGTCCAGCGAATCTATGACCACTAACAGTGAGTTAGACATCCTGAGCGATCTAACAGAACCTATGAATGCTTATTTTGAAAACCTTATTTCCAGGTCGTAGAAATGCGTTTCATGCAATGAGAAGAAAAATAGTGACCAACATTAGAAAAAAATTTTGTGCATGAATAAAATTCTGTTTGCAATGTAGAAACACACTATTCAGTGTGTTAGAAGTGTTTTGTACATCTCTTTATGCAAGAGCTTTAGTGGTCAGATCGCTGCGTCCAGCGTCTCTATGTCCACTAACAGTGAGTTAGACATCCTGAGCGGTCTAACAGAATGTATGAATACTTATTTTGAAAACCTTATTTCCAGGTCGTAGAAATGCGTTTTATGCAATGGGAAGACCAATAGTGACCAACATTAGAAAAAATTTTTGTGCATGAATAAAATTATGTTTGCAATGTAGAAACACACGTCTCAGTGTGTTAGAAGTGATTTGTACATCTGTTTATGCAAGAGCTTTAGTGGTAAGATCGCTGCGTCTAGCGTCTCTATGACCTCTAACAGTGAGTTAGACATCCTGAGCGGTCTAACAGAATGTATGAAAGCTTATTTTGAAAACCTTATTTCCAGGTCGTGGAAATGCGTTTTATGCAATGGGAAGAACAATAGTGACCAACATTAGAAAAAAATTTTGTGCATGAATAAAATTCTGTTTCCAATGTAAAAACACACTTCTCAGTGTGTTAGAAGTGATTTGTACATCTCTTTATGCAAGATCTTTAGTGGTCAGATCGCTGCGTCCAGCGGCTCTATGACCACTAACAGTGAGTTAGACATCCTGAGCGATCTAACAGAACCTATGAATGCTTATTTTGAAAACCTTATTTCCAGGTCGTAGAAATGCGTTTCATGCAATGAGAAGAAAAATAGTGACCAACATTAGAAAAAAATTTTGTGCATGAATAAAATTCTGTTTGCAATGTAGAAACACACTATTCAGTGTGTTAGAAGTGATTTGTACATCCTTTTATGCAAGAGCTTTAGTGGTCAGATCGCTGCGTCCAGCGTCTCTTTGACCACTAACAGTGAGTTAGACATCCTGAGAGGTCTAACAGAATGTATGAATACTTATTTTGAAAACCTTATTTCCAGGTCGTGGAAATGCGTTTTATACAATGGGAAGAACAATAGTGACCAACATTAGAAAAAATTTTTGTGCATGAATAAAATTCTGTTTGCAATGTAAAAACACACTTCTCAGTGTGTTAGAAGTGATTTGTACATCTCTTTATGCAAGATCTTTAGTCGTCAGATCGCTGCGTCTAGCGTCTCTATGACCTCTAACAGTGAGTTAGACATCCTGAGCGGTCTAACAGAATGTATGAATACTTATTTTGAAAACCTTATTTCCAGGTCGTAGAAATGCGTTTTGTGCAATGGAAAGAAAATTAGTGACCAATATAAAAAATATTTTTTGTGCATGAATAAAATTCTGTTTGCAATGTAGAAACACACTTCTCAGTGTGTTAGAAGTGATTTGTACATCTCTTTATGCAAGAGCTTTAGTGGTTAGATCGCTGCGTCCAGCGGCTCTATGACCACTAACAGTGAGTTAGACATCCTGAGCGATCTAACAGAACCTATGAATGCTTATTTTGAAAACCTTATTTCCAGGTCGTAGAAATGCGTTTCATGCAATGAGAAGAAAAATAGTGACCAACATTAGAAAAAAATTTTGTGCATGAATAAAATTCTGTTTGCAATGTAGAAACACACTATTCAGTGTGTTAGAAGTGTTTTGTACATCTCTTTATGCAAGAGCTTTAGTGGTCAGATCGCTGCGTCCAGCGTCTCTATGTCCACTAACAGTGAGTTAGACATCCTGAGCGGTCTAACAGAATGTATGAATACTTATTTTGAAAACCTTATTTCCAGGTCGTAGAAATGCGTTTTATGCAATGGGAAGACCAATAGTGACCAACATTAGAAAAAATTTTTTGTGAATGAATAAAATTCTGTTTGCAATGTAAAAACACACTTCTCAGTGTGTTAGAAGTGATTTGTACATCTCTTTAAGCAAGATCTTTAGTGGTCAGATATCTACGTCCAGCGTCTCTATGACCACTAACAATGAGTTAGACATCTTGAGCGATCTAACAGAACCTATGAAAGCTTATTTTGAAAACCTTATTTCCAGGTCGTAGAAATGCATTTTATGCAATGGAATGAATAATAGTGACCAACATTAGAAAAAAATTTTTGTGAATGAATAAAATTCTGTTTGCAATGTAAAAACACACTTCTCAGTGTGTTAGAAGTGATTTGTACATCTCTTTATGCAAGGGCTTTAGTGGTCAGATCGCTGCGTCCAGCGTGTCTATGAACACTAACAGTGAGTTAGACATCCTGAGCGATCTAACAGAACCTATGAATGCTTATTTTGAAAACCTTATTTCCAGGTCATAGAAATGCGTTTCATGCAATGAGAAGAAAAATAGTGACCAACATAAAAAATATTTTTTGTGCATGAATAAAATTCTGTTTGCAATGTAGAAACACACTTCTCAGTGTGTTAGAAGTGATTTGTACAAATCTTTATGCAAGAGCTTTAGTGGTCAGATCGCTGCGTCAAGCGTCTCTATGACCTCTAACAGTGAGTTAGACATCCTGAGCGGTCTAACAGAATGTATGAAAGCTTATTTTGAAAACCTTATTTCCAGGTCGTGGAAATGCGTTTTATGCAATGGGAAGAACAATAGTGACCAACATTAGAAAAAAAATTTGTGCATGAATAAAATTCTGTTTGCAATGTAAAAACACACTTCTCAGTTTGTTAGAAGTGATTTGTACATCTCTTTATGCAAGATCTTTAGTGGTCAGATCGCTGCGTCTAGCGTCTCTATGACCTCTAACAGTGAGTTAGACATCCTGAGCGGTCTAACAGAATGTATGAATACTTATTTTGAAAACCTTATTTCCAGGTCGTGGAAATGCGTTTTATGCAATGGGAAGAACAATAGTGACCAACATAAAAAATATGTTTTGTGCATGAATAAAATTCTGTTTGCAATGTAAAAACACACTTCTCAGTGTGTTAGAAGTGATTTGTACATCTCTTTATGCAAGATCTTTAGTGGTTAGATCGCTGCGTCCAGCGGCTCTATGACCACTAACAGTGAGTTAGACATCCTGAGCGATCTAACAGAACCTATGAATGCTTATTTTGAAAACCTTATTTCCAGGTCGTAGAAATGCGTTTTATGCAATGGGAAGACCAATAGTGACCAACATTAGAAAAAATTTTTGTGCATGAATAAAATTCTGTTTGCAATGTAGAAACACACTTCTCAGTGTGTTAGAAGTGATTTGTACATCTCTTTATGCAAGATCTTTAGTGGTCAGATATCTACGTCCAGCGTCTCTATGACCACTAACAATGAGTTAGACATCTTGAGCGATCTAACAGAACCTATGAAAGCTTATTTTGAAAACCTTATTTCCAGGTCGTAGAAATGCATTTTATGCAATGGAATGAATAATAGTGACCAACATTAGAAAAAATTTTTTGTGAATGAATAAAATTCTGTTTGCAATGTAAAAACACACTTCTCAGTGTGTTAGAAGTGATTTGTACATCTCTTTATGCAAGGGCTTTAGTGGTCAGATCGCTGCGTCCAGCGTGTCTATGAACACTAACAGTGAGTTAGACATCCTGAGCGGTCTAACAGAATGTATGAATACTTATTTTGAAAACCTTATTTCCAGGTCGTGGAAATGCGTTTTATGCAATGGGAAGAACAATAGTGACCAACATAAAAAATATGTTTTGTGCATGAATAAAATTCTGTTTGCAATGTAAAAACACACTTCTCAGTGTTTTAGAAGTGATTTGTACATCTCTTTATGCAAGATCTTTAGTGGTTAGATCGCTGCGTCCAGCGGCTCTATGACCACTAACAGTGAGTTAGACATCCTGAGCGATCTAACAGAACCTATGAATGCTTATTTTGAAAACCTTATTTCCAGGTCATAGAAATGCGTTTCATGCAATGAGAAGAAAAATAGTGACCAACATTAGAAAAAAATTTTGTGCATAAATAAAATTCTGTTTGCAATGTAGAAACACACTATTCAGTGTGTTAGAAGTGTTTTGTACATCTCTTTATGCAAGAGCTTTAGTGGTCAGATCGCTGCGTCCAGCGTCTCTATGTCCACTAACAGTGAGTTAGACATCCTGAGCGGTCTAACAGAATGTATGAATACTTATTTTGAAAACTTTATTTCCAGGTCGTAGAAATGCGTTTTATGCAATGGGAAGACCAATAGTGACCAACATTAGAAAAAATTTTTGTGCATGAATAAAATTGTTTGCAATGTAGAAACACACTTCTCAGTGTGTTAGAAGTGATTTGTACATCTGTTTATGCAAGAGCTTTAGTGGTCAGATCGCTGCGTCTAGCGTCTCTATGACCTCTAACAGTGAGTTAGACATCCTGAGCGGTCTAACAGAATGTATGAATACTTATTTTGAAAACCTTATTTCCAGGTCGTAGAAATGCGTTTCATACAATGAGAAGAAAAATAGTGACCAACATTAGAAAAAATTTTTGTGCATGAATAAAATTCTGTTTGCAATGTAGAAACACAATATTCAGTGTGTTAGAAGTGTTTTGTACATCTCTTTATGCAAGAGCTTTAGTGGTCAGATCGCTGCGTCCAGCGTCTCTATTACCACTAACAGTGAGTTAGACATCCTGAGCGGTCTAACAGAATGTATGAATGCTTATTTTGAAAACCTTATTTCCAGGTCGTGGAAATGCGTTTTATGCAATGGGAAGAACAATAGTGACCAACATAAAAAATATTTTTTGTGCATGAATAAAATTCTGTTTGCAATGTAGAAACACACTTCGCAGTGTGTTAGAAGTGATTTGTACAAATCTTTATGCAAGATCTTTAGTGGTCAGATCGCTGCGTCCAGCGTCTCTATGACCACTAACAGTGAGTTTGACATCCTGAGCGGTCTAACAGAATGTTTGAATACTTATTTTGAAAACCTTATTTCCAGGTCGTGGAAATGCGTTTTATGCAATGGGAAGAACAATAGTGACCAACATAAAAAATATGTTTTGTGCATGAATAAAATTCTGTTTGCAATGTAAAAACACACTTCTCAGTGTGTTAGAAGTGATTTGTACATCTCTTTATGCAAGATCTTTAGTGGTTAGATCGCTGCGTCCAGCGGCTCTATGACCACTAACAGTGAGTTAGACATCCTGAGCGATCTAACAGAACCTATGAATGCTTATTTTGAAAACCTTATTTCCAGGTCATAGAAATGCGTTTCATGCAATGAGAAGAAAAATAGTGACCAACATTAGAAAAAAATTTTGTGCATGAATAAAATTCTGTTTGCAATGTAGAAACACACTATTCAGTGTGTTAGAAGTGTTTTGTACATCTCTTTATGCAAGAGCTTTAGTGGTCAGATCGCTGCGTCCAGCGTCTCTATGTCCACTAACAGTGAGTTAGACATCCTGAGCGGTCTAACAGAATGTATGAATACTTATTTTGAAAACCTTATTTCCAGGTCGTAGAAATGCGTTTTATGCAATGGGAAGACCAATAGTGACCAACATTAGAAAAAATTTTTGTGCATGAATAAAATTATGTTTGCAATGTAGAAACACACTTCTCAGTGTGTTAGAAGTGATTTGTACATCTCTTTATGCAAGATCTTTAGTGGTCAGATATCTACGTCCAGCGTCTCTATGACCACTAACAATGAGTTAGACATCTTGAGCGATCTAACAGAACCTATGAAAGCTTATTTTGAAAACCTTATTTCCAGGTCGTAGAAATGCATTTTATGCAATGGAATGAATAATAGTGACCAACATTAGAAAAAAATTTTTGTGAATGAATAAAATTCTGTTTGCAATGTAAAAACACACTTCTCAGTGTGTTAGAAGTGATTTGTACATCTCTTTATGCAAGATCTTTAGTGGTTAGATCGCTGCGTCCTGCGGCTCTATGACCACTAACAGTGAGTTAGACATCCTGAGCGATCTAACAGAACCTATGAATGCTTATTTTGAAAACCTTATTTCCAGGTCGTAGAAATGCGTTTCATGCAATGAGAAGAAAAATAGTGACCAACATTAGAAAAGAATTTTGTGCATGAATAAAATTCTGTTTGCAATGTAGAAACACACTTCTCAGTGTGTTAGAAGTGATTTGTACAAATCTTTATGCAAGAGCTTTAGTGGTCAGATCGCTGCGTCAAGCGTCTCTATGACCTCTAACAGTGAGTTAGACATCCTGAGCGGTCTAACAGAATGTATGAAAGCTTATTTTGAAAACCTTATTTCCAGGTCGTGGAAATGCGTTTTATGCAATGGGAAGAACAATAGTGACCAACATTAGAAAAAAAATTTGTGCATGAATAAAATTCTGTTTGCAATGTAAAAACACACTTCTCAGTTATTTAGAAGTGATTTGTACATCTCTTTATGCAAGATCTTTAGTGGTCAGATCGCTGCGTCTAGCGTCTCTATGACCTCTAACAGTGAGTTAGACATCCTGAGCGGTCTAACAGAATGTATGAATACTTATTTTGAAAACCTTATTTCCAGGTCGTGGAAATGCGTTTTATGCAATGGGAAGAACAATAGTGACCAACATAAAAAATATGTTTTGTGCATGAATAAAATTCTGTTTGCAATGTAAAAACACACTTCTCAGTGTGTTAGAAGTGATTTGTACATCTCTTTATGCAAGATCTTTAGTGGTTAGATCGCTGCGTCCAGCGGCTCTATGACCACTAACAGTGAGTTAGACATCCTGAGCGATCTAACAGAACCTATGAATGCTTATTTTGAAAACCTTATTTCCAGGTCGTAGAAATGCGTTTTATGCAATGGGAAGACCAATAGTGACCAACATTAGAAAAAATTTTTGTGCATGAATAAAATTCTGTTTGCAATGTAGAAACACACTTCTCAGTGTGTTAGAAGTGATTTGTACATCTCTTTATGCAAGATCTTTAGTGGTCAGATATCTACGTCCAGCGTCTCTATGACCACTAACAATGAGTTAGACATCTTGAGCGATCTAACAGAACCTATGAAAGCTTATTTTGAAAACCTTATTTCCAGGTCGTAGAAATGCATTTTATGCAATGGAATGAATAATAGTGACCAACATTAGAAAAAATTTTTTGTGAATGAATAAAATTCTGTTTGCAATGTAAAAACACACTTCTCAGTGTGTTAGAAGTGATTTGTACATCTCTTTATGCAAGGGCTTTAGTGGTCAGATCGCTGCGTCCAGCGTGTCTATGAACACTAACAGTGAGTTAGACATCCTGAGCGGTCTAACAGAATGTATGAATACTTATTTTGAAAACCTTATTTCCAGGTCGTGGAAATGCGTTTTATGCAATGGGAAGAACAATAGTGACCAACATAAAAAATATGTTTTGTGCATGAATAAAATTCTGTTTGCAATGTAAAAACACACTTCTCAGTGTTTTAGAAGTGTTTTGTACATCTCTTTATGCAAGAGCTTTAGTGGTCAGATCGCTGCGTCCAGCGTCTCTATGTCCACTAACAGTGAGTTAGACATCCTGAGCGGTCTAACAGAATGTATGAATACTTATTTTGAAAACTTTATTTCCAGGTCGTAGAAATGCGTTTTATGCAATGGGAAGACCAATAGTGACCAACATTAGAAAAAATTTTTGTGCATGAATAAAATTATGTTTGCAATGTAGAAACACACTTCTCAGTGTGTTAGAAGTGATTTGTACATCTGTTTATGCAAGAGCTTTAGTGGTCAGATCGCTGCGTCTAGCGTCTCTATGACCTCTAACAGTGAGTTAGACATCCTGAGCGGTCTAACAGAATGTATGAATACTTATTTTGAAAACCTTATTTCCAGGTCGTAGAAATGCGTTTCATACAATGAGAAGAAAAATAGTGACCAACATTAGAAAAAATTTTTGTGCATGAATAAAATTCTGTTTGCAATGTAGAAACACAATATTCAGTGTGTTAGAAGTGTTTTGTACATCTCTTTATGCAAGAGCTTTAGTGGTCAGATCGCTGCGTCCAGCGTCTCTATTACCACTAACAGTGAGTTAGACATCCTGAGCGGTCTAACAGAATGTATGAATGCTTATTTTGAAAACCTTATTTCCAGGTCGTGGAAATGCGTTTTATGCAATGGGAAGAACAATAGTGACCAACATAAAAAATATTTTTTGTGCATGAATAAAATTCTGTTTGCAATGTAGAAACACACTTCGCAGTGTGTTAGAAGTGATTTGTACAAATCTTTATGCAAGATCTTTAGTGGTCAGATCGCTGCGTCCAGCGTCTCTATGACCACTAACAGTGAGTTTGACATCCTGAGCGGTCTAACAGAATGTTTGAATACTTATTTTGAAAACCTTATTTCCAGGTCGTGGAAATGCGTTTTATGCAATGGGAAGAACAATAGTGACCAACATAAAAAATATGTTTTGTGCATGAATAAAATTCTGTTTGCAATGTAAAAACACACTTCTCAGTGTGTTAGAAGTGATTTGTACATCTCTTTATGCAAGATCTTTAGTGGTTAGATCGCTGCGTCCAGCGGCTCTATGACCACTAACAGTGAGTTAGACATCCTGAGCGATCTAACAGAACCTATGAATGCTTATTTTGAAAACCTTATTTCCAGGTCATAGAAATGCGTTTCATGCAATGAGAAGAAAAATAGTGACCAACATTAGAAAAAAATTTTGTGCATGAATAAAATTCTGTTTGCAATGTAGAAACACACTATTCAGTGTGTTAGAAGTGTTTTGTACATCTCTTTATGCAAGAGCTTTAGTGGTCAGATCGCTGCGTCCAGCGTCTCTATGTCCACTAACAGTGAGTTAGACATCCTGAGCGGTCTAACAGAATGTATGAATACTTATTTTGAAAACCTTATTTCCAGGTCGTAGAAATGCGTTTTATGCAATGGGAAGACCAATAGTGACCAACATTAGAAAAAATTTTTGTGCATGAATAAAATTATGTTTGCAATGTAGAAACACACTTCTCAGTGTGTTAGAAGTGATTTGTACATCTCTTTATGCAAGATCTTTAGTGGTCAGATATCTACGTCCAGCGTCTCTATGACCACTAACAATGAGTTAGACATCTTGAGCGATCTAACAGAACCTATGAAAGCTTATTTTGAAAACCTTATTTCCAGGTCGTAGAAATGCATTTTATGCAATGGAATGAATAATAGTGACCAACATTAGAAAAAAATTTTTGTGAATGAATAAAATTCTGTTTGCAATGTAAAAACACACTTCTCAGTGTGTTAGAAGTGATTTGTACATCTCTTTATGCAAGATCTTTAGTGGTTAGATCGCTGCGTCCTGCGGCTCTATGACCACTAACAGTGAGTTAGACATCCTGAGCGATCTAACAGAACCTATGAATGCTTATTTTGAAAACCTTATTTCCAGGTCGTAGAAATGCGTTTTATGCAATGGAAAGGAAAATAGTGACCAACATTAGAAAAAATTTTTGTGCATGAATAAAATTCTGTTTGCAATGTAAAAACACACTTCTCAGTGTGTTAGAAGTGATTTGTACATCTCTTTATGCAAGATCTTTAGTGGTTAGATCGCTGAGTCCAGCGGCTCTATGACCATTAACAGTGAGTTAGACATCCTGAGCGATCTAACAGAACCTATGAATGCTTATTTTGAAAACCTTATTTCCAGGTCGTAGAAATGCGTTTCATGCAATGAGAAGAAAAATAGTGACCAACATTAGAAAAAAATTTTGTGCATGAATAAAATTCTGTTTGCAATGTAGAAACACACTTCTCAGTGTGTTAGAAGTGATTTGTACGTCTGTTTATGCAAGAGCTTTAGTGGTCAGATCGCTGCGTCTAGCGTCTCTATGACCTCTAACAGTGAGTTAGACATCCTGAGCGGTCTAACAGAATGTATGAATACTTATTTTGAAAACCTTATTTCCAGGTCGTAGAAATGCGTTTTATGCAATGGGAAGAACAATAGTGACCAACATAAAAAATATTTTTTGTGCATGAATAAAATTCTGTTTGCAATGTAGAAACACACTTCTCAGTGTGTTAGAAGTGATTTGTACATCTGTTTATGCAAGAGCTTTAGTGGTCAGATCGCTGCGTCTAGCGTCTCTATGACCTCTAACAGTGAGTTAGACATCCTGAGCGGTCTAACAGAATGTATGAAAGCTTATTTTGAAAACCTTATTTCCAGGTCGTGGAAATGCGTTTTATGCAATGGGAAGAACAATAGTGACCAACATTAGAAAAAAAATTTGTGCATGAATAAAATTCTGTTTGCAATGTAAAAACACACTTCTCAGTGTGTTAGAAGTGATTTGTACATCTCTTTATGCAAGATCTTTAGTGGTCAGATCGCTGCGTCTAGCGTCTCTATGACCTCTAACAGTGAGTTAGACATCCTGAGCGGTCTAACAGAATGTATGAATACTTATTTTAAAAACCTTATTTCCAGGTCGTAGAAATGCGTTTTATGCAATGGAAAGAAAAATAGTGACCAACATAAAAAATATTTTTTGTGCATGAATAAAATTCTGTTTGCAATGTAGAAACACACTTCTCAGTGTGTTAGAAGTGATTTGTACAAATCTTTATGCAAGAGCTTTAGTGGTCAGATCGCTGCGTCCAGCGTCTCTATGACCACTAACAGTGAGTTAGACATCCTGATCGATCTAACAGAACGTATGAATGCTTATTTTGAAAACCTTATTTCCAGGTCGTAGAAATGCGTTTTATGCTATGGGAAGAACAATAGTGACCAACATAAAAAATATTTTTTGTGCATGAATAAAATTCTGTTTGCAATGTAGAAACACACTTCTCAGTGTGTTAGAAGTGATTTGTACATCTGTTTATGCAAGAGCTTTAGTGGTCAGATCGCTGCGTCTAGCGTCTCTATGACCTCTAACAGTGAGTTAGACATCCTGAGCGGTCTAACAGAATGTATGAAAGCTTATTTTGAAAACCTTATTTCCAGGTCATAGAAATGCGTTTCATGCAATGAGAAGAAAAATAGTGACCAACATAAAAAATATGTTTTGTGCATGAATAAAATTCTGTTTGCAATGTAAAAACACACTATTCAGTGTGTTAGAAGTGTTTTGTACATCTCTTTATGCAAGAGCTTTAGTGGTCAGATCGCTGCGTCCAGCGTCTCTATGTCCACTAACAGTGAGTTAGACATCCTGAGCGGTCTAACAGAATGTATGAATACTTATTTTGAAAACCTTATTTCCAGGTCGTAGAAATGCGTTTTATGCAATGGGAAGACCAATAGTGACCAACATTAGAAAAAATTTTTGTGCATGAATAAAATTATGTTTGCAATGTAGAAACACACTTCTCAGTGTGTTAGAAGTGATTTGTACATCTCTTTATGCAAGATCTTTAGTGGTCAGATATCTACGTCCAGCGTCTCTATGACCACTAACAATGAGTTAGACATCTTGAGCGATCTAACAGAACCTATGAAAGCTTATTTTGAAAACCTTATTTCCAGGTCATAGAAATGCGTTTCATGCAATGAGAAGAAAAATAGTGACCAACATAAAAAATATTTTTTGTGCATGAATAAAATTCTGTTTGCAATGTAGAAACACACTTCTCAGTGTGTTAGAAGTGATTTGTACAAATCTTTATGCAAGAGCTTTAGTGGTCAGATCGCTGCGTCCATCGTCTCTATGACCACTAACAGTGAGTTAGACATCCTGATCGATCTAACAGAACGTATGAATGCTTATTTTGAAAACCTTATTTCCAGGTCGTAGAAATGCGTTTTATGCAATGGAAAGGAAAATAGTGACCAACATTAGAAAAAAATTTTGTGCATGAATAAAATTCTGTTTGCAATGTAAAAACACACTTCTCAGTGTGTTAGAAGTGATTTGTACATCTCTTTATGCAAGATCTTTAGTGGTTAGATCGCTGAGTCCAGCGGCTCTATGACCATTAACAGTGAGTTAGACATCCTGAGCGATCTAACAGAACCTATGAATGCTTATTTTGAAAACCTTATTTCCAGGTCGTAGAAATGCGTTTCATGCAATGAGAAGAAAAATAGTGACCAACATTAGAAAAAAATTTTGTGCATGAATAAAATTCTGTTTGCAATGTAGAAACACACTTCTCAGTGTGTTAGAAGTGATTTGTACGTCTGTTTATGCAAGAGCTTTAGTGGTCAGATCGCTGCGTCTAGCGTCTCTATGACCTCTAACAGTGAGTTAGACATCCTGAGCGGTCTAACAGAATGTATGAATACTTATTTTGAAAACCTTATTTCCAGGTCGTAGAAATGCGTTTTATGCAATGGGAAGAACAATAGTGACCAACATAAAAAATATTTTTTGTGCATGAATAAAATTCTGTTTGCAATGTAGAAACACACTTCTCAGTGTGTTAGAAGTGATTTGTACATCTGTTTATGCAAGAGCTTTAGTGGTCAGATCGCTGCGTCTAGCGTCTCTATGACCTCTAACAGTGAGTTAGACATCCTGAGCGGTCTAACAGAATGTATGAAAGCTTATTTTGAAAACCTTATTTCCAGGTCGTGGAAATGCGTTTTATGCAATGGGAAGAACAATAGTGACCAACATTAGAAAAAAAATTTGTGCATGAATAAAATTCTGTTTGCAATGTAAAAACACACTTCTCAGTGTGTTAGAAGTGATTTGTACATCTCTTTATGCAAGATCTTTAGTGGTCAGATCGCTGCGTCTAGCGTCTCTATGACCTCTAACAGTGAGTTAGACATCCTGAGCGGTCTAACAGAATGTATGTATACTTATTTTAAAAACCTTATTTCCAGGTCGTAGAAATGCGTTTTATGCAATGGAAAGAAAAATAGTGACCAACATAAAAAATATTTTTTGTGCATGAATAAAATTCTGTTTGCAATGTAGAAACACACTTCTCAGTGTGTTAGAAGTGATTTGTACAAATCTTTATGCAAGAGCTTTAGTGGTCAGATCGCTGCGTCCAGCGTCTCTATGACCACTAACAGTGAGTTAGACATCCTGATCGATCTAACAGAACGTATGAATGCTTATTTTGAAAACCTTATTTCCAGGTCGTAGAAATGCGTTTTATGCTATGGGAAGAACAATAGTGACCAACATAAAAAATATTTTTTGTGCATGAATAAAATTCTGTTTGCAATGTAGAAACACACTTCTCAGTGTGTTAGAAGTGATTTGTACATCTGTTTATGCAAGAGCTTTAGTGGTCAGATCGCTGCGTCTAGCGTCTCTATGACCTCTAACAGTGAGTTAGACATCCTGAGCGGTCTAACAGAATGTATGAAAGCTTATTTTGAAAACCTTATTTCCAGGTCGTAGAAATGCGTTTTATGCAATGAGAAGAAAAATAGTTACCAACATTAGAAAAAAATTTTGTGCATGAATAAAATTCTGTTTGCAATGTAGAAACACACTATTCAGTGTGTTAGAAGTGTTTTGTACATCTCTTTATGCAAGAGCTTTAGTGGTCAGATCGCTGCGTCCAGCGTCTCTATGATCACTAACAGTGAGTTAGACATCCTGAGCGGTCTAACAGAATGTATGAATACTTATTTTGAAAACCTTATTTCCAGGTCGTGGAAATGCGTTTTATACAATGGGAAGAACAATAGTGACCAACATTAGAAAAAAATTTTGTGCATGAATAAAATTCTGTTTGCAATGTAAAAACACACTTCTCAGTGTGTTAGAAGTGATTTGTACATCTGTTTATGCAAGAGCTTTAGTGGTCAGATCGCTGCGTCTAGCGTCTCTATGACCTCTAACAGTGATTTAGACATCCTGAGCGGTCTAACAGAATGTATGAAAGCTTATTTTGAAAACCTTATTTCCAGGTCATAGAAATGCGTTTCATGCAATGAGAAGAAAAATAGTGACCAACATAAAAAATATGTTTTGTGCATGAATAAAATTCTGTTTGCAATGTAAAAACACACTTCTCAGTGTGTTAGAAGTGATTTGTACATCTGTTTATGCAAGAGCTTTAGTGGTCAGATCGCTGCGTCTAGCGTCTCTATGACCTCTAACAGTGAGTTAGACATCCTGAGCGGTCTAACAGAATGTATGAAAGCTTATTTTGAAAACCTTATTTCCAGGTCATAGAAATGCGTTTCATGCAATGAGAAGAAAAATAGTGACCAACATAAAAAATATGTTTTGTGCATGAATAAAATTCTGTTTGCAATGTAAAAACACACTATTCAGTGTGTTAGAAGTGTTTTGTACATCTCTTTATGCAAGAGCTTTAGTGGTCAGATCGCTGCGTCCAGCGTCTCTATGTCCACTAACAGTGAGTTAGACATCCTGAGCGGTCTAACAGAATGTATGAATACTTATTTTGAAAACCTTATTTCCAGGTCGTAGAAATGCGTTTTATGCAATGGGAAGACCAATAGTGACCAACATTAGAAAAAATTTTTGTGCATGAATAAAATTATGTTTGCAATGTAGAAACACACTTCTCAGTGTGTTAGAAGTGATTTGTACATCTCTTTATGCAAGATCTTTAGTGGTCAGATATCTACGTCCAGCGTCTCTATGACCACTAACAATGAGTTAGACATCTTGAGCGATCTAACAGAACCTATGAAAGCTTATTTTGAAAACCTTATTTCCAGGTCATAGAAATGCGTTTCATGCAATGAGAAGAAAAATAGTGACCAACATAAAAAATATTTTTTGTGCATGAATAAAATTCTGTTTGCAATGTAGAAACACACTTCTCAGTGTGTTAGAAGTGATTTGTACATCTGTTTATGCAAGAGCTTTAGTGGTCAGATCGCTGCGTCTAGCGTCTCTATGACCTCTAACAGTGAGTTAGACATCCTGAGCGGTCTAACAGAATGTATGAAAGCTTATTTTGAAAACCTTATTTCCAGGTCGTAGAAATGCGTTTTATGCAATGGGAAGACCAATAGTGACCAACATTAGAAAAAATTTTTGTGCATGAATAAAATTCTGTTTGCAATGTAGAAACACACTTCTCAGTGTGTTAGAAGTGATTTGTACATCTCTTTATGCAAGATCTTTAGTGGTCAGATATCTACGTCCAGCGTCTCTATGACCACTAACAATGAGTTAGACATCTTGAGCGATCTAACAGAACCTATGAAAGCTTATTTTGAAAACCTTATTTCCAGGTCGTAGAAATGCATTTTATGCAATGGAATGAATAATAGTGACCAACATTAGAAAAAATTTTTTGTGAATGAATAAAATTCTGTTTGCAATGTAAAAACACACTTCTCAGTGTGTTAGAAGTGATTTGTACATCTCTTTATGCAAGGGCTTTAGTGGTCAGATCGCTGCGTCCAGCGTGTCTATGAACACTAACAGTGAGTTAGACATCCTGAGCGGTCTAACAGAATGTATGAATACTTATTTTGAAAACCTTATTTCCAGGTCGTGGAAATGCGTTTTATGCAATGGGAAGAACAATAGTGACCAACATAAAAAATATGTTTTGTGCATGAATAAAATTCTGTTTGCAATGTAAAAACACACTTCTCAGTGTTTTAGAAGTGTTTTGTACATCTCTTTATGCAAGAGCTTTAGTGGTCAGATCGCTGCGTCCAGCGTCTCTATGTCCACTAACAGTGAGTTAGACATCCTGAGCGGTCTAACAGAATGTATGAATACTTATTTTGAAAACTTTATTTCCAGGTCGTAGAAATGCGTTTTATGCAATGGGAAGACCAATAGTGACCAACATTAGAAAAAATTTTTGTGCATGAATAAAATTATGTTTGCAATGTAGAAACACACTTCTCAGTGTGTTAGAAGTGATTTGTACATCTGTTTATGCAAGAGCTTTAGTGGTCAGATCGCTGCGTCTAGCGTCTCTATGACCTCTAACAGTGAGTTAGACATCCTGAGCGGTCTAACAGAATGTATGAATACTTATTTTGAAAACCTTATTTCCAGGTCGTAGAAATGCGTTTCATACAATGAGAAGAAAAATAGTGACCAACATTAGAAAAAATTTTTGTGCATGAATAAAATTCTGTTTGCAATGTAGAAACACAATATTCAGTGTGTTAGAAGTGTTTTGTACATCTCTTTATGCAAGAGCTTTAGTGGTCAGATCGCTGCGTCCAGCGTCTCTATTACCACTAACAGTGAGTTAGACATCCTGAGCGGTCTAACAGAATGTATGAATGCTTATTTTGAAAACCTTATTTCCAGGTCGTGGAAATGCGTTTTATGCAATGGGAAGAACAATAGTGACCAACATAAAAAATATTTTTTGTGCATGAATAAAATTCTGTTTGCAATGTAGAAACACACTTCGCAGTGTGTTAGAAGTGATTTGTACAAATCTTTATGCAAGATCTTTAGTGGTCAGATCGCTGCGTCCAGCGTCTCTATGACCACTAACAGTGAGTTTGACATCCTGAGCGGTCTAACAGAATGTTTGAATACTTATTTTGAAAACCTTATTTCCAGGTCGTGGAAATGCGTTTTATGCAATGGGAAGAACAATAGTGACCAACATAAAAAATATGTTTTGTGCATGAATAAAATTCTGTTTGCAATGTAAAAACACACTTCTCAGTGTGTTAGAAGTGATTTGTACATCTCTTTATGCAAGATCTTTAGTGGTTAGATCGCTGCGTCCAGCGGCTCTATGACCACTAACAGTGAGTTAGACATCCTGAGCGATCTAACAGAACCTATGAATGCTTATTTTGAAAACCTTATTTCCAGGTCATAGAAATGCGTTTCATGCAATGAGAAGAAAAATAGTGACCAACATTAGAAAAAAATTTTGTGCATGAATAAAATTCTGTTTGCAATGTAGAAACACACTATTCAGTGTGTTAGAAGTGTTTTGTACATCTCTTTATGCAAGAGCTTTAGTGGTCAGATCGCTGCGTCCAGCGTCTCTATGTCCACTAACAGTGAGTTAGACATCCTGAGCGGTCTAACAGAATGTATGAATACTTATTTTGAAAACCTTATTTCCAGGTCGTAGAAATGCGTTTTATGCAATGGGAAGACCAATAGTGACCAACATTAGAAAAAATTTTTGTGCATGAATAAAATTATGTTTGCAATGTAGAAACACACTTCTCAGTGTGTTAGAAGTGATTTGTACATCTCTTTATGCAAGATCTTTAGTGGTCAGATATCTACGTCCAGCGTCTCTATGACCACTAACAATGAGTTAGACATCTTGAGCGATCTAACAGAACCTATGAAAGCTTATTTTGAAAACCTTATTTCCAGGTCGTAGAAATGCATTTTATGCAATGGAATGAATAATAGTGACCAACATTAGAAAAAAATTTTTGTGAATGAATAAAATTCTGTTTGCAATGTAAAAACACACTTCTCAGTGTGTTAGAAGTGATTTGTACATCTCTTTATGCAAGATCTTTAGTGGTTAGATCGCTGCGTCCTGCGGCTCTATGACCACTAACAGTGAGTTAGACATCCTGAGCGATCTAACAGAACCTATGAATGCTTATTTTGAAAACCTTATTTCCAGGTCGTAGAAATGCGTTTTATGCAATGGAAAGGAAAATAGTGACCAACATTAGAAAAAATTTTTGTGCATGAATAAAATTCTGTTTGCAATGTAAAAACACACTTCTCAGTGTGTTAGAAGTGATTTGTACATCTCTTTATGCAAGATCTTTAGTGGTTAGATCGCTGAGTCCAGCGGCTCTATGACCATTAACAGTGAGTTAGACATCCTGAGCGATCTAACAGAACCTATGAATGCTTATTTTGAAAACCTTATTTCCAGGTCGTAGAAATGCGTTTCATGCAATGAGAAGAAAAATAGTGACCAACATTAGAAAAAAATTTTGTGCATGAATAAAATTCTGTTTGCAATGTAGAAACACACTTCTCAGTGTGTTAGAAGTGATTTGTACGTCTGTTTATGCAAGAGCTTTAGTGGTCAGATCGCTGCGTCTAGCGTCTCTATGACCTCTAACAGTGAGTTAGACATCCTGAGCGGTCTAACAGAATGTATGAATACTTATTTTGAAAACCTTATTTCCAGGTCGTAGAAATGCGTTTTATGCAATGGGAAGAACAATAGTGACCAACATAAAAAATATTTTTTGTGCATGAATAAAATTCTGTTTGCAATGTAGAAACACACTTCTCAGTGTGTTAGAAGTGATTTGTACATCTGTTTATGCAAGAGCTTTAGTGGTCAGATCGCTGCGTCTAGCGTCTCTATGACCTCTAACAGTGAGTTAGACATCCTGAGCGGTCTAACAGAATGTATGAAAGCTTATTTTGAAAACCTTATTTCCAGGTCGTGGAAATGCGTTTTATGCAATGGGAAGAACAATAGTGACCAACATTAGAAAAAAAATTTGTGCATGAATAAAATTCTGTTTGCAATGTAAAAACACACTTCTCAGTGTGTTAGAAGTGATTTGTACATCTCTTTATGCAAGATCTTTAGTGGTCAGATCGCTGCGTCTAGCGTCTCTATGACCTCTAACAGTGAGTTAGACATCCTGAGCGGTCTAACAGAATGTATGAATACTTATTTTAAAAACCTTATTTCCAGGTCGTAGAAATGCGTTTTATGCAATGGAAAGAAAAATAGTGACCAACATAAAAAATATTTTTTGTGCATGAATAAAATTCTGTTTGCAATGTAGAAACACACTTCTCAGTGTGTTAGAAGTGATTTGTACAAATCTTTATGCAAGAGCTTTAGTGGTCAGATCGCTGCGTCCAGCGTCTCTATGACCACTAACAGTGAGTTAGACATCCTGATCGATCTAACAGAACGTATGAATGCTTATTTTGAAAACCTTATTTCCAGGTCGTAGAAATGCGTTTTATGCTATGGGAAGAACAATAGTGACCAACATAAAAAATATTTTTTGTGCATGAATAAAATTCTGTTTGCAATGTAGAAACACACTTCTCAGTGTGTTAGAAGTGATTTGTACATCTGTTTATGCAAGAGCTTTAGTGGTCAGATCGCTGCGTCTAGCGTCTCTATGACCTCTAACAGTGAGTTAGACATCCTGAGCGGTCTAACAGAATGTATGAAAGCTTATTTTGAAAACCTTATTTCCAGGTCATAGAAATGCGTTTCATGCAATGAGAAGAAAAATAGTGACCAACATAAAAAATATGTTTTGTGCATGAATAAAATTCTGTTTGCAATGTAAAAACACACTATTCAGTGTGTTAGAAGTGTTTTGTACATCTCTTTATGCAAGAGCTTTAGTGGTCAGATCGCTGCGTCCAGCGTCTCTATGTCCACTAACAGTGAGTTAGACATCCTGAGCGGTCTAACAGAATGTATGAATACTTATTTTGAAAACCTTATTTCCAGGTCGTAGAAATGCGTTTTATGCAATGGGAAGACCAATAGTGACCAACATTAGAAAAAATTTTTGTGCATGAATAAAATTATGTTTGCAATGTAGAAACACACTTCTCAGTGTGTTAGAAGTGATTTGTACATCTCTTTATGCAAGATCTTTAGTGGTCAGATATCTACGTCCAGCGTCTCTATGACCACTAACAATGAGTTAGACATCTTGAGCGATCTAACAGAACCTATGAAAGCTTATTTTGAAAACCTTATTTCCAGGTCATAGAAATGCGTTTCATGCAATGAGAAGAAAAATAGTGACCAACATAAAAAATATTTTTTGTGCATGAATAAAATTCTGTTTGCAATGTAGAAACACACTTCTCAGTGTGTTAGAAGTGATTTGTACAAATCTTTATGCAAGAGCTTTAGTGGTCAGATCGCTGCGTCCATCGTCTCTATGACCACTAACAGTGAGTTAGACATCCTGATCGATCTAACAGAACGTATGAATGCTTATTTTGAAAACCTTATTTCCAGGTCGTAGAAATGCGTTTTATGCAATGGAAAGGAAAATAGTGACCAACATTAGAAAAAAATTTTGTGCATGAATAAAATTCTGTTTGCAATGTAAAAACACACTTCTCAGTGTGTTAGAAGTGATTTGTACATCTCTTTATGCAAGATCTTTAGTGGTTAGATCGCTGAGTCCAGCGGCTCTATGACCATTAACAGTGAGTTAGACATCCTGAGCGATCTAACAGAACCTATGAATGCTTATTTTGAAAACCTTATTTCCAGGTCGTAGAAATGCGTTTCATGCAATGAGAAGAAAAATAGTGACCAACATTAGAAAAAAATTTTGTGCATGAATAAAATTCTGTTTGCAATGTAGAAACACACTTCTCAGTGTGTTAGAAGTGATTTGTACGTCTGTTTATGCAAGAGCTTTAGTGGTCAGATCGCTGCGTCTAGCGTCTCTATGACCTCTAACAGTGAGTTAGACATCCTGAGCGGTCTAACAGAATGTATGAATACTTATTTTGAAAACCTTATTTCCAGGTCGTAGAAATGCGTTTTATGCAATGGGAAGAACAATAGTGACCAACATAAAAAATATTTTTTGTGCATGAATAAAATTCTGTTTGCAATGTAGAAACACACTTCTCAGTGTGTTAGAAGTGATTTGTACATCTGTTTATGCAAGAGCTTTAGTGGTCAGATCGCTGCGTCTAGCGTCTCTATGACCTCTAACAGTGAGTTAGACATCCTGAGCGGTCTAACAGAATGTATGAAAGCTTATTTTGAAAACCTTATTTCCAGGTCGTGGAAATGCGTTTTATGCAATGGGAAGAACAATAGTGACCAACATTAGAAAAAAAATTTGTGCATGAATAAAATTCTGTTTGCAATGTAAAAACACACTTCTCAGTGTGTTAGAAGTGATTTGTACATCTCTTTATGCAAGATCTTTAGTGGTCAGATCGCTGCGTCTAGCGTCTCTATGACCTCTAACAGTGAGTTAGACATCCTGAGCGGTCTAACAGAATGTATGTATACTTATTTTAAAAACCTTATTTCCAGGTCGTAGAAATGCGTTTTATGCAATGGAAAGAAAAATAGTGACCAACATAAAAAATATTTTTTGTGCATGAATAAAATTCTGTTTGCAATGTAGAAACACACTTCTCAGTGTGTTAGAAGTGATTTGTACAAATCTTTATGCAAGAGCTTTAGTGGTCAGATCGCTGCGTCCAGCGTCTCTATGACCACTAACAGTGAGTTAGACATCCTGATCGATCTAACAGAACGTATGAATGCTTATTTTGAAAACCTTATTTCCAGGTCGTAGAAATGCGTTTTATGCTATGGGAAGAACAATAGTGACCAACATAAAAAATATTTTTTGTGCATGAATAAAATTCTGTTTGCAATGTAGAAACACACTTCTCAGTGTGTTAGAAGTGATTTGTACATCTGTTTATGCAAGAGCTTTAGTGGTCAGATCGCTGCGTCTAGCGTCTCTATGACCTCTAACAGTGAGTTAGACATCCTGAGCGGTCTAACAGAATGTATGAAAGCTTATTTTGAAAACCTTATTTCCAGGTCGTAGAAATGCGTTTTATGCAATGAGAAGAAAAATAGTTACCAACATTAGAAAAAAATTTTGTGCATGAATAAAATTCTGTTTGCAATGTAGAAACACACTATTCAGTGTGTTAGAAGTGTTTTGTACATCTCTTTATGCAAGAGCTTTAGTGGTCAGATCGCTGCGTCCAGCGTCTCTATGATCACTAACAGTGAGTTAGACATCCTGAGCGGTCTAACAGAATGTATGAATACTTATTTTGAAAACCTTATTTCCAGGTCGTGGAAATGCGTTTTATACAATGGGAAGAACAATAGTGACCAACATTAGAAAAAAATTTTGTGCATGAATAAAATTCTGTTTGCAATGTAAAAACACACTTCTCAGTGTGTTAGAAGTGATTTGTACATCTGTTTATGCAAGAGCTTTAGTGGTCAGATCGCTGCGTCTAGCGTCTCTATGACCTCTAACAGTGATTTAGACATCCTGAGCGGTCTAACAGAATGTATGAAAGCTTATTTTGAAAACCTTATTTCCAGGTCATAGAAATGCGTTTCATGCAATGAGAAGAAAAATAGTGACCAACATAAAAAATATGTTTTGTGCATGAATAAAATTCTGTTTGCAATGTAAAAACACACTTCTCAGTGTGTTAGAAGTGATTTGTACATCTGTTTATGCAAGAGCTTTAGTGGTCAGATCGCTGCGTCTAGCGTCTCTATGACCTCTAACAGTGAGTTAGACATCCTGAGCGGTCTAACAGAATGTATGAAAGCTTATTTTGAAAACCTTATTTCCAGGTCATAGAAATGCGTTTCATGCAATGAGAAGAAAAATAGTGACCAACATAAAAAATATGTTTTGTGCATGAATAAAATTCTGTTTGCAATGTAAAAACACACTATTCAGTGTGTTAGAAGTGTTTTGTACATCTCTTTATGCAAGAGCTTTAGTGGTCAGATCGCTGCGTCCAGCGTCTCTATGTCCACTAACAGTGAGTTAGACATCCTGAGCGGTCTAACAGAATGTATGAATACTTATTTTGAAAACCTTATTTCCAGGTCGTAGAAATGCGTTTTATGCAATGGGAAGACCAATAGTGACCAACATTAGAAAAAATTTTTGTGCATGAATAAAATTATGTTTGCAATGTAGAAACACACTTCTCAGTGTGTTAGAAGTGATTTGTACATCTCTTTATGCAAGATCTTTAGTGGTCAGATATCTACGTCCAGCGTCTCTATGACCACTAACAATGAGTTAGACATCTTGAGCGATCTAACAGAACCTATGAAAGCTTATTTTGAAAACCTTATTTCCAGGTCATAGAAATGCGTTTCATGCAATGAGAAGAAAAATAGTGACCAACATAAAAAATATTTTTTGTGCATGAATAAAATTCTGTTTGCAATGTAGAAACACACTTCTCAGTGTGTTAGAAGTGATTTGTACATCTGTTTATGCAAGAGCTTTAGTGGTCAGATCGCTGCGTCTAGCGTCTCTATGACCTCTAACAGTGAGTTAGACATCCTGAGCGGTCTAACAGAATGTATGAAAGCTTATTTTGAAAACCTTATTTCCAGGTCGTAGAAATGCGTTTTATGCAATGGAAAGAAAAATAGTGACCAACATTAGAAAACATTTTTGTGCATGAATAAAATTCTGTTTGCAATGTAAAAACACATTTCTCAGTGTGTTAGAAGTGATTTGTACATCTCTTTATGCAAGATCTTTAGTGGTTAGATCGCTGCGTCCAGCGGCTCTATGACCACTAACAGTGAGTTAGACATCCTGAGCGATCTAACAGAACCTATGAATGCTTATTTTGAAAACCTTATTTCCAGGTCGTAGAAATGCGTTTCATGCAATGAGAAGAAAAATAGTGACCAACATTAGAAAAAAATTTTTGTGAATGAATAAAATTCTGTTTGCAATGTAAAAACACACTTCTCAGTGTGTTAGAAGTGATTTGTACATCTCTTTATGCAAGGGCTTTAGTGGTCAGATCGCTGCGTCCAGCGTGTCTATGAACACTAACAGTGAGTTAGACATCCTGAGCGATCTAACAGAACCTATGAATGCTTATTTTGAAAACCTTATTTCCAGGTCGTGGAAATGCGTTTTATGCAATGGGAAGAACAATAGTGACCAACATTAGAAAAAAAATTTGTGCATGAATAAAATTCTGTTTGCAATGTAAAAACACACTTCTCAGTTTGTTAGAAAGTGATTTGTACATCTCTTTATGCAAGATCTTTAGTGGTCAGATCGCTGCGTCTAGCGTCTCTATGACCTCTAATAGTGAGTTAGACATCCTGAGCGGTCTAACAGAATGTATGAAAGCTTATTTTGAAAACCTTATTTCCAGGTCGTAGAAATGCGTTTTATGCAATGGAAAGAAAAATAGTGACCAACATTAGAAAAAAATTTTGTGCATGAATAAAATTCTGTTTGCAATGTAAAAACACACTTCTCAGTGTGTTAGAAGTGATTTGTACATCTCTTTATGCAAGATCTTTAGTAGTTAGATCGCTGCGTCCAGCGGCTCTATGACTACTAACAGTGAGTTAGACATCCTGAGCGATCTAACAGAACCTATGAATGCTTATTTTGAAAACCTTATTTCCAGGTCGTAGAAATGCGTTTCATGCAATGAGAAGAAAAATAGTTACCAACATTAGAAAAAAATTTTGTGCATGAATAAAATTCTGTTTGCAATGTAGAAACACACTATTCAGTGTGTTAGAAGTGTTTTGTACATCTCTTTATGCAAGAGCTTTAGTGGTCAGATCGCTGCGTCCAGCGTCTCTATGATCACTAACAGTGAGTTAGACATCCTGAGCGGTCTAACAGAATGTATGAATACTTATTTTGAAAACCTTATTTCCAGGTCGTGGAAATGCGTTTTATGCAATGGGAAGAACAATAGTGACCAACATAAAAAATATGTTTTGTGCATGAATAAAATTCTGTTTGCAATGTAAAAACACACTTCTCAGTGTGTTAGAAGTGATTTGTACATCTCTTTATGCAAGATCTTTAGTGGTTAGATCGCTGCGTCCAGCGGCTCTATGACCACTAACAATGAGTTAGACATCCTGAGCGATCTAACAGAACCTATGAAAGCTTATTTTGAAAACCTTATTTCCAGGTCGTAGAAATGCATTTTATGCAATGGAATGAATAATAGTGACCAACATTAGAAAAAAATTTTTGTGAATGAATAAAATTCTGTTTGCAATGTAAAAACACACTTCTCAGTGTGTTAGAAGTGATTTGTACATCTCTTTATGCAAGATCTTTAGTGGTTAGATCGCTGCGTCCTGCGGCTCTATGACCACTAACAGTGAGTTAGACATCCTGAGCGATCTAACAGAACCTATGAATGCTTATTTTGAAAACCTTATTTCCAGGTCGTAGAAATGCGTTTCATGCAATGAGAAGAAAAATAGTGACCAACATTAGAAAAAAATTTTGTGCATGAATAAAATTCTGTTTGCAATGTAGAAACACACTATTCAGTGTGTTAGAAGTGTTTTGTACATCTCTTTATGCAAGAGCTTTAGTGGTCAGATCGCTGCGTCCAGCGTCTCTATGACCACTAACAGTGAGTTAGACATCCTGAGCGGTCTAACAGAATGTATGAATACTTATTTTGAAAACCTTATTTCCAGGTCGTGGAAATGCGTTTTATACAATGGGAAGAACAATAGTGACCAACATTAGAAAAAAATTTTGTGCATGAATAAAATTCTGTTTGCAATGTAAAAACACACTTCTCAGTGTGTTAGAAGTGATTTGTACATCTGTTTTTGCAAGAGCTTTAGTGGTCAGATCGCTGCGTCTAGCGTCTCTATGACCTCTAACAGTGAGTTAGACATCCTGAGCGGTCTAACAGAATGTATGAATACTTATTTTGAAAACCTTATTTCCAGGTCGTAGAAATGCGTTTTATGCAATGGGAAGAACAATAGTGACCAACATTAGAAAAAAATGTGTGCATGAATAAAATTCTGTTTGCAATGTAAAAACACACTTCTCAGTGTGTTAGAAGTGATTTGTACATCTCTTTATGCAAGATCTTTAGTGGTCAGATCGCTGCGTCTAGCGTCTCTATGACCTCTAACAGTGAGTTAGACATCCTGAGCGGTCTAACAGAATGTATGAATACTTATTTTGAAAACCTTATTTCCAGGTCGTAGAAATGCGTTTTATGCAATGGAAAGAAAAATAGTGACCAACATAAAAAATATTTTTTGTGCATGAATAAAATTCTGTTTGCAATGTAGAAACACACTTCTCAGTGTGTTAGAAGTGATTTGTACAAATCTTTATGCAAGAGCTTTAGTGGTTAGATCGCTGAGTCCAGCGGCTCTATGACCATTAACAGTGAGTTAGACATCCTGAGCGATCTAACAGAACCTATGAATGCTTATTTTGAAAACCTTATTTCCAGGTCGTAGAAATGCGTTTCATGCAATGAGAAAAAAAATAGTGACCAACATTAGAAAAAAATTTTGTGCATGAATAAAATTCTGTTTGCAATGTAGAAACACACTTCTCAGTGTGTTAGAAGTGATTTGTACATCTGTTTATGCAAGAGCTTTAGTGGTCAGATCGCTGCGTCTAGCGTCTCTATGACCTCTAACAGTGAGTTAGACATCCTGAGCGGTCTAACAGAATGTATGAATACTTATTTTGAAAACCTTATTTCCAGGTCGTAGAAATGCGTTTTATGCAATGGGAAGAACAATAGTGACCAACATAAAAAATATTTTTTGTGCATGAATAAAATTCTGTTTGCAATGTAGAAACACACTTCTCAGTGTGTTAGAAGTGATTTGTACATCTGTTTATGCAAGAGCTTTAGTGGTCAGATCGCTGCGTCTAGCGTCTCTATGACCTCTAACAGTGAGTTAGACATCCTGAGCGGTCTAACAGAATGTATGAAAGCTTATTTTGAAAACCTTATTTCCAGGTCGTGGAAATGCGTTTTATGCAATGGGAAGAACAATAGTGACCAACATTAGAAAAAAAATTTGTGCATGAATAAAATTCTGTTTGCAATGTAAAAACACACTTCTCAGTGTGTTAGAAGTGATTTGTACATCTCTTTATGCAAGATCTTTAGTGGTCAGATCGCTGCGTCTAGCGTCTCTATGACCTCTAACAGTGAGTTAGACATCCTGAGCGGTCTAACAGAATGTATGAATACTTATTTTAAAAACCTTATTTCCAGGTCGTAGAAATGCGTTTTATGCAATGGAAAGAAAAATAGTGACCAACATAAAAAATATTTTTTGTGCATGAATAAAATTCTGTTTGCAATGTAGAAACACACTTCTCAGTGTGTTAGAAGTGATTTGTACATCTGTTTATGCAAGAGCTTTAGTGGTCAAATCGCTGCGTCTAGCGTCTCTATGACCTCTAACAGTGAGTTAGACATCCTGAGCGGTCTAACAGAATGTATGAAAGCTTATTTTGAAAACCTTATTTCCAGGTCGTAGAAATGCGTTTTATGCAATGAGAAGAAAAATAGTTACCAACATTAGAAAAAAATTTTGTGCATGAATAAAATTCTGTTTGCAATGTAGAAACACACTATTCAGTGTGTTAGAAGTGTTTTGTACATCTCTTTATGCAAGAGCTTTAGTGGTCAGATCGCTGCGTCCAGCGTCTCTATGATCACTAACAGTGAGTTAGACATCCTGAGCGGTCTAACAGAATGTATGAATACTTATTTTGAAAACCTTATTTCCAGGTCGTGGAAATGCGTTTTATACAATGGGAAGAACAATAGTGACCAACATTAGAAAAAAATTTTGTGCATGAATAAAATTCTGTTTGCAATGTAAAAACACACTTCTCAGTGTGTTAGAAGTGATTTGTACATCTGTTTATGCAAGAGCTTTAGTGGTCAGATCGCTGCGTCTAGCGTCTCTATGACCTCTAACAGTGAGTTAGACATCCTGAGCGGTCTAACAGAATTTATGAAAGCTTATTTTGAAAACCTTATTTCCAGGTCATAGAAATGCGTTTCATGCAATGAGAAGAAAAATAGTGACCAACATAAAAAATATGTTTTGTGCATGAATAAAATTCTGTTTGCAATGTAAAAACACACTTCTCAGTGTGTTAGAAGTGATTTGTACATCTGTTTATGCAAGAGCTTTAGTGGTCAGATCGCTGCGTCTAGCGTCTCTATGACCTCTAACAGTGAGTTAGACATCCTGAGCGGTCTAACAGAATGTATGAAAGCTTATTTTGAAAACCTTATTTCCAGGTCATAGAAATGCGTTTCATGCAATGAGAAGAAAAATAGTGACCAACATAAAAAATATGTTTTGTGCATGAATAAAATTCTGTTTGCAATGTAAAAACACACTTCTCAGTGTGTTAGAAGTGATTTGTACATCTCTTTATGCAAGATCTTTAGTGGTTAGATCGCTGCGTCCAGCGGCTCTATGACCACTAACAGTGAGTTAGACATCCTGAGCGATCTAACAGAACCTATGAATGCTTATTTTGAAAACCTTTTTTCCAGGTCATAGAAATGCGTTTCATGCAATGAGAAGAAAAATAGTGACCAACATTAGAAAAAAATTTTGTGCATAAATAAAATTCTGTTTGCAATGTAGAAACACACTATTCAGTGTGTTAGAAGTGTTTTGTACATCTCTTTATGCAAGAGCTTTAGTGGTCAGATCGCTGCGTCCAGCGTCTCTATGTCCACTAACAGTGAGTTAGACATCCTGAGCGGTCTAACAGAATGTATGAATACTTATTTTGAAAACCTTATTTCCAGGTCGTAGAAATGCGTTTTATGCAATGGGAAGACCAATAGTGACCAACATTAGAAAAAATTTTTGTGCATGAATAAAATTATGTTTGCAATGTAGAAACACACTTCTCAGTGTGTTAGAAGTGATTTGTACATCTCTTTATGCAAGATCTTTAGTGGTCAGATATCTACGTCCAGCGTCTCTATGACCACTAACAATGAGTTAGACATCTTGAGCGATCTAACAGAACCTATGAAAGCTTATTTTGAAAACCTTATTTCCAGGTCATAGAAATGCGTTTCATGCAATGAGAAGAAAAATAGTGACCAACATAAAAAATATTTTTTGTGAATGAATAAAATTCTGTTTGCAATGTAGAAACACACTTCTCAGTGTGTTAGAAGTGATTTGTACATCTGTTTATGCAAGAGCTTTAGTGGTCAGATCGCTGCGTCTAGCGTCTCTATGACCTCTAACAGTGAGTTAGACATCCTGAGCGGTCTAACAGAATGTATGAAAGCTTATTTTGAAAACCTTATTTCCAGGTCGTAGAAATGCGTTTTATGCAATGGAAAGAAAAATAGTGACCAAAATAAAAAATATTTTTTGTGCATGAATAAAATTCTGTTTGCAATGTAGAAACACACTTCTCAGTGTGTTAGAAGTGATTTGTACATCTGTTTATGCAAGAGCTTTAGTGGTCAGATCGCTGCGTCTAGCGTCTCTATGACCTCTAACAGTGAGTTAGACATCCTGAGCGGTCTAACAGAATGTATGAAAGCTTATTTTGAAAACCTTATTTCCAGGTCGTAGAAATGCGTTTTATGCAATGAGAAGAAAAATAGTTACCAACATTAGAAAAAAATTTTGTGCATGAATAAAATTCTGTTTGCAATGTAGAAACACACTATTCAGTGTGTTAGAAGTGTTTTGTACATCTCTTTATGCAAGAGCTTTAGTGGTCAGATCGCTGCGTCCAGCGTCTCTATGATCACTAACAGTGAGTTAGACATCCTGAGCGGTCTAACAGAATGTATGAATACTTATTTTGAAAACCTTATTTCCAGGTCGTGGAAATGCGTTTTATACAATGGGAAGAACAATAGTGACCAACATTAGAAAAAAATTTTGTGCATGAATAAAATTCTGTTTGCAATGTAAAAACACACTTCTCAGTGTGTTAGAAGTGATTTGTACATCTGTTTATGCAAGAGCTTTAGTGGTCAGATCGCTGCGTCTAGCGTCTCTATGACCTCTAACAGTGATTTAGACATCCTGAGCGGTCTAACAGAATGTATGAAAGCTTATTTTGAAAACCTTATTTCCAGGTCATAGAAATGCGTTTCATGCAATGAGAAGAAAAATAGTGACCAACATAAAAAATATGTTTTGTGCATGAATAAAATTCTGTTTGCAATGTAAAAACACACTTCTCAGTGTGTTAGAAGTGATTTGTACATCTGTTTATGCAAGAGCTTTAGTGGTCAGATCGCTGCGTCTAGCGTCTCTATGACCTCTAACAGTGAGTTAGACATCCTGAGCGGTCTAACAGAATGTATGAAAGCTTATTTTGAAAACCTTATTTCCAGGTCATAGAAATGCGTTTCATGCAATGAGAAGAAAAATAGTGACCAACATAAAAAATATGTTTTGTGCATGAATAAAATTCTGTTTGCAATGTAAAAACACACTATTCAGTGTGTTAGAAGTGTTTTGTACATCTCTTTATGCAAGAGCTTTAGTGGTCAGATCGCTGCGTCCAGCGTCTCTATGTCCACTAACAGTGAGTTAGACATCCTGAGCGGTCTAACAGAATGTATGAATACTTATTTTGAAAACCTTATTTCCAGGTCGTAGAAATGCGTTTTATGCAATGGGAAGACCAATAGTGACCAACATTAGAAAAAATTTTTGTGCATGAATAAAATTATGTTTGCAATGTAGAAACACACTTCTCAGTGTGTTAGAAGTGATTTGTACATCTCTTTATGCAAGATCTTTAGTGGTCAGATATCTACGTCCAGCGTCTCTATGACCACTAACAATGAGTTAGACATCTTGAGCGATCTAACAGAACCTATGAAAGCTTATTTTGAAAACCTTATTTCCAGGTCATAGAAATGCGTTTCATGCAATGAGAAGAAAAATAGTGACCAACATAAAAAATATTTTTTGTGCATGAATAAAATTCTGTTTGCAATGTAGAAACACACTTCTCAGTGTGTTAGAAGTGATTTGTACATCTGTTTATGCAAGAGCTTTAGTGGTCAGATCGCTGCGTCTAGCGTCTCTATGACCTCTAACAGTGAGTTAGACATCCTGAGCGGTCTAACAGAATGTATGAAAGCTTATTTTGAAAACCTTATTTCCAGGTCGTAGAAATGCGTTTTATGCAATGGAAAGAAAAATAGTGACCAACATTAGAAAACATTTTTGTGCATGAATAAAATTCTGTTTGCAATGTAAAAACACATTTCTCAGTGTGTTAGAAGTGATTTGTACATCTCTTTATGCAAGATCTTTAGTGGTTAGATCGCTGCGTCCAGCGGCTCTATGACCACTAACAGTGAGTTAGACATCCTGAGCGATCTAACAGAACCTATGAATGCTTATTTTGAAAACCTTATTTCCAGGTCGTAGAAATGCGTTTCATGCAATGAGAAGAAAAATAGTGACCAACATTAGAAAAAAATTTTTGTGAATGAATAAAATTCTGTTTGCAATGTAAAAACACACTTCTCAGTGTGTTAGAAGTGATTTGTACATCTCTTTATGCAAGGGCTTTAGTGGTCAGATCGCTGCGTCCAGCGTGTCTATGAACACTAACAGTGAGTTAGACATCCTGAGCGATCTAACAGAACCTATGAATGCTTATTTTGAAAACCTTATTTCCAGGTCGTGGAAATGCGTTTTATGCAATGGGAAGAACAATAGTGACCAACATTAGAAAAAAAATTTGTGCATGAATAAAATTCTGTTTGCAATGTAAAAACACACTTCTCAGTTTGTTAGAAAGTGATTTGTACATCTCTTTATGCAAGATCTTTAGTGGTCAGATCGCTGCGTCTAGCGTCTCTATGACCTCTAATAGTGAGTTAGACATCCTGAGCGGTCTAACAGAATGTATGAAAGCTTATTTTGAAAACCTTATTTCCAGGTCGTAGAAATGCGTTTTATGCAATGGAAAGAAAAATAGTGACCAACATTAGAAAAAAATTTTGTGCATGAATAAAATTCTGTTTGCAATGTAAAAACACACTTCTCAGTGTGTTAGAAGTGATTTGTACATCTCTTTATGCAAGATCTTTAGTAGTTAGATCGCTGCGTCCAGCGGCTCTATGACTACTAACAGTGAGTTAGACATCCTGAGCGATCTAACAGAACCTATGAATGCTTATTTTGAAAACCTTATTTCCAGGTCGTAGAAATGCGTTTCATGCAATGAGAAGAAAAATAGTTACCAACATTAGAAAAAAATTTTGTGCATGAATAAAATTCTGTTTGCAATGTAGAAACACACTATTCAGTGTGTTAGAAGTGTTTTGTACATCTCTTTATGCAAGAGCTTTAGTGGTCAGATCGCTGCGTCCAGCGTCTCTATGATCACTAACAGTGAGTTAGACATCCTGAGCGGTCTAACAGAATGTATGAATACTTATTTTGAAAACCTTATTTCCAGGTCGTGGAAATGCGTTTTATGCAATGGGAAGAACAATAGTGACCAACATAAAAAATATGTTTTGTGCATGAATAAAATTCTGTTTGCAATGTAAAAACACACTTCTCAGTGTGTTAGAAGTGATTTGTACATCTCTTTATGCAAGATCTTTAGTGGTTAGATCGCTGCGTCCAGCGGCTCTATGACCACTAACAATGAGTTAGACATCCTGAGCGATCTAACAGAACCTATGAAAGCTTATTTTGAAAACCTTATTTCCAGGTCGTAGAAATGCATTTTATGCAATGGAATGAATAATAGTGACCAACATTAGAAAAAAATTTTTGTGAATGAATAAAATTCTGTTTGCAATGTAAAAACACACTTCTCAGTGTGTTAGAAGTGATTTGTACATCTCTTTATGCAAGATCTTTAGTGGTTAGATCGCTGCGTCCTGCGGCTCTATGACCACTAACAGTGAGTTAGACATCCTGAGCGATCTAACAGAACCTATGAATGCTTATTTTGAAAACCTTATTTCCAGGTCGTAGAAATGCGTTTCATGCAATGAGAAGAAAAATAGTGACCAACATTAGAAAAAAATTTTGTGCATGAATAAAATTCTGTTTGCAATGTAGAAACACACTATTCAGTGTGTTAGAAGTGTTTTGTACATCTCTTTATGCAAGAGCTTTAGTGGTCAGATCGCTGCGTCCAGCGTCTCTATGACCACTAACAGTGAGTTAGACATCCTGAGCGGTCTAACAGAATGTATGAATACTTATTTTGAAAACCTTATTTCCAGGTCGTGGAAATGCGTTTTATACAATGGGAAGAACAATAGTGACCAACATTAGAAAAAAATTTTGTGCATGAATAAAATTCTGTTTGCAATGTAAAAACACACTTCTCAGTGTGTTAGAAGTGATTTGTACATCTGTTTTTGCAAGAGCTTTAGTGGTCAGATCGCTGCGTCTAGCGTCTCTATGACCTCTAACAGTGAGTTAGACATCCTGAGCGGTCTAACAGAATGTATGAATACTTATTTTGAAAACCTTATTTCCAGGTCGTAGAAATGCGTTTTATGCAATGGGAAGAACAATAGTGACCAACATTAGAAAAAAATGTGTGCATGAATAAAATTCTGTTTGCAATGTAAAAACACACTTCTCAGTGTGTTAGAAGTGATTTGTACATCTCTTTATGCAAGATCTTTAGTGGTCAGATCGCTGCGTCTAGCGTCTCTATGACCTCTAACAGTGAGTTAGACATCCTGAGCGGTCTAACAGAATGTATGAATACTTATTTTGAAAACCTTATTTCCAGGTCGTAGAAATGCGTTTTATGCAATGGAAAGAAAAATAGTGACCAACATAAAAAATATTTTTTGTGCATGAATAAAATTCTGTTTGCAATGTAGAAACACACTTCTCAGTGTGTTAGAAGTGATTTGTACAAATCTTTATGCAAGAGCTTTAGTGGTTAGATCGCTGAGTCCAGCGGCTCTATGACCATTAACAGTGAGTTAGACATCCTGAGCGATCTAACAGAACCTATGAATGCTTATTTTGAAAACCTTATTTCCAGGTCGTAGAAATGCGTTTCATGCAATGAGAAAAAAAATAGTGACCAACATTAGAAAAAAATTTTGTGCATGAATAAAATTCTGTTTGCAATGTAGAAACACACTTCTCAGTGTGTTAGAAGTGATTTGTACATCTGTTTATGCAAGAGCTTTAGTGGTCAGATCGCTGCGTCTAGCGTCTCTATGACCTCTAACAGTGAGTTAGACATCCTGAGCGGTCTAACAGAATGTATGAATACTTATTTTGAAAACCTTATTTCCAGGTCGTAGAAATGCGTTTTATGCAATGGGAAGAACAATAGTGACCAACATAAAAAATATTTTTTGTGCATGAATAAAATTCTGTTTGCAATGTAGAAACACACTTCTCAGTGTGTTAGAAGTGATTTGTACATCTGTTTATGCAAGAGCTTTAGTGGTCAGATCGCTGCGTCTAGCGTCTCTATGACCTCTAACAGTGAGTTAGACATCCTGAGCGGTCTAACAGAATGTATGAAAGCTTATTTTGAAAACCTTATTTCCAGGTCGTGGAAATGCGTTTTATGCAATGGGAAGAACAATAGTGACCAACATTAGAAAAAAAATTTGTGCATGAATAAAATTCTGTTTGCAATGTAAAAACACACTTCTCAGTGTGTTAGAAGTGATTTGTACATCTCTTTATGCAAGATCTTTAGTGGTCAGATCGCTGCGTCTAGCGTCTCTATGACCTCTAACAGTGAGTTAGACATCCTGAGCGGTCTAACAGAATGTATGAATACTTATTTTAAAAACCTTATTTCCAGGTCGTAGAAATGCGTTTTATGCAATGGAAAGAAAAATAGTGACCAACATAAAAAATATTTTTTGTGCATGAATAAAATTCTGTTTGCAATGTAGAAACACACTTCTCAGTGTGTTAGAAGTGATTTGTACATCTGTTTATGCAAGAGCTTTAGTGGTCAAATCGCTGCGTCTAGCGTCTCTATGACCTCTAACAGTGAGTTAGACATCCTGAGCGGTCTAACAGAATGTATGAAAGCTTATTTTGAAAACCTTATTTCCAGGTCGTAGAAATGCGTTTTATGCAATGAGAAGAAAAATAGTTACCAACATTAGAAAAAAATTTTGTGCATGAATAAAATTCTGTTTGCAATGTAGAAACACACTATTCAGTGTGTTAGAAGTGTTTTGTACATCTCTTTATGCAAGAGCTTTAGTGGTCAGATCGCTGCGTCCAGCGTCTCTATGATCACTAACAGTGAGTTAGACATCCTGAGCGGTCTAACAGAATGTATGAATACTTATTTTGAAAACCTTATTTCCAGGTCGTGGAAATGCGTTTTATACAATGGGAAGAACAATAGTGACCAACATTAGAAAAAAATTTTGTGCATGAATAAAATTCTGTTTGCAATGTAAAAACACACTTCTCAGTGTGTTAGAAGTGATTTGTACATCTGTTTATGCAAGAGCTTTAGTGGTCAGATCGCTGCGTCTAGCGTCTCTATGACCTCTAACAGTGAGTTAGACATCCTGAGCGGTCTAACAGAATTTATGAAAGCTTATTTTGAAAACCTTATTTCCAGGTCATAGAAATGCGTTTCATGCAATGGGAAGAACAATAGTGACCAACATAAAAAATATGTTTTGTGCATGAATAAAATTCTGTTTGCAATGTAGAAACACACTTCTCAGTGTGTTAGAAGTGATTTGTACAAATCTTTATGCAAGAGCTTTAGTGGTCAGACCGCTGCGTCCAGCGTCTCTATGACCACTAACAGTGAGTTAGACATCCTGATCGATCTAACAGAACGTATAAATGCTTATTTTGAAAACCTTATTTCCAGGTCATAGAAATGCGTTTCATGCAATGAGAAGAAAAATAGTGACCAACATTAGAAAAAAATTTTGTGCATGAATAAAATTCTGTTTGCAATGTAAAAACACACTTCTCAGTGTTTTAGAAGTGTTTTGTACATCTGTTTATGCAAGAGCTTTAGTGGTCAGATCGCTGCGTCTAGCGTCTCTATGACCTCTAACAGTGAGTTAGACATCCTGAGCGGTCTAACAGAATGTATGAATACTTATTTTGAAAACCTTATTTCCAGGTCGTAGAAATGCGTTTTATGCAATGGGAAGAACAATAGAGACCAACATAAAAAATATTTTTTGTGCATGAATAAAATTCTGTTTGCAATGTAGAAACACACTTCTCAGTGTGTTAGAAGTGATTTGTACATCTGTTTATGCAAGAGCTTTAGTGGTCAGATCGCTGCGTCTAGCGTCTCTTTGACCTCTAACAGTGAGTTAGACATCCTGA
Source organism: Cirrhinus molitorella (assembly GCA_033026305.1). Lineage (NCBI taxonomy): Eukaryota > Metazoa > Chordata > Actinopteri > Cypriniformes > Cyprinidae > Cirrhinus > Cirrhinus molitorella. The sequence continues at coordinate 28,284,515 of CM065132.1, read as the reverse complement.
GCGGTCTAACAGAATGTATGAAAGCTTATTTTGAAAACCTTATTTCCAGGTCGTGGAAATGCGTTTATATGCAATGGGAAGAACAATAGTGACCAACATTAGAAAAAAAATTTGTGCATGAATAAAATTCTGTTTGCAATGTAAAAACACACTTCTCAGTGTGTTAGAAGTGATTTGTACATCTCTTTATGCAAGATCTTTAGTGGTCAGATCGCTGCGTCTAGCGTCTCTATGACCTCTAACAGTGAGTTAGACAACCTGAGCGGTCTAACAGAATGTATGAATACTTATTTTGAAAACCTTATTTCCAGGTCGTAGAAATGCGTTTTATGCAATGGGAAGACCAATAGTGACCAACATTAGAAAAAATTTTTGTGCATGAATAAAATTATGTTTGCAATGTAGAAACACACTTCTCAGTGTGTTAGAAGTGATTTGTACATCTCTTTATGCAAGATCTTTAGTGGTCAGATATCTACGTCCAGCGTCTCTATGACCACTAACAATGAGTTAGACATCTTGAGCGATCTAACAGAACCTATGAAAGCTTATTTTGAAAACCTTATTTCCAGGTCATAGAAATGCGTTTCATGCAATGAGAAGAAAAATAGTGACCAACATAAAAAATATTTTTTGTGCATGAATAAAATTCTGTTTGCAATGTAGAAACACACTTCTCAGTGTGTTAGAAGTGATTTGTACATCTGTTTATGCAAGAGCTTTAGTGGTCAGATCGCTGCGTCTAGCGTCTCTATGACCTCTAACAGTGAGTTAGACATCCTGAGCGGTCTAACAGAATGTATGAAAGCTTATTTTGAAAACCTTATTTCCAGGTCGTAGAAATGCGTTTTATGCAATGGAAAGAAAAATAGTGACCAACATTAGAAAACATTTTTGTGCATGAATAAAATTCTGTTTGCAATGTAAAAACACATTTCTCAGTGTGTTAGAAGTGATTTGTACATCTCTTTATGCAAGATCTTTAGTGGTTAGATCGCTGCGTCCAGCGGCTCTATGACCACTAACAGTGAGTTAGACATCCTGAGCGATCTAACAGAACCTATGAATGCTTATTTTGAAAACCTTATTTCCAGGTCGTAGAAATGCGTTTCATGCAATGAGAAGAAAAATAGTGACCAACATTAGAAAAAAATTTTGTGCATGAATAAAATTCTGTTTGCAATGTAGAAACACACTATTCAGTGCGTTAGAAGTGTTTTGTACATCTCTTTATGCAAGAGCTTTAGTGGTCAGATCGCTGAGTCCAGCGTCTCTATGACCACTAACAGTGAGTTAGACATCCTGAGCGGTCTAACAGAATGTATGAATACTTATTTTGAAAACCTTATTTCCAGGTCGTGGAAATGCGTTTTATGCAATGGGAAGAACAATAGTGACCAACATAAAAAATATTTTTTGTGCATGAATAAAATTCTGTTTGCAATGTAGAAACACACTACTCAGTGTGTTAGAAGTGATTTGTACAAATCTTTATGCAAGATCTTTAGTGGTCAGATCGCTGCGTCCAGCGTCTCTATGACCACTAACAGTGAGTTTGACATGCTGAGCGGTCTAACAGAATGTATGAATACTTATTTTGAAAACCTTATTTCCAGGTCGTGGAAATGCGTTTTATGCAATGGGAAGAACAATAGTGACCAACATAAAAAATATGTTTTGTGCATGAATAAAATTCTGTTTGCAATGTAAAAACACACTTCTCAGTGTGTTAGAAGTGATTTGTACATCTCTTTATGCAAGATCTTTAGTGGTTAGATCGCTGCGTCCAGCGGCTCTATGACCACTAACAGTGAGTTAGACATCCTGAGCGATCTAACAGAACCTATGAATGCTTATTTTGAAAACCTTATTTCCAGGTCACAGAAATGCGTTTCATGCAATGAGAAGAAAAATAGTGACCAACATTAGAAAAAAATTTTTGTGAATGAATAAAATTCTGTTTGCAATGTAAAAACACACTTCTCAGTGTGTTAGAAGTGATTTGTACATCTCTTTATGCAAGGGCTTTAGTGGTCAGATCGCTGCGTCCAGCGTGTCTATGAACACTAACAGTGAGTTAGACATCCTGAGCGATCTAACAGAACCTATGAATGCTTATTTTGAAAACCTTATTTCCAGGTCGTGGAAATGCGTTTTATGCAATGGGAAGAACAATAGTGACCAACATTAGAAAAAAAATTTGTGCATGAATAAAATTCTGTTTGCAATGTAAAAACACACTTCTCAGTTTGTTAGAAAGTGATTTGTACATCTCTTTATGCAAGATCTTTAGTGATCAGATCGCTGCGTCTAGCGTCTCTATGACCTCTAACAGTGAGTTAGACATCCTGAGCGGTCTAACAGAATGTATGAATACTTATTTTGAAAACCTTATTTCCAGGTCGTAGAAATGCGTTTTATGCAATGGGAAGAACAATAGTGACCAACATAAAAAATATGTTTTGTGCATGAATAAAATTCTGTTTGCAATGTAGAAACACACTTCTCAGTGTGTTAGAAGTGATTTGTACAAATCTTTATGCAAGAGCTTTAGTGGTCAGACCGCTGCGTCCAGCGTCTCTATGACCACTAACAGTGAGTTAGACATCCTGATCGATCTAACAGAACGTATGAATGCTTATTTTGAAAACCTTATTTCCAGGTCATAGAAATGCGTTTCATGCAATGAGAAGAAAAATAGTGACCAACATTAGAAAAAAATTTTGTGCATGAATAAAATTCTGTTTGCAATGTAAAAACACACTTCTCAGTGTTTTAGAAGTGATTTGTACATCTGTTTATGCAAGAGCTTTAGTGGTCAGATCGCTGCGTCTAGCGTCTCTATGACCTCTAACAGTGAGTTAGACATCCTGAGCGGTCTAACAGAATGTATGAATACTTATTTTGAAAACCTTATTTCCAGGTCGTAGAAATGCGTTTTATGCAATGGGAAGAACAATAGTGACCAACATAAAAAATATTTTTTGTGCATGAATAAAATTCTGTTTGCAATGTAGAAACACACTTCTCAGTGTGTTAGAAGTGATTTGTACATCTGTTTATGCAAGAGCTTTAGTGGTCAGATCGCTGCGTCTAGCGTCTCTATGACCTCTAACAGTGAGTTAGACATCCTGAGCGGTCTAACAGAATGTATGAAAGCTTATTTTGAAAACCTTATTTCCAGGTCGTGGAAATGCGTTTATATGCAATGGGAAGAACAATAGTGACCAACATTAGAAAAAAAATTTGTGCATGAATAAAATTCTGTTTGCAATGTAAAAACACACTTCTCAGTGTGTTAGAAGTGATTTGTACATCTCTTTATGCAAGATCTTTAGTGGTCAGATCGCTGCGTCTAGCGTCTCTATGACCTCTAACAGTGAGTTAGACAACCTGAGCGGTCTAACAGAATGTATGAATACTTATTTTGAAAACCTTATTTCCAGGTCGTAGAAATGCGTTTTATGCAATGGAAAGAAAAATAGTGACCAACATAAAAAATATTTTTTGTGCATGAATAAAATTCTGTTTGCAATGTAGAAACACACTTCTCAGTGTGTTAGAAGTGATTTGTACAAATCTTTATGCAAGAGCTTTAGTGGTCAGATCGCTGCGTCCAGCGTCTCTATGACCACTAACAGTGAGTTAGACATCCTGATCGATCTAACAGAACGTATGAATGCTTATTTTGAAAACCTTATTTCCAGGTCGTAGAAATGCGTTTTATGCTATGGGAAGAACAATAGTGACCAACATAAAAAATATTTTTTGTGCATGAATAAAATTCTGTTTGCAATGTAGAAACACACTTCTCAGTGTGTTAGAAGTGATTTGTACATCTGTTTATGCAAGAGCTTTAGTGGTCAGATCGCTGCGTCTAGCGTCTCTATGACCTCTAACAGTGAGTTAGACATCCTGAGCGGTCTAACAGAATGTATGAAAGCTTATTTTGAAAACCTTATTTCCAGGTCGTAGAAATGCGTTTTATGCAATGGAAAGAAAAATAGTGACCAACATTAGAAAACATTTTTGTGCATGAATAAAATTCTGTTTGCAATGTAAAAACACATTTCTCAGTGTGTTAGAAGTGATTTGTACATCTCTTTATGCAAGATCTTTAGTGGTTAGATCGCTGCGTCCAGCGGCTCTATGACCACTAACAGTGAGTTAGACATCCTGAGCGATCTAACAGAACCTATGAATGCTTATTTTGAAAACCTTATTTCCAGGTCGTAGAAATGCGTTTCATGCAATGAGAAGAAAAATAGTGACCAACATTAGAAAAAAATTTTGTGCATGAATAAAATTCTGTTTGCAATGTAGAAACACACTATTCAGTGCGTTAGAAGTGTTTTGTACATCTCTTTATGCAAGAGCTTTAGTGGTCAGATCGCTGAGTCCAGCGTCTCTATGTCCACTAACAGTGAGTTAGACATCCTGAGCGGTCTAACAGAATGTATGAATACTTATTTTGAAAACCTTATTTCCAGGTCGTAGAAATGCGTTTTATGCAATGGGAAGACCAATAGTGACCTACATTAGAAAAAATTTTTGTGCATGAATAAAATTATGTTTGCAATGTAGAAACACACTTCTCAGTGTGTTAGAAGTGATTTGTACATCTCTTTATGCAAGATCTTTAGTGGTCAGATATCTACGTCCAGCGTCTCTATGACCACTAACAATGAGTTAGACATCTTGAGCGATCTAACAGAACCTATGAAAGCTTATTTTGAAAACCTTATTTCCAGGTCATAGAAATGCGTTTCATGCAATGAGAAGAAAAATAGTGACCAACATAAAAAATATTTTTTGTGCATGAATAAAATTCTGTTTGCAATGTAGAAACACACTTCTCAGTGTGTTAGAAGTGATTTGTACATCTCTTTATGCAAGATCTTTAGTGGTTAGATCGCTGCGTCCAGCGGCTCTATGACCACTAACAGTGAGTTAGACATCCTGAGCGATCTAACAGAACCTATGAATGCTTATTTTGAAAACCTTATTTCCAGGTCGTAGAAATGCGTTTCATGCAATGAGAAGAAAAATAGTGACCAACATTAGAAAAAAATTTTGTGCATGAATAAAATTCTGTTTGCAATGTAGAAACACACTATTCAGTGCGTTAGAAGTGTTTTGTACATCTCTTTATGCAAGAGCTTTAGTGGTCAGATCGCTGAGTCCAGCGTCTCTATGACCACTAACAGTGAGTTAGACATCCTGAGCGGTCTAACAGAATGTATGAATACTTATTTTGAAAACCTTGTTTCCAGGTCGTGGAAATGCGTTTTATGCAATGGGAAGAACAATAGTGACCAACATAAAAAATATTTTTTGTGCATGAATAAAATTCTGTTTGCAATGTAGAAACACACTACTCAGTGTGTTAGAAGTGATTTGTACAAATCTTTATGCAAGATCTTTAGTGGTCAGATCGCTGCGTCCAGCGTCTCTATGACCACTAACAGTGAGTTTGACATGCTGAGCGGTCTAACAGAATGTATGAATACTTATTTTGAAAACCTTATTTCCAGGTCGTGGAAATGCGTTTTATGCAATGGGAAGAACAATAGTGACCAACATAAAAAATATGTTTTGTGCATGAATAAAATTCTGTTTGCAATGTAAAAACACACTTCTCAGTGTGTTAGAAGTGATTTGTACATCTCTTTATGCAAGATCTTTAGTGGTTAGATCGCTGCGTCCAGCGGCTCTATGACCACTAACAGTGAGTTAGACATCCTGAGCGATCTAACAGAACCTATGAATGCTTATTTTGAAAACCTTATTTCCAGGTCACAGAAATGCGTTTCATGCAATGAGAAGAAAAATAGTGACCAACATTAGAAAAAAATTTTTGTGAATGAATAAAATTCTGTTTGCAATGTAAAAACACACTTCTCAGTGTGTTAGAAGTGATTTGTACATCTCTTTATGCAAGGGCTTTAGTGGTCAGATCGCTGCGTCCAGCGTGTCTATGAACACTAACAGTGAGTTAGACATCCTGAGCGATCTAACAGAACCTATGAATGCTTATTTTGAAAACCTTATTTCCAGGTCGTGGAAATGCGTTTTATGCAATGGGAAGAACAATAGTGACCAACATTAGAAAAAAAATTTGTGCATGAATAAAATTCTGTTTGCAATGTAAAAACACACTTCTCAGTTTGTTAGAAAGTGATTTGTACATCTCTTTATGCAAGATCTTTAGTGATCAGATCGCTGCGTCTAGCGTCTCTATGACCTCTAACAGTGAGTTAGACATCCTGAGCGGTCTAACAGAATGTATGAATACTTATTTTGAAAACCTTATTTCCAGGTCGTAGAAATGCGTTTTATGCAATGGGAAGAACAATAGTGACCAACATAAAAAATATGTTTTGTGCATGAATAAAATTCTGTTTGCAATGTAGAAACACACTTCTCAGTGTGTTAGAAGTGATTTGTACAAATCTTTATGCAAGAGCTTTAGTGGTCAGACCGCTGCGTCCAGCGTCTCTATGACCACTAACAGTGAGTTAGACATCCTGATCGATCTAACAGAACGTATGAATGCTTATTTTGAAAACCTTATTTCCAGGTCATAGAAATGCGTTTCATGCAATGAGAAGAAAAATAGTGACCAACATTAGAAAAAAATTTTGTGCATGAATAAAATTCTGTTTGCAATGTAAAAACACACTTCTCAGTGTTTTAGAAGTGTTTTGTACATCTGTTTATGCAAGAGCTTTAGTGGTCAGATCGCTGCGTCTAGCGTCTCTATGACCTCTAACAGTGAGTTAGACATCCTGAGCGGTCTAACAGAATGTATGAATACTTATTTTGAAAACCTTATTTCCAGGTCGTAGAAATGCGTTTTATGCAATGGGAAGAACAATAGTGACCAACATAAAAAATATTTTTTGTGCATGAATAAAATTCTGTTTGCAATGTAGAAACACACTTCTCAGTGTGTTAGAAGTGATTTGTACATCTGTTTATGCAAGAGCTTTAGTGGTCAGATCGCTGCGTCTAGCGTCTCTATGACCTCTAACAGTGAGTTAGACATCCTGAGCGGTCTAACAGAATGTATGAAAGCTTATTTTGAAAACCTTATTTCCAGGTCGTGGAAATGCGTTTATATGCAATGGGAAGAACAATAGTGACCAACATTAGAAAAAAAATTTGTGCATGAATAAAATTCTGTTTGAAATGTAAAAACACACTTCTCAGTGTGTTAGAAGTGATTTGTACATCTCTTTATGCAAGATCTTTAGTGGTCAGATCGCTGCGTCTAGCGTCTCTATGACCTCTAACAGTGAGTTAGACAACCTGAGCGGTCTAACAGAATGTATGAATACTTATTTTGAAAACCTTATTTCCAGGTCGTAGAAATGCGTTTTATGCAATGGGAAGACCAATAGTGACCAACATTAGAAAAAATTTTTGTGCATGAATAAAATTATGTTTGCAGTGTAGAAACACACTTCTCAGTGTGTTAGAAGTGATTTGTACATCTCTTTATGCAAGATCTTTAGTGGTCAGATATCTACGTCCAGCGTCTCTATGACCACTAACAATGAGTTAGACATCTTGAGCGATCTAACAGAACCTATGAAAGCTTATTTTGAAAACCTTATTTCCAGGTCATAGAAATGCGTTTCATGCAATGAGAAGAAAAATAGTGACCAACATAAAAAATATTTTTTGTGCATGAATAAAATTCTGTTTGCAATGTAGAAACACACTTCTCAGTGTGTTAGAAGTGATTTGTACATCTGTTTATGCAAGAGCTTTAGTGGTCAGATCGCTGCGTCTAGCGTCTCTATGACCTCTAACAGTGAGTTAGACATCCTGAGCGGTCTAACAGAATGTATGAAAGCTTATTTTGAAAACCTTATTTCCAGGTCGTAGAAATGCGTTTTATGCAATGGAAAGAAAAATAGTGACCAACATTAGAAAACATTTTTGTGCATGAATAAAATTCTGTTTGCAATGTAAAAACACATTTCTCAGTGTGTTAGAAGTGATTTGTACATCTCTTTATGCAAGATCTTTAGTGGTTAGATCGCTGCGTCCAGCGGCTCTATGACCACTAACAGTGAGTTAGACATCCTGAGCGATCTAACAGAACCTATGAATGCTTATTTTGAAAACCTTATTTCCAGGTCGTAGAAATGCGTTTCATGCAATGAGAAGAAAAATAGTGACCAACATTAGAAAAAAATTTTGTGCATGAATAAAATTCTGTTTGCAATGTAGAAACACACTATTCAGTGCGTTAGAAGTGTTTTGTACATCTCTTTATGCAAGAGCTTTAGTGGTCAGATCGCTGAGTCCAGCGTCTCTATGACCACTAACAGTGAGTTAGACATCCTGAGCGGTCTAACAGAATGTATGAATACTTATTTTGAAAACCTTATTTCCAGGTCGTGGAAATGCGTTTTATGCAATGGGAAGAACAATAGTGACCAACATAAAAAATATTTTTTGTGCATGAATAAAATTCTGTTTGCAATGTAGAAACACACTACTCAGTGTGTTAGAAGTGATTTGTACAAATCTTTATGCAAGATCTTTAGTGGTCAGATCGCTGCGTCCAGCGTCTCTATGACCACTAACAGTGAGTTTGACATGCTGAGCGGTCTAACAGAATGTATGAATACTTATTTTGAAAACCTTATTTCCAGGTCGTGGAAATGCGTTTTATGCAATGGGAAGAACAATAGTGACCAACATAAAAAATATGTTTTGTGCATGAATAAAATTCTGTTTGCAATGTAAAAACACACTTCTCAGTGTGTTAGAAGTGATTTGTACATCTCTTTATGCAAGATCTTTAGTGGTTAGATCGCTGCGTCCAGCGGCTCTATGACCACTAACAGTGAGTTAGACATCCTGAGCGATCTAACAGAACCTATGAATGCTTATTTTGAAAACCTTATTTCCAGGTCACAGAAATGCGTTTCATGCAATGAGAAGAAAAATAGTGACCAACATTAGAAAAAAATTTTTGTGAATGAATAAAATTCTGTTTGCAATGTAAAAACACACTTCTCAGTGTGTTAGAAGTGATTTGTACATCTCTTTATGCAAGGGCTTTAGTGGTCAGATCGCTGCGTCCAGCGTGTCTATGAACACTAACAGTGAGTTAGACATCCTGAGCGATCTAACAGAACCTATGAATGCTTATTTTGAAAACCTTATTTCCAGGTCGTGGAAATGCGTTTTATGCAATGGGAAGAACAATAGTGACCAACATTAGAAAAAAAATTTGTGCATGAATAAAATTCTGTTTGCAATGTAAAAACACACTTCTCAGTTTGTTAGAAAGTGATTTGTACATCTCTTTATGCAAGATCTTTAGTGATCAGATCGCTGCGTCTAGCGTCTCTATGACCTCTAACAGTGAGTTAGACATCCTGAGCGGTCTAACAGAATGTATGAATACTTATTTTGAAAACCTTATTTCCAGGTCGTAGAAATGCGTTTTATGCAATGGGAAGAACAATAGTGACCAACATAAAAAATATGTTTTGTGCATGAATAAAATTCTGTTTGCAATGTAGAAACACACTTCTCAGTGTGTTAGAAGTGATTTGTACAAATCTTTATGCAAGAGCTTTAGTGGTCAGACCGCTGCGTCCAGCGTCTCTATGACCACTAACAGTGAGTTAGACATCCTGATCGATCTAACAGAACGTATGAATGCTTATTTTGAAAACCTTATTTCCAGGTCATAGAAATGCGTTTCATGCAATGAGAAGAAAAATAGTGACCAACATTAGAAAAAAATTTTGTGCATGAATAAAATTCTGTTTGCAATGTAAAAACACACTTCTCAGTGTTTTAGAAGTGATTTGTACATCTGTTTATGCAAGAGCTTTAGTGGTCAGATCGCTGCGTCTAGCGTCTCTATGACCTCTAACAGTGAGTTAGACATCCTGAGCGGTCTAACAGAATGTATGAATACTTATTTTGAAAACCTTATTTCCAGGTCGTAGAAATGCGTTTTATGCAATGGGAAGAACAATAGTGACCAACATAAAAAATATTTTTTGTGCATGAATAAAATTCTGTTTGCAATGTAGAAACACACTTCTCAGTGTGTTAGAAGTGATTTGTACATCTGTTTATGCAAGAGCTTTAGTGGTCAGATCGCTGCGTCTAGCGTCTCTATGACCTCTAACAGTGAGTTAGACATCCTGAGCGGTCTAACAGAATGTATGAAAGCTTATTTTGAAAACCTTATTTCCAGGTCGTGGAAATGCGTTTATATGCAATGGGAAGAACAATAGTGACCAACATTAGAAAAAAAATTTGTGCATGAATAAAATTCTGTTTGCAATGTAAAAACACACTTCTCAGTGTGTTAGAAGTGATTTGTACATCTCTTTATGCAAGATCTTTAGTGGTCAGATCGCTGCGTCTAGCGTCTCTATGACCTCTAACAGTGAGTTAGACAACCTGAGCGGTCTAACAGAATGTATGAATACTTATTTTGAAAACCTTATTTCCAGGTCGTAGAAATGCGTTTTATGCAATGGAAAGAAAAATAGTGACCAACATAAAAAATATTTTTTGTGCATGAATAAAATTCTGTTTGCAATGTAGAAACACACTTCTCAGTGTGTTAGAAGTGATTTGTACAAATCTTTATGCAAGAGCTTTAGTGGTCAGATCGCTGCGTCCAGCGTCTCTATGACCACTAACAGTGAGTTAGACATCCTGATCGATCTAACAGAACGTATGAATGCTTATTTTGAAAACCTTATTTCCAGGTCGTAGAAATGCGTTTTATGCTATGGGAAGAACAATAGTGACCAACATAAAAAATATTTTTTGTGCATGAATAAAATTCTGTTTGCAATGTAGAAACACACTTCTCAGTGTGTTAGAAGTGATTTGTACATCTGTTTATGCAAGAGCTTTAGTGGTCAGATCGCTGCGTCTAGCGTCTCTATGACCTCTAACAGTGAGTTAGACATCCTGAGCGGTCTAACAGAATGTATGAAAGCTTATTTTGAAAACCTTATTTCCAGGTCGTAGAAATGCGTTTTATGCAATGGAAAGAAAAATAGTGACCAACATTAGAAAACATTTTTGTGCATGAATAAAATTCTGTTTGCAATGTAAAAACACATTTCTCAGTGTGTTAGAAGTGATTTGTACATCTCTTTATGCAAGATCTTTAGTGGTTAGATCGCTGCGTCCAGCGGCTCTATGACCACTAACAGTGAGTTAGACATCCTGAGCGATCTAACAGAACCTATGAATGCTTATTTTGAAAACCTTATTTCCAGGTCGTAGAAATGCGTTTCATGCAATGAGAAGAAAAATAGTGACCAACATTAGAAAAAAATTTTGTGCATGAATAAAATTCTGTTTGCAATGTAGAAACACACTATTCAGTGCGTTAGAAGTGTTTTGTACATCTCTTTATGCAAGAGCTTTAGTGGTCAGATCGCTGAGTCCAGCGTCTCTATGTCCACTAACAGTGAGTTAGACATCCTGAGCGGTCTAACAGAATGTATGAATACTTATTTTGAAAACCTTATTTCCAGGTCGTAGAAATGCGTTTTATGCAATGGGAAGACCAATAGTGACCAACATTAGAAAAAATTTTTGTGCATGAATAAAATTATGTTTGCAATGTAGAAACACACTTCTCAGTGTGTTAGAAGTGATTTGTACATCTCTTTATGCAAGATCTTTAGTGGTCAGATATCTACGTCCAGCGTCTCTATGACCACTAACAATGAGTTAGACATCTTGAGCGATCTAACAGAACCTATGAAAGCTTATTTTGAAAACCTTATTTCCAGGTCATAGAAATGCGTTTCATGCAATGAGAAGAAAAATAGTGACCAACATAAAAAATATTTTTTGTGCATGAATAAAATTCTGTTTGCAATGTAGAAACACACTTCTCAGTGTGTTAGAAGTGATTTGTACATCTCTTTATGCAAGATCTTTAGTGGTTAGATCGCTGCGTCCAGCGGCTCTATGACCACTAACAGTGAGTTAGACATCCTGAGCGATCTAACAGAACCTATGAATGCTTATTTTGAAAACCTTATTTCCAGGTCGTAGAAATGCGTTTCATGCAATGAGAAGAAAAATAGTGACCAACATTAGAAAAAAATTTTGTGCATGAATAAAATTCTGTTTGCAATGTAGAAACACACTATTCAGTGCGTTAGAAGTGTTTTGTACATCTCTTTATGCAAGAGCTTTAGTGGTCAGATCGCTGAGTCCAGCGTCTCTATGACCACTAACAGTGAGTTAGACATCCTGAGCGGTCTAACAGAATGTATGAATACTTATTTTGAAAACCTTATTTCCAGGTCGTGGAAATGCGTTTTATGCAATGGGAAGAACAATAGTGACCAACATAAAAAATATTTTTTGTGCATGAATAAAATTCTGTTTGCAATGTAGAAACACACTACTCAGTGTGTTAGAAGTGATTTGTACAAATCTTTATGCAAGATCTTTAGTGGTCAGATCGCTGCGTCCAGCGTCTCTATGACCACTAACAGTGAGTTTGACATGCTGAGCGGTCTAACAGAATGTATGAATACTTATTTTGAAAACCTTATTTCCAGGTCGTGGAAATGCGTTTTATGCAATGGGAAGAACAATAGTGACCAACATAAAAAATATGTTTTGTGCATGAATAAAATTCTGTTTGCAATGTAAAAACACACTTCTCAGTGTGTTAGAAGTGATTTGTACATCTCTTTATGCAAGATCTTTAGTGGTTAGATCGCTGCGTCCAGCGGCTCTATGACCACTAACAGTGAGTTAGACATCCTGAGCGATCTAACAGAACCTATGAATGCTTATTTTGAAAACCTTATTTCCAGGTCACAGAAATGCGTTTCATGCAATGAGAAGAAAAATAGTGACCAACATTAGAAAAAAATTTTTGTGAATGAATAAAATTCTGTTTGCAATGTAAAAACACACTTCTCAGTGTGTTAGAAGTGATTTGTACATCTCTTTATGCAAGGGCTTTAGTGGTCAGATCGCTGCGTCCAGCGTGTCTATGAACACTAACAGTGAGTTAGACATCCTGAGCGATCTAACAGAACCTATGAATGCTTATTTTGAAAACCTTATTTCCAGGTCGTGGAAATGCGTTTTATGCAATGGGAAGAACAATAGTGACCAACATTAGAAAAAAAATTTGTGCATGAATAAAATTCTGTTTGCAATGTAAAAACACACTTCTCAGTTTGTTAGAAAGTGATTTGTACATCTCTTTATGCAAGATCTTTAGTGATCAGATCGCTGCGTCTAGCGTCTCTATGACCTCTAACAGTGAGTTAGACATCCTGAGCGGTCTAACAGAATGTATGAATACTTATTTTGAAAACCTTATTTCCAGGTCGTAGAAATGCGTTTTATGCAATGGGAAGAACAATAGTGACCAACATAAAAAATATTTTTTGTGCATGAATAAAATTCTGTTTGCAATGTAGAAACACACTTCTCAGTGTGTTAGAAGTGATTTGTACATCTGTTTATGCAAGAGCTTTAGTGGTCAGATTGCTGCGTCTAGCGTCTCTATGACCTCTAACAGTGAGTTAGACATCCTGAGCGGTCTAACAGAATGTATGAAAGCTTATTTTGAAAACCTTATTTCCAGGTCGTGGAAATGCGTTTATATGCAATGGGAAGAACAATAGTGACCAACATTAGAAAAAAAATTTGTGCATGAATAAAATTCTGTTTGCAATGTAAAAACACACTTCTCAGTGTGTTAGAAGTGATTTGTACATCTCTTTATGCAAGATCTTTAGTGGTCAGATCGCTGCGTCTAGCGTCTCTATGACCTCTAACAGTGAGTTAGACAACCTGAGCGGTCTAACAGAATGTATGAATACTTATTTTGAAAACCTTATTTCCAGGTCGTAGAAATGCGTTTTATGCAATGGGAAGACCAATAGTGACCAACATTAGAAAAAATTTTTGTGCATGAATAAAATTATGTTTGCAGTGTAGAAACACACTTCTCAGTGTGTTAGAAGTGATTTGTACATCTCTTTATGCAAGATCTTTAGTGGTCAGATATCTACGTCCAGCGTCTCTATGACCACTAACAATGAGTTAGACATCTTGAGCGATCTAACAGAACCTATGAAAGCTTATTTTGAAAACCTTATTTCCAGGTCATAGAAATGCGTTTCATGCAATGAGAAGAAAAATAGTGACCAACATTAGAAAAAAATTTTTGTGAATGAATAAAATTCTGTTTGCAATGTAAAAACACACTTCTCAGTGTGTTAGAAGTGATTTGTACATCTCTTTATGCAAGGGCTTTAGTGGTCAGATCGCTGCGTCCAGCGTGTCTATGAACACTAACAGTGAGTTAGACATCCTGAGCGATCTAACAGAACCTATGAATGCTTATTTTGAAAACCTTATTTCCAGGTCGTGGAAATGCGTTTTATGCAATGGGAAGAACAATAGTGACCAACATTAGAAAAAAAATTTGTGCATGAATAAAATTCTGTTTGCAATGTAAAAACACACTTCTCAGTTTGTTAGAAAGTGATTTGTACATCTCTTTATGCAAGATCTTTAGTGATCAGATCGCTGCGTCTAGCGTCTCTATGACCTCTAACAGTGAGTTAGACATCCTGAGCGGTCTAACAGAATGTATGAATACTTATTTTGAAAACCTTATTTCCAGGTCGTAGAAATGCGTTTTATGCAATGGGAAGAACAATAGTGACCAACATAAAAAATATGTTTTGTGCATGAATAAAATTCTGTTTGCAATGTAGAAACACACTTCTCAGTGTGTTAGAAGTGATTTGTACAAATCTTTATGCAAGAGCTTTAGTGGTCAGACCGCTGCGTCCAGCGTCTCTATGACCACTAACAGTGAGTTAGACATCCTGATCGATCTAACAGAACGTATGAATGCTTATTTTGAAAACCTTATTTCCAGGTCATAGAAATGCGTTTCATGCAATGAGAAGAAAAATAGTGACCAACATTAGAAAAAAATTTTGTGCATGAATAAAATTCTGTTTGCAATGTAAAAACACACTTCTCAGTGTTTTAGAAGTGTTTTGTACATCTGTTTATGCAAGAGCTTTAGTGGTCAGATCGCTGCGTCTAGCGTCTCTATGACCTCTAAAAGTGAGTTAGACATCCTGAGCGGTCTAACAGAATGTATGAATACTTATTTTGAAAACCTTATTTCCAGGTCGTAGAAATGCGTTTTATGCAATGGGAAGAACAATAGTGACCAACATAAAAAATATTTTTTGTGCATGAATAAAATTCTGTTTGCAATGTAGAAACACACTTCTCAGTGTGTTAGAAGTGATTTGTACATCTGTTTATGCAAGAGCTTTAGTGGTCAGATCGCTGCGTCTAGCGTCTCTATGACCTCTAACAGTGAGTTAGACATCCTGAGCGGTCTAACAGAATGTATGAAAGCTTATTTTGAAAACCTTATTTCCAGGTCGTGGAAATGCGTTTATATGCAATGGGAAGAACAATAGTGACCAACATTAGAAAAAAAATTTGTGCATGAATAAAATTCTGTTTGCAATGTAAAAACACACTTCTCAGTGTGTTAGAAGTGATTTGTACATCTCTTTATGCAAGATCTTTAGTGGTCAGATCGCTGCGTCTAGCGTCTCTATGACCTCTAACAGTGAGTTAGACAACCTGAGCGGTCTAACAGAATGTATGAATACTTATTTTGAAAACCTTATTTCCAGGTCGTAGAAATGCGTTTTATGCAATGGGAAGACCAATAGTGACCAACATTAGAAAAAATTTTTGTGCATGAATAAAATTATGTTTGCAGTGTAGAAACACACTTCTCAGTGTGTTAGAAGTGATTTGTACATCTCTTTATGCAAGATCTTTAGTGGTCAGATATCTACGTCCAGCGTCTCTATGACCACTAACAATGAGTTAGACATCTTGAGCGATCTAACAGAACCTATGAAAGCTTATTTTGAAAACCTTATTTCCAGGTCATAGAAATGCGTTTCATGCAATGAGAAGAAAAATAGTGACCAACATAAAAAATATTTTTTGTGCATGAATAAAATTCTGTTTGCAATGTAGAAACACACTTCTCAGTGTGTTAGAAGTGATTTGTACATCTGTTTATGCAAGAGCTTTAGTGGTCAGATCGCTGCGTCTAGCGTCTCTATGACCTCTAACAGTGAGTTAGACATCCTGAGCGGTCTAACAGAATGTATGAAAGCTTATTTTGAAAACCTTATTTCCAGGTCGTAGAAATGCGTTTTATGCAATGGAAAGAAAAATAGTGACCAACATTAGAAAACATTTTTGTGCATGAATAAAATTCTGTTTGCAATGTAAAAACACATTTCTCAGTGTGTTAGAAGTGATTTGTACATCTCTTTATGCAAGATCTTTAGTGGTTAGATCGCTGCGTCCAGCGGCTCTATGACCACTAACAGTGAGTTAGACATCCTGAGCGATCTAACAGAACCTATGAATGCTTATTTTGAAAACCTTATTTCCAGGTCGTAGAAATGCGTTTCATGCAATGAGAAGAAAAATAGTGACCAACATTAGAAAAAAATTTTGTGCATGAATAAAATTCTGTTTGCAATGTAGAAACACACTATTCAGTGCGTTAGAAGTGTTTTGTACATCTCTTTATGCAAGAGCTTTAGTGGTCAGATCGCTGAGTCCAGCGTCTCTATGACCACTAACAGTGAGTTAGACATCCTGAGCGGTCTAACAGAATGTATGAATACTTATTTTGAAAACCTTATTTCCAGGTCGTGGAAATGCGTTTTATGCAATGGGAAGAACAATAGTGACCAACATAAAAAATATTTTTTGTGCATGAATAAAATTCTGTTTGCAATGTAGAAACACACTACTCAGTGTGTTAGAAGTGATTTGTACAAATCTTTATGCAAGATCTTTAGTGGTCAGATCGCTGCGTCCAGCGTCTCTATGACCACTAACAGTGAGTTTGACATGCTGAGCGGTCTAACAGAATGTATGAATACTTATTTTGAAAACCTTATTTCCAGGTCGTGGAAATGCGTTTTATGCAATGGGAAGAACAATAGTGACCAACATAAAAAATATGTTTTGTGCATGAATAAAATTCTGTTTGCAATGTAAAAACACACTTCTCAGTGTGTTAGAAGTGATTTGTACATCTCTTTATGCAAGATCTTTAGTGGTTAGATCGCTGCGTCCAGCGGCTCTATGACCACTAACAGTGAGTTAGACATCCTGAGCGATCTAACAGAACCTATGAATGCTTATTTTGAAAACCTTATTTCCAGGTCACAGAAATGCGTTTCATGCAATGAGAAGAAAAATAGTGACCAACATTAGAAAAAAATTTTTGTGAATGAATAAAATTCTGTTTGCAATGTAAAAACACACTTCTCAGTGTGTTAGAAGTGATTTGTACATCTCTTTATGCAAGGGCTTTAGTGGTCAGATCGCTGCGTCCAGCGTGTCTATGAACACTAACAGTGAGTTAGACATCCTGAGCGATCTAACAGAACCTATGAATGCTTATTTTGAAAACCTTATTTCCAGGTCGTGGAAATGCGTTTTATGCAATGGGAAGAACAATAGTGACCAACATTAGAAAAAAAATTTGTGCATGAATAAAATTCTGTTTGCAATGTAAAAACACACTTCTCAGTTTGTTAGAAAGTGATTTGTACATCTCTTTATGCAAGATCTTTAGTGATCAGATCGCTGCGTCTAGCGTCTCTATGACCTCTAACAGTGAGTTAGACATCCTGAGCGGTCTAACAGAATGTATGAATACTTATTTTGAAAACCTTATTTCCAGGTCGTAGAAATGCGTTTTATGCAATGGGAAGAACAATAGTGACCAACATAAAAAATATGTTTTGTGCATGAATAAAATTCTGTTTGCAATGTAGAAACACACTTCTCAGTGTGTTAGAAGTGATTTGTACAAATCTTTATGCAAGAGCTTTAGTGGTCAGACCGCTGCGTCCAGCGTCTCTATGACCACTAACAGTGAGTTAGACATCCTGATCGATCTAACAGAACGTATGAATGCTTATTTTGAAAACCTTATTTCCAGGTCATAGAAATGCGTTTCATGCAATGAGAAGAAAAATAGTGACCAACATTAGAAAAAAATTTTGTGCATGAATAAAATTCTGTTTGCAATGTAAAAACACACTTCTCAGTGTTTTAGAAGTGATTTGTACATCTGTTTATGCAAGAGCTTTAGTGGTCAGATCGCTGCGTCTAGCGTCTCTATGACCTCTAACAGTGAGTTAGACATCCTGAGCGGTCTAACAGAATGTATGAATACTTATTTTGAAAACCTTATTTCCAGGTCGTAGAAATGCGTTTTATGCAATGGGAAGAACAATAGTGACCAACATAAAAAATATTTTTTGTGCATGAATAAAATTCTGTTTGCAATGTAGAAACACACTTCTCAGTGTGTTAGAAGTGATTTGTACATCTGTTTATGCAAGAGCTTTAGTGGTCAGATCGCTGCGTCTAGCGTCTCTATGACCTCTAACAGTGAGTTAGACATCCTGAGCGGTCTAACAGAATGTATGAAAGCTTATTTTGAAAACCTTATTTCCAGGTCGTGGAAATGCGTTTATATGCAATGGGAAGAACAATAGTGACCAACATTAGAAAAAAAATTTGTGCATGAATAAAATTCTGTTTGCAATGTAAAAACACACTTCTCAGTGTGTTAGAAGTGATTTGTACATCTCTTTATGCAAGATCTTTAGTGGTCAGATCGCTGCGTCTAGCGTCTCTATGACCTCTAACAGTGAGTTAGACAACCTGAGCGGTCTAACAGAATGTATGAATACTTATTTTGAAAACCTTATTTCCAGGTCGTAGAAATGCGTTTTATGCAATGGAAAGAAAAATAGTGACCAACATAAAAAATATTTTTTGTGCATGAATAAAATTCTGTTTGCAATGTAGAAACACACTTCTCAGTGTGTTAGAAGTGATTTGTACAAATCTTTATGCAAGAGCTTTAGTGGTCAGATCGCTGCGTCCAGCGTCTCTATGACCACTAACAGTGAGTTTAGACATCCTGATCGATCTAACAGAACGTATGAATGCTTATTTTGAAAACCTTATTTCCAGGTCGTAGAAATGCGTTTTATGCTATGGGAAGAACAATAGTGACCAACATAAAAAATATTTTTTGTGCATGAATAAAATTCTGTTTGCAATGTAGAAACACACTTCTCAGTGTGTTAGAAGTGATTTGTACATCTGTTTATGCAAGAGCTTTAGTGGTCAGATCGCTGCGTCTAGCGTCTCTATGACCTCTAACAGTGAGTTAGACATCCTGAGCGGTCTAACAGAATGTATGAAAGCTTATTTTGAAAACCTTATTTCCAGGTCGTAGAAATGCGTTTTATGCAATGGAAAGAAAAATAGTGACCAACATTAGAAAACATTTTTGTGCATGAATAAAATTCTGTTTGCAATGTAAAAACACATTTCTCAGTGTGTTAGAAGTGATTTGTACATCTCTTTATGCAAGATCTTTAGTGGTTAGATCGCTGCGTCCAGCGGCTCTATGACCACTAACAGTGAGTTAGACATCCTGAGCGATCTAACAGAACCTATGAATGCTTATTTTGAAAACCTTATTTCCAGGTCGTAGAAATGCGTTTCATGCAATGAGAAGAAAAATAGTGACCAACATTAGAAAAAAATTTTGTGCATGAATAAAATTCTGTTTGCAATGTAGAAACACACTATTCAGTGCGTTAGAAGTGTTTTGTACATCTCTTTATGCAAGAGCTTTAGTGGTCAGATCGCTGAGTCCAGCGTCTCTATGACCACTAACAGTGAGTTAGACATCCTGAGCGGTCTAACAGAATGTATGAATACTTATTTTGAAAACCTTATTTCCAGGTCGTGGAAATGCGTTTTATGCAATGGGAAGAACAATAGTGACCAACATAAAAAATATTTTTTGTGCATGAATAAAATTCTGTTTGCAATGTAGAAACACACTACTCAGTGTGTTAGAAGTGATTTGTACAAATCTTTATGCAAGATCTTTAGTGGTCAGATCGCTGCGTCCAGCGTCTCTATGACCACTAACAGTGAGTTTGACATGCTGAGCGGTCTAACAGAATGTATGAATACTTATTTTGAAAACCTTATTTCCAGGTCGTGGAAATGCGTTTTATGCAATGGGAAGAACAATAGTGACCAACATAAAAAATATGTTTTGTGCATGAATAAAATTCTGTTTGCAATGTAAAAACACACTTCTCAGTGTGTTAGAAGTGATTTGTACATCTCTTTATGCAAGATCTTTAGTGGTTAGATCGCTGCGTCCAGCGGCTCTATGACCACTAACAGTGAGTTAGACATCCTGAGCGATCTAACAGAACCTATGAATGCTTATTTTGAAAACCTTATTTCCAGGTCACAGAAATGCGTTTCATGCAATGAGAAGAAAAATAGTGACCAACATTAGAAAAAAATTTTTGTGAATGAATAAAATTCTGTTTGCAATGTAAAAACACACTTCTCAGTGTGTTAGAAGTGATTTGTACATCTCTTTATGCAAGGGCTTTAGTGGTCAGATCGCTGCGTCCAGCGTGTCTATGAACACTAACAGTGAGTTAGACATCCTGAGCGATCTAACAGAACCTATGAATGCTTATTTTGAAAACCTTATTTCCAGGTCGTGGAAATGCGTTTTATGCAATGGGAAGAACAATAGTGACCAACATTAGAAAAAAAATTTGTGCATGAATAAAATTCTGTTTGCAATGTAAAAACACACTTCTCAGTTTGTTAGAAAGTGATTTGTACATCTCTTTATGCAAGATCTTTAGTGATCAGATCGCTGCGTCTAGCGTCTCTATGACCTCTAACAGTGAGTTAGACATCCTGAGCGGTCTAACAGAATGTATGAATACTTATTTTGAAAACCTTATTTCCAGGTCGTAGAAATGCGTTTTATGCAATGGGAAGAACAATAGTGACCAACATAAAAAATATGTTTTGTGCATGAATAAAATTCTGTTTGCAATGTAGAAACACACTTCTCAGTGTGTTAGAAGTGATTTGTACAAATCTTTTTGCAAGAGCTTTAGTGGTCAGACCGCTGCGTCCAGCGTCTCTATGACCACTAACAGTGAGTTAGACATCCTGATCGATCTAACAGAACGTATGAATGCTTATTTTGAAAACCTTATTTCCAGGTCATAGAAATGCGTTTCATGCAATGAGAAGAAAAATAGTGACCAACATTAGAAAAAAATTTTGTGCATGAATAAAATTCTGTTTGCAATGTAAAAACACACTTCTCAGTGTTTTAGAAGTGATTTGTACATCTGTTTATGCAAGAGCTTTAGTGGTCAGATCGCTGCGTCTAGCGTCTCTATGACCTCTAACAGTGAGTTAGACATCCTGAGCGGTCTAACAGAATGTATGAATACTTATTTTGAAAACCTTATTTCCAGGTCGTAGAAATGCGTTTTATGCAATGGGAAGAACAATAGTGACCAACATAAAAAATATTTTTTGTGCATGAATAAAATTCTGTTTGCAATGTAGAAACACACTTCTCAGTGTGTTAGAAGTGATTTGTACATCTGTTTATGCAAGAGCTTTAGTGGTCAGATCGCTGCGTCTAGCGTCTCTATGACCTCTAACAGTGAGTTAGACATCCTGAGCGGTCTAACAGAATGTATGAAAGCTTATTTTGAAAACCTTATTTCCAGGTCGTGGAAATGCGTTTATATGCAATGGGAAGAACAATAGTGACCAACATTAGAAAAAAAATTTGTGCATGAATAAAATTCTGTTTGCAATGTAAAAACACACTTCTCAGTGTGTTAGAAGTGATTTGTACATCTCTTTATGCAAGATCTTTAGTGGTCAGATCGCTGCGTCTAGCGTCTCTATGACCTCTAACAGTGAGTTAGACAACCTGAGCGGTCTAACAGAATGTATGAATACTTATTTTGAAAACCTTATTTCCAGGTCGTAGAAATGCGTTTTATGCAATGGAAAGAAAAATAGTGACCAACATAAAAAATATTTTTTGTGCATGAATAAAATTCTGTTTGCAATGTAGAAACACACTTCTCAGTGTGTTAGAAGTGATTTGTACAAATCTTTATGCAAGAGCTTTAGTGGTCAGATCGCTGCGTCCAGCGTCTCTATGACCACTAACAGTGAGTTTAGACATCCTGATCGATCTAACAGAACGTATGAATGCTTATTTTGAAAACCTTATTTCCAGGTCGTAGAAATGCGTTTTATGCTATGGGAAGAACAATAGTGACCAACATAAAAAATATTTTTTGTGCATGAATAAAATTCTGTTTGCAATGTAGAAACACACTTCTCAGTGTGTTAGAAGTGATTTGTACATCTGTTTATGCAAGAGCTTTAGTGGTCAGATCGCTGCGTCTAGCGTCTCTATGACCTCTAACAGTGAGTTAGACATCCTGAGCGGTCTAACAGAATGTATGAAAGCTTATTTTGAAAACCTTATTTCCAGGTCGTAGAAATGCGTTTTATGCAATGGAAAGAAAAATAGTGACCAACATTAGAAAACATTTTTGTGCATGAATAAAATTCTGTTTGCAATGTAAAAACACATTTCTCAGTGTGTTAGAAGTGATTTGTACATCTCTTTATGCAAGATCTTTAGTGGTTAGATCGCTGCGTCCAGCGGCTCTATGACCACTAACAGTGAGTTAGACATCCTGAGCGATCTAACAGAACCTATGAATGCTTATTTTGAAAACCTTATTTCCAGGTCGTAGAAATGCGTTTCATGCAATGAGAAGAAAAATAGTGACCAACATTAGAAAAAAATTTTGTGCATGAATAAAATTCTGTTTGCAATGTAGAAACACACTATTCAGTGCG
Source organism: Cirrhinus molitorella (assembly GCA_033026305.1). Lineage (NCBI taxonomy): Eukaryota > Metazoa > Chordata > Actinopteri > Cypriniformes > Cyprinidae > Cirrhinus > Cirrhinus molitorella. The sequence goes on along the minus strand of CM065132.1, from coordinate 28,261,622 downwards.
TTAGAAGTGTTTTGTACATCTCTTTATGCAAGAGCTTTAGTGGTCAGATCGCTGAGTCCAGCGTCTCTATGACCACTAACAGTGAGTTAGACATCCTGAGCGGTCTAACAGAATGTATGAATACTTATTTTGAAAACCTTATTTCCAGGTCGTGGAAATGCGTTTTATGCAATGGGAAGAACAATAGTGACCAACATAAAAAATATTTTTTGTGCATGAATAAAATTCTGTTTGCAATGTAGAAACACACTACTCAGTGTGTTAGAAGTGATTTGTACAAATCTTTATGCAAGATCTTTAGTGGTCAGATCGCTGCGTCCAGCGTCTCTATGACCACTAACAGTGAGTTTGACATGCTGAGCGGTCTAACAGAATGTATGAATACTTATTTTGAAAACCTTATTTCCAGGTCGTGGAAATGCGTTTTATGCAATGGGAAGAACAATAGTGACCAACATAAAAAATATGTTTTGTGCATGAATAAAATTCTGTTTGCAATGTAAAAACACACTTCTCAGTGTGTTAGAAGTGATTTGTACATCTCTTTATGCAAGATCTTTAGTGGTTAGATCGCTGCGTCCAGCGGCTCTATGACCACTAACAGTGAGTTAGACATCCTGAGCGATCTAACAGAACCTATGAATGCTTATTTTGAAAACCTTATTTCCAGGTCACAGAAATGCGTTTCATGCAATGAGAAGAAAAATAGTGACCAACATTAGAAAAAAATTTTTGTGAATGAATAAAATTCTGTTTGCAATGTAAAAACACACTTCTCAGTGTGTTAGAAGTGATTTGTACATCTCTTTATGCAAGGGCTTTAGTGGTCAGATCGCTGCGTCCAGCGTGTCTATGAACACTAACAGTGAGTTAGACATCCTGAGCGATCTAACAGAACCTATGAATGCTTATTTTGAAAACCTTATTTCCAGGTCGTGGAAATGCGTTTTATGCAATGGGAAGAACAATAGTGACCAACATTAGAAAAAAAATTTGTGCATGAATAAAATTCTGTTTGCAATGTAAAAACACACTTCTCAGTTTGTTAGAAAGTGATTTGTACATCTCTTTATGCAAGATCTTTAGTGATCAGATCGCTGCGTCTAGCGTCTCTATGACCTCTAACAGTGAGTTAGACATCCTGAGCGGTCTAACAGAATGTATGAATACTTATTTTGAAAACCTTATTTCCAGGTCGTAGAAATGCGTTTTATGCAATGGGAAGAACAATAGTGACCAACATAAAAAATATGTTTTGTGCATGAATAAAATTCTGTTTGCAATGTAGAAACACACTTCTCAGTGTGTTAGAAGTGATTTGTACAAATCTTTTTGCAAGAGCTTTAGTGGTCAGACCGCTGCGTCCAGCGTCTCTATGACCACTAACAGTGAGTTAGACATCCTGATCGATCTAACAGAACGTATGAATGCTTATTTTGAAAACCTTATTTCCAGGTCATAGAAATGCGTTTCATGCAATGAGAAGAAAAATAGTGACCAACATTAGAAAAAAATTTTGTGCATGAATAAAATTCTGTTTGCAATGTAAAAACACACTTCTCAGTGTTTTAGAAGTGATTTGTACATCTGTTTATGCAAGAGCTTTAGTGGTCAGATCGCTGCGTCTAGCGTCTCTATGACCTCTAACAGTGAGTTAGACATCCTGAGCGGTCTAACAGAATGTATGAATACTTATTTTGAAAACCTTATTTCCAGGTCGTAGAAATGCGTTTTATGCAATGGGAAGAACAATAGTGACCAACATAAAAAATATTTTTTGTGCATGAATAAAATTCTGTTTGCAATGTAGAAACACACTTCTCAGTGTGTTAGAAGTGATTTGTACATCTGTTTATGCAAGAGCTTTAGTGGTCAGATCGCTGCGTCTAGCGTCTCTATGACCTCTAACAGTGAGTTAGACATCCTGAGCAGTCTAACAGAATGTATGAAAGCTTATTATGAAAACATTATTTCCAGGTCGTGGAAATGCGTTTATATGCAATGGGAAGAACAATAGTGACCAACATTAGAAAAAAAATTTGTGCATGAATAAAATTCTGTTTGCAATGTAAAAACACACTTCTCAGTGTGTTAGAAGTGATTTGTACATCTCTTTATGCAAGATCTTTAGTGGTCAGATCGCTGCGTCTAGCGTCTCTATGACCTCTAACAGTGAGTTAGACAACCTGAGCGGTCTAACAGAATGTATGAATACTTATTTTGAAAACCTTATTTCCAGGTCGTAGAAATGCGTTTTATGCAATGGAAAGAAAAATAGTGACCAACATAAAAAATATTTTTTGTGCATGAATAAAATTCTGTTTGCAATGTAGAAACACACTTCTCAGTGTGTTAGAAGTGATTTGTACAAATCTTTATGCAAGAGCTTTAGTGGTCAGATCGCTGCGTCCAGCGTCTCTATGACCACTAACAGTGAGTTAGACATCCTGATCGATCTAACAGAACGTATGAATGCTTATTTTGAAAACCTTATTTCCAGGTCGTAGAAATGCGTTTTATGCTATGGGAAGAACAATAGTGACCAACATAAAAAATATTTTTTGTGCATGAATAAAATTCTGTTTGCAATGTAGAAACACACTTCTCAGTGTGTTAGAAGTGATTTGTACATCTGTTTATGCAAGAGCTTTAGTGGTCAGATCGCTGCGTCTAGCGTCTCTATGACCTCTAACAGTGAGTTAGACATCCTGAGCGGTCTAACAGAATGTATGAAAGCTTATTTTGAATACCTTATTTCCAGGTCGTAGAAATGCGTTTTATGCAATGGAAAGAAAAATAGTGACCAACATTAGAAAAAATTTTTGTGCATGAATAAAATTCTGTTTGCAATGTAAAAACACACTTCTCAGTGTGTTAGAAGTGATTTGTACATCTCTTTATGCAAGATCTTTAGTGGTTAGATCGCTGCGTCCAGCGGCTCTATGACCATTAACAGTGAGTTAGACATCCTGAGCGATCTAACAGAACCTATGAATGCTTATTTTGAAAACCTTATTTCCAGGTCGTAGAAATGCGTTTCATGCAATGAGAAGAAAAATAGTGACCAACATTAGAAAAAAATTTTGTGCATGAATAAAATTCTGTTTGCAATGTAGAAACACACTATTCAGTGCGTTAGAAGTGTTTTGTACATCTCTTTATGCAAGAGCTTTAGTGGTCAGATCGCTGCGTCCAGCGTCTCTATGACCACTAACAGTGAGTTAGACATCCTGAGCGGTCTAACAGAATGTATGAATACTTATTTTGAAAACCTTATTTCCAGGTCGTGGAAATGCGTTTTATGCAATGGGAAGAACAATAGTGACCAACATAAAAAATATTTTTTGTGCATGAATAAAATTCTGTTTGCAATGTAGAAACACACTTCTCAGTGTGTTAGAAGTGATTTGTACAAATCTTTATGCAAGATCTTTAGTGGTCAGATCGCTGCGTCCAGCGTCTCTATGACCACTAACAGTGAGTTTGACATCCTGAGCGGTCTAACAGAATGTATGAATACTTATTTTGAAAACCTTATTTCCAGGTCGTGGAAATGCGTTTTATGCAATGGGAAGAACAATAGTGACCAACATAAAAAATATGTTTTGTGCATGAATAAAATTCTGTTTGCAATGTAAAAACACACTTCTCAGTGTGTTAGAAGTGATTTGTACATCTCTTTATGTAAGATCTTTAGTGGTTAGATCGCTGCGTCCAGCGGCTCTATGACCACTAACAGTGAGTTAGACATCCAGAGCGATCTAACAGAACCTATGAATGCTTATTTTGAAAACCTTATTTCCAGGTCATAGAAATGCGTTTCATGCAATGAGAAGAAAAATAGTGACCAACATTAGAAAAAAATTTTGTGCATGAATAAAATTCTGTTTGCAATGTAGAAACACACTATTCAGTGTGTTAGAAGTGTTTTGTACATCTCTTTATGCAAGATCTTTAGTGGTCAGATATCTACGTCCAGCGTCTCCATGACCACTAACAATGAGTTAGACATCTTGAGCGATCTAACAGAACCTATGAAAGCTTATTTTGAAAACCTTATTTCCAGGTCGTAGAAATGCGTTTTATGCAATGGAATGAATAATAGTGACCAACATTAGAAAAAAATTTTTGTGAATGAATAAAATTCTGTTTGCAATGTAAAAACACACTTCTCAGTGTGTTAGAAGTGATTTGTACATCTCTTTATGCAAGATCTTTAGTGGTTAGATCGCTGCGTCCTGCGGCTCTATGACCACTAACAGTGAGTTAGACATCCTGAGCGATCTAACAGAACCTATGAATGCTTATTTTGAAAACCTTATTTCCAGGTCGTAGAAATGCGTTTCATGCAATGAGAAGAAAAATAGTGACCAACATTAGAAAAAAATTTTGTGCATGAATAAAATTCTGTTTGCAATGTAGAAACACACTATTCAGTGTGTTAGAAGTGTTTTGTACATCTCTTTATGCAAGAGCTTTAGTGGTCAGATCGCTGCGTCCAGCGTCTCTATGACCACTAACAGTGAGTTAGACATCCTGAGCGGTCTAACAGAATGTATGAATACTTATTTTGAAAACCTTATTTCCAGGTCGTAGAAATGCGTTTTATGCAATGGGAAGAAGAATAGTGACCAACATAAAAAATATTTTTTGTGCATGAATAAAATTCTGTTTGCAATGTAGAAACACACTTCTCAGTGTGTTAGAAGTGATTTGTACATCTGTTTATGCAAGAGCTTTAGTGGTCAGATCGCTGCGTCTAGCGTCTCTATGACCTCTAACAGTGAGTTAGACATCCTGAGCGGTCTAACAGAATGTATGAAAGCTTATTTTGAAAACCTTATTTCCAGGTCGTGGAAATGCGTTTTATGCAATGGGAAGAACAATAGTGACCAACATTAGAAAAAAATGTGTGCATGAATAAAATTCTGTTTGCAATGTAAAAACACACTTCTCAGTGTGTTAGAAGTGATTTGTACATCTCTTTATGCAAGATCTTTAGTGGTCAGATCGCTGCGTCTAGCGTCTCTATGACCTCTAACAGTGAGTTAGACATCCTGAGCGTTCTAACAGAATGTATGAATACTTATTTTGAAAACCTTATTTCCAGGTCGTAGAAATGCGTTTTATGCAATGGAAAGAAAAATAGTGACCAACATAAAAAATATTTTTTGTGCATGAATAAAATTCTGTTTGCAATGTAGAAACACACTTCTCAGTGTGTTAGAAGTGATTTGTACAAATCTTTATGCAAGAGCTTTAGTGGTCAGATCGCTGCGTCCATCGTCTCTATGACCACTAACAGTGAGTTAGACATCCTGATCGATCTAACAGAACGTATGAATGCTTATTTTGAAAACCTTATTTCCAGGTCGTAGAAATGCGTTTTATGCAATGGAAAGAAAAATAGTGACCAACATTAGAAAAAATTTTTGTGCATGAATAAAATTCTGTTTGCAATGTAGAAACACACTATTCAGTGTGTTAGAAGTGTTTTGTACATCTCTTTATGCAAGAGCTTTAGTGGTCAGATCGCTGCGTCCAGCGTCTCTATGACCACTAACAGTGAGTTAGACATCCTGAGCGGTCTAACAGAATGTATGAATACTTATTTTGAAAACCTTATTTCCAGGTCGTGGAAATGCGTTTTATACAATGGGAAGAACAATAGTGACCAACATTAGAAAAAAATTTTGTGCATGAATAAAATTCTGTTTGCAATGTAAAAACACACTTCTCAGTGTGTTAGAAGTGTTTTGTACATCTCTTTATGCAAGAGCTTTAGTGGTCAGATCGCTGCGTCCAGCGTCTCTATGACCACTAACAGTGAGTTAGACATCCTGAGCGGTCTAACAGAATGTATGAATACTTATTTTGAAAACCTTATTTCCAGGTCGTAGAAATGCGTTTTATGCAATGGGAAGAAGAATAGTGACCAACATAAAAAATATTTTTTGTGCATGAATAAAATTCTGTTTGCAATGTAGAAACACACTTCTCAGTGTGTTAGAAGTGATTTGTACATCTGTTTATGCAAGAGCTTTAGTGGTCAGATCGCTGCGTCTAGCGTCTCTATGACCTCTAACAGTGAGTTAGACATCCTGAGCGGTCTAACAGAATGTATGAAAGCTTATTTTGAAAACCTTATTTCCAGGTCGTGGAAATGCGTTTTATGCAATGGGAAGAACAATAGTGACCAACATTAGAAAAAAATGTGTGCATGAATAAAATTCTGTTTGCAATGTAAAAACACACTTCTCAGTGTGTTAGAAGTGATTTGTACATCTCTTTATGCAAGATCTTTAGTGGTCAGATCGCTGCGTCTAGCGTCTCTATGACCTCTAACAGTGAGTTAGACATCCTGAGCGTTCTAACAGAATGTATGAATACTTATTTTGAAAACCTTATTTCCAGGTCGTAGAAATGCGTTTTATGCAATGGAAAGAAAAATAGTGACCAACATAAAAAATATTTTTTGTGCATGAATAAAATTCTGTTTGCAATGTAGAAACACACTTCTCAGTGTGTTAGAAGTGATTTGTACAAATCTTTATGCAAGAGCTTTAGTGGTCAGATCGCTGCGTCCATCGTCTCTATGACCACTAACAGTGAGTTAGACATCCTGATCGATCTAACAGAACGTATGAATGCTTATTTTGAAAACCTTATTTCCAGGTCGTAGAAATGCGTTTTATGCAATGGAAAGAAAAATAGTGACCAACATTAGAAAAAATTTTTGTGCATGAATAAAATTCTGTTTGCAATGTAGAAACACACTATTCAGTGTGTTAGAAGTGTTTTGTACATCTCTTTATGCAAGAGCTTTAGTGGTCAGATCGCTGCGTCCAGCGTCTCTATGACCACTAACAGTGAGTTAGACATCCTGAGCGGTCTAACAGAATGTATGAATACTTATTTTGAAAACCTTATTTCCAGGTCGTGGAAATGCGTTTTATACAATGGGAAGAACAATAGTGACCAACATTAGAAAAAAATTTTGTGCATGAATAAAATTCTGTTTGCAATGTAAAAACACACTTCTCAGTGTGTTAGAAGTGATTTGTACATCTGTTTTTGCAAGAGCTTTAGTGGTCAGATCGCTGCGTCTAGCGTCTCTATGACCTCTAACAGTGAGTTAGACATCCTGAGCGGTCTAACAGAATGTATGAATACTTATTTTGAAAACCTTATTTCCAGGTCGTAGAAATGCGTTTTATGCAATGGGAAGAACAATAGTGACCAACATAAAAAATATTTTTTGTGCATGAATAAAATTCTGTTTGCAATGTAGAAACACACTTCTCAGTGTGTTAGAAGTGATTTGTACATCTGTTTATGCAAGAGCTTTAGTGGTCAGATCGCTGCGTCTAACGTCTCTATGACCTCTAACAGTGAGTTAGACATCCTGAGCGGTCTAACAGAATGTATGAAAGCTTATTTTGAAAACCTTATTTCCAGGTCGTGGAAATGCGTTTTATGCAATGGGAAGAACAATAGTGACCAACATTAGAAAAAAAATTTGTGCATGAATAAAATTCTGTTTTCAATGTAAAAACACACTTCTCAGTGTGTTAGAAGTGATTTGTACATCTCTTTATGCAAGATCTTTAGTGGTCAGATCGCTGCGTCTAGCGTCTCTATGACCTCTAACAGTGAGTTAGACAACCTGAGCGGTCTAACAGAATGTATGAATACTTATTTTGAAAACCTTATTTCCAGGTCGTAGAAATGCGTTTTATGCAATGGAAAGAAAAATAGTGACCAACATAAAAAATATTTTTTGTGCATGAATAAAATTCTGTTTGCAATGTAGAAACACACTTCTCAGTGTGTTAGAAGTGATTTGTACAAATCTTTATGCAAGAGCTTTAGTGGTCAGATCGCTGCGTCCAGCGTCTCTATGACCACTAACAGTGAGTTAGACATCCTGATCGATCTAACAGAACGTATGAATGCTTATTTTGAAAACCTTATTTCCAGGTCGTAGAAATGCGTTTTATGCTATGGGAAGAACAATAGTGACCAACATAAAAAATATTTTTTGTGCATGAATAAAATTCTGTTTGCAATGTAGAAACACACTTCTCAGTGTGTTAGAAGTGATTTGTACATCTGTTTATGCAAGAGCTTTAGTGGTCAGATCGCTGCGTCTAGCGTCTCTATGACCTCTAACAGTGAGTTAGACATCCTGAGCGGTCTAACAGAATGTATGAAAGCTTATTTTGAAAACCTTATTTCCAGGTCGTAGAAATGCGTTTTATGCAATGGAAAGAAAAATAGTGACCAACATTAGAAAAAATTTTTGTGCATGAATAAAATTCTGTTTGCAATGTAAAAACACACTTCTCAGTGTGTTAGAAGTGATTTGTACATCTCTTTATGCAAGATCTTTAGTGGTTAGATCGCTGCGTCCAGCGGCTCTATGACCATTAACAGTGAGTTAGACATCCTGAGCGATCTAACAGAACCTATGAATGCTTATTTTGAAAACCTTATTTCCAGGTCGTAGAAATGCGTTTCATGCAATGAGAAGAAAAATAGTGACCAACATTAGAAAAAAATTTTGTGCATGAATAAAATTCTGTTTGCAATGTAGAAACACACTATTCAGTGCGTTAGAAGTGTTTTGTACATCTCTTTATGCAAGAGCTTTAGTGGTCAGATCGCTGCGTCCAGCGTCTCTATGACCACTAACAGTGAGTTAGACATCCTGAGCGGTCTAACAGAATGTATGAATACTTATTTTGAAAACCTTATTTCCAGGTCGTGGAAATGCGTTTTATGCAATGGGAAGAACAATAGTGACCAACATAAAAAATATTTTTTGTGCATGAATAAAATTCTGTTTGCAATGTAGAAACACACTTCTCAGTGTGTTAGAAGTGATTTGTACAAATCTTTATGCAAGATCTTTAGTGGTCAGATCGCTGCGTCCAGCGTCTCTATGACCACTAACAGTGAGTTTGACATCCTGAGCGGTCTAACAGAATGTATGAATACTTATTTTGAAAACCTTATTTCCAGGTCGTGGAAATGCGTTTTATGCAATGGGAAGAACAATAGTGACCAACATAAAAAATATGTTTTGTGCATGAATAAAATTCTGTTTGCAATGTAAAAACACACTTCTCAGTGTGTTAGAAGTGATTTGTACATCTCTTTATGTAAGATCTTTAGTGGTTAGATCGCTGCGTCCAGCGGCTCTATGACCACTAACAGTGAGTTAGACATCCAGAGCGATCTAACAGAACCTATGAATGCTTATTTTGAAAACCTTATTTCCAGGTCATAGAAATGCGTTTCATGCAATGAGAAGAAAAATAGTGACCAACATTAGAAAAAAATTTTGTGCATGAATAAAATTCTGTTTGCAATGTAGAAACACACTATTCAGTGTGTTAGAAGTGTTTTGTACATCTCTTTATGCAAGATCTTTAGTGGTCAGATATCTACGTCCAGCGTCTCCATGACCACTAACAATGAGTTAGACATCTTGAGCGATCTAACAGAACCTATGAAAGCTTATTTTGAAAACCTTATTTCCAGGTCGTAGAAATGCGTTTTATGCAATGGAATGAATAATAGTGACCAACATTAGAAAAAAATTTTTGTGAATGAATAAAATTCTGTTTGCAATGTAAAAACACACTTCTCAGTGTGTTAGAAGTGATTTGTACATCTCTTTATGCAAGATCTTTAGTGGTTAGATCGCTGCGTCCTGCGGCTCTATGACCACTAACAGTGAGTTAGACATCCTGAGCGATCTAACAGAACCTATGAATGCTTATTTTGAAAACCTTATTTCCAGGTCGTAGAAATGCGTTTCATGCAATGAGAAGAAAAATAGTGACCAACATTAGAAAAAAATTTTGTGCATGAATAAAATTCTGTTTGCAATGTAGAAACACACTATTCAGTGTGTTAGAAGTGTTTTGTACATCTCTTTATGCAAGAGCTTTAGTGGTCAGATCGCTGCGTCCAGCGTCTCTATGACCACTAACAGTGAGTTAGACATCCTGAGCGGTCTAACAGAATGTATGAATACTTATTTTGAAAACCTTATTTCCAGGTCGTAGAAATGCGTTTTATGCAATGGGAAGAAGAATAGTGACCAACATAAAAAATATTTTTTGTGCATGAATAAAATTCTGTTTGCAATGTAGAAACACACTTCTCAGTGTGTTAGAAGTGATTTGTACATCTGTTTATGCAAGAGCTTTAGTGGTCAGATCGCTGCGTCTAGCGTCTCTATGACCTCTAACAGTGAGTTAGACATCCTGAGCGGTCTAACAGAATGTATGAAAGCTTATTTTGAAAACCTTATTTCCAGGTCGTGGAAATGCGTTTTATGCAATGGGAAGAACAATAGTGACCAACATTAGAAAAAAATGTGTGCATGAATAAAATTCTGTTTGCAATGTAAAAACACACTTCTCAGTGTGTTAGAAGTGATTTGTACATCTCTTTATGCAAGATCTTTAGTGGTCAGATCGCTGCGTCTAGCGTCTCTATGACCTCTAACAGTGAGTTAGACATCCTGAGCGTTCTAACAGAATGTATGAATACTTATTTTGAAAACCTTATTTCCAGGTCGTAGAAATGCGTTTTATGCAATGGAAAGAAAAATAGTGACCAACATAAAAAATATTTTTTGTGCATGAATAAAATTCTGTTTGCAATGTAGAAACACACTTCTCAGTGTGTTAGAAGTGATTTGTACAAATCTTTATGCAAGAGCTTTAGTGGTCAGATCGCTGCGTCCATCGTCTCTATGACCACTAACAGTGAGTTAGACATCCTGATCGATCTAACAGAACGTATGAATGCTTATTTTGAAAACCTTATTTCCAGGTCGTAGAAATGCGTTTTATGCAATGGAAAGAAAAATAGTGACCAACATTAGAAAAAATTTTTGTGCATGAATAAAATTCTGTTTGCAATGTAGAAACACACTATTCAGTGTGTTAGAAGTGTTTTGTACATCTCTTTATGCAAGAGCTTTAGTGGTCAGATCGCTGCGTCCAGCGTCTCTATGACCACTAACAGTGAGTTAGACATCCTGAGCGGTCTAACAGAATGTATGAATACTTATTTTGAAAACCTTATTTCCAGGTCGTGGAAATGCGTTTTATACAATGGGAAGAACAATAGTGACCAACATTAGAAAAAAATTTTGTGCATGAATAAAATTCTGTTTGCAATGTAAAAACACACTTCTCAGTGTGTTAGAAGTGATTTGTACATCTGTTTTTGCAAGAGCTTTAGTGGTCAGATCGCTGCGTCTAGCGTCTCTATGACCTCTAACAGTGAGTTAGACATCCTGAGCGGTCTAACAGAATGTATGAATACTTATTTTGAAAACCTTATTTCCAGGTCGTAGAAATGCGTTTTATGCAATGGGAAGAACAATAGTGACCAACATAAAAAATATTTTTTGTGCATGAATAAAATTCTGTTTGCAATGTAGAAACACACTTCTCAGTGTGTTAGAAGTGATTTGTACATCTGTTTATGCAAGAGCTTTAGTGGTCAGATCGCTGCGTCTAACGTCTCTATGACCTCTAACAGTGAGTTAGACATCCTGAGCGGTCTAACAGAATGTATGAAAGCTTATTTTGAAAACCTTATTTCCAGGTCGTGGAAATGCGTTTTATGCAATGGGAAGAACAATAGTGACCAACATTAGAAAAAAATGTGTGCATGAATAAAATTCTGTTTGCAATGTAAAAACACACTTCTCAGTGTGTTAGAAGTGATTTGTACATCTCTTTATGCAAGATCTTTAGTGGTCAGATCGCTGCGTCTAGCGTCTCTATGACCTCTAACAGTGAGTTAGACATCCTGAGCGGTCTAACAGAACGTATGAATGCTTATTTTGAAAACCTTATTTCCAGGTCGTAGAAATGCGTTTTATGCAATGGAAAGAAAAATAGTGACCAACATTAGAAAAAATTTTTGTGCATGAATAAAATTCTGTTTGCAATGTAAAAACACACTTCTCAGTGTGTTAGAAGTGATTTGTACATCTCTTTATGCAAGATCTTTAGTGGTTAGATCGCTGAGTCCAGCGGCTCTATGACCATTAACAGTGAGTTAGACATCCTGAGCGATCTAACAGAACCTATGAATGCTTATTTTGAAAACCTTATTTCCAGGTCGTAGAAATGCGTTTCATGCAATGAGAAGAAAAATAGTGACCAACATTAGAAAAAAATTTTGTGCATGAATAAAATTCTGTTTGCAATGTAGAAACACACTTCTCAGTGTGTTAGAAGTGATTTGTACATCTGTTTATGCAAGAGCTTTAGTGGTCAGATCGCTGCGTCTAGCGTCTCTATGACCTCTAACAGTGAGTTAGACATCCTGAGCGGTCTAACAGAATGTATGAATACTTATTTTGAAAACCTTATTTCCAGGTCGTAGAAATGCGTTTTATGCAATGGGAAGAACAATAGTGACCAACATAAAAAATATTTTTTGTGCATGAATAAAATTCTGTTTGCAATGTAGAAACACACTTCTCAGTGTGTTAGAAGTGATTTGTACATCTGTTTATGCAAGAGCTTTAGTGGTCAGATCGCTGCGTCTAGCGTCTCTATGACCTCTAACAGTGAGTTAGACATCCTGAGCGGTCTAACAGAATGTATGAAAGCTTATTTTGAAAACCTTATTTCCAGGTCGTGGAAATGCGTTTTATGCAATGGGAAGAACAATAGTGACCAACATTAGAAAAAAAATTTGTGCATGAATAAAATTCTGTTTGCAATGTAAAAACACACTTCTCAGTGTGTTAGAAGTGATTTGTACATCTCTTTATGCAAGATCTTTAGTAGTTAGATCGCTGCGTCCAGCGGCTCTATGACTACTAACAGTGAGTTAGACATCCTGAGCGATCTAACAGAACCTATGAATGCTTATTTTGAAAACCTTATTTCCAGGTCGTAGAAATGCGTTTCATGCAATGAGAAGAAAAATAGTTACCAACATTAGAAAAAAATTTTGTGCATGAATAAAATTCTGTTTGCAATGTAGAAACACACTATTCAGTGTGTTAGAAGTGTTTTGTACATCTCTTTTTATGCAAGAGCTTTAGTGGTCAGATCGCTGCGTCCAGCGTCTCTATGATCACTAACAGTGAGTTAGACATCCTGAGCGGTCTAACAGAATGTATGAATACTTATTTTGAAAACCTTATTTCCAGGTCGTGGAAATGCGTTTTATACAATGGGAAGAACAATAGTGACCAACATTAGAAAAAAATTTTGTGCATGAATAAAATTCTGTTTGCAATGTAAAAACACACTTCTCAGTGTGTTAGAAGTGATTTGTACATCTGTTATGCAAGAGCTTTAGTGGTCAGATCGCTGCGTCTAGCGTCTCTATGACCTCTAACAGTGAGTTAGACATCCTGAGCGGTCTAACAGAATGTATGAATACTTATTTTGACAACCTTATTTCCAGGTCGTAGAAATGCGTTTTATGCAATGGGAAGAACAATAGTGACCAACATAAAAAATATTTTTTGTGCATGAATAAAATTCTGTTTGCAATGTAGAAACACACTTCTCAGTGTGTTAGAAGTGATTTGTACATATGTTTATGCAAGAGCTTTAGTGGTCAGATCGCTGCGTCTAGCGTCTCTATGACCTCTAACAGTGAGTTAGACATCCTGAGCGGTCTAACAGAATGTATGAAAGCTTATTTTGAAAACCTTATTTCCAGGTCATAGAAATGCGTTTCATGCAATGAGAAGAAAAATAGTGACCAACATAAAAAATATGTTTTGTGCATGAATAAAATTCTGTTTGCAATGTAAAAACACACTTCTCAGTGTGTTAGAAGTGATTTGTACATCTCTTTATGCAAGATCTTTAGTGGTTAGATCGCTGCGTCCAGCGGCTCTATGACCACTAACAGTGAGTTAGACATCCTGAGCGATCTAACAGAACCTATGAATGCTTATTTTGAAAACCTTTTTTCCAGGTCATAGAAATGCGTTTCATGCAATGAGAAGAAAAATAGTGACCAACATTAGAAAAAAATTTTGTGCATAAATAAAATTCTGTTTGCAATGTAGAAACACACTATTCAGTGTGTTAGAAGTGTTTTGTACATCTGTTTATGCAAGAGCTTTAGTGGTCAGATCGCTGCGTCCAGCGTCTCTATGTCCACTAACAGTGAGTTAGACATCCTGAGCGGTCTAACAGAATGTATGAATACTTATTTTGAAAACCTTATTTCCAGGTCGTAGAAATGCGTTTTATGCAATGGGAAGACCAATAGTGACCAACATTAGAAAAAAATTTTGTGCATGAATAAAATTATGTTTGCAATGTAGAAACACACTTCTCAGTGTGTTAGAAGTGATTTGTACATCTCTTTATGCAAGATCTTTAGTGGTCAGATATCTACGTCCAGCGTCTCTATGACCACTAACAATGAGTTAGACATCTTGAGCGATCTAACAGAACCTATGAAAGCTTATTTTGAAAACCTTATTTCCAGGTCATAGAAATGCGTTTCATGCAATGAGAAGAAAAATAGTGACCAACATAAAAAATATTTTTTGTGCATGTATAAAATTCTGTTTGCAATGTAGAAACACACTTCTCAGTGTGTTAGAAGTGATTTGTACATCTGTTTATGCAAGAGCTTTAGTGGTCAGATCGCTGCGTCTAGCGTCTCTATGACCTCTAACAGTGAGTTAGACATCCTGAGCGGTCTAACAGAATGTATGAAAGCTTATTTTGAAAACCTTATTTCCAGGTCGTAGAAATGCGTTTTATGCAATGGAAAGAAAAATAGTGACCAACATTAGAAAACATTTTTGTGCATGAATAAAATTCTGTTTGCAATGTAAAAACACATTTCTCAGTGTGTTAGAAGTGATTTGTACATCTCTTTATGCAAGATCTTTAGTGGTTAGATCGCTGCGTCCAGCGGCTCTATGACCACTAACAGTGAGTTAGACATCCTGAGCGATCTAACAGAACCTATGAATGCTTATTTTGAAAACCTTATTTCCAGGTCGTAGAAATGTGTTTCATGCAATGAGCAGAAAAATAGTGACCAACATTAGAAAAAAATGTTGTGCATGAATAAAATTCTGTTTGCAATGTAGAAACACACTATTCAGTGCGTTAGAAGTGTTTTGTACATCTCTTTATGCAGGAGCTTTAGTGGTCAGATCGCTGCGTCCAGCGTCTCTATGACCACTAACAGTGAGTTAGACATCCTGAGCGGTCTAACAGAATGTATGAATACTTATTTTGAAAACCTTATTTCCAGGTCGTGGAAATGCGTTTTATGCAATGGGAAGAACAATAGTGACCAACATAAAAAATATTTTTTGTGCATGAATAAAATTCTGTTTGCAATGTAAAAACACACTACTCAGTGTGTTAGAAGTGATTTGTACAAATCTTTATGCAAGATCTTTAGTGGTCAGATCGCTGCGTCCAGCGTCTCTATGACCACTAACAGTGAGTTTGACATGCTGAGCGGTCTAACAGAATGTATGAATACTTATTTTGAAAACCTTATTTCCAGGTCGTGGAAATGCGTTTTATGCAATGGGAAGAACAATAGTGACCAACATAAAAAATATGTTTTGTGCATGAATAAAATTCTGTTTGCAATGTAAAAACACACTTCTCAGTGTGTTAGAAGTGATTTGTACATCTCTTTATGCAAGATCTTTAGTGGTTAGATCGCTGCGTCCAGCGGCTCTATGACCACTAACAGTGAGTTAGACATCCTGAGCGATCTAACAGAACCTATGAATGCTTATTTTGAAAACCTTATTTCCAGGTCACAGAAATGCGTTTCATGCAATGAGAAGAAAAATAGTGACCAACATTAGAAAAAAAATTTTGTGAATGAATAAAATTCTGTTTGCAATGTAAAAACACACTTCTCAGTGTGTTAGAAGTGATTTGTACATCTCTTTATGCAAGGGCTTTAGTGGTCAGATCGCTGCGTCCAGCGTGTCTATGAACACTAACAGTGAGTTAGACATCCTGAGCGATCTAACAGAACCTATGAATGCGTATTTTGAAAACCTTATTTCCAGGTCGTGGAAATGCGTTTTATGCAATGGGAAGAACAATAGTGACCAACATTAGAAAAAAAATTTGTGCATGAATAAAATTCTGTTTGCAATGTAAAAACACACTTCTCAGTTTGTTAGAAAGTGATTTGTACATCTCTTTATGCAAGATCTTTAGTGGTCAGATCGCTGCGTCTAGCGTCTCTATGACCTCTAACAGTGAGTTAGACATCCTGAGCGGTCTAACAGAATGTATGAAAGCTTATTTTGAAAACCTTATTTCCAGGTCGTAGAAATGCGTTTTATGCAATGGAAAGAAAAATAGTGACCAACATTAGAAAAAAATTTTGTGCATGAATAAAATTCTGTTTGCAATGTAAAAACACACTTCTCAGTGTGTTAGAAGTGATTTGTACATCTCTTTATGCAAGATCTTTAGTAGTTAGATCGCTGCGTCCAGCGGCTCTATGACTACTAACAGTGAGTTAGACATCCTGAGCGATCTAACAGAACCTATGAATGCTTATTTTGAAAACCTTATTTCCAGGTCGTAGAAATGCGTTTCATGCAATGAGAAGAAAAATAGTTACCAACATTAGAAAAAAATTTTGTGCATGAATAAAATTCTGTTTGCAATGTAGAAACACACTATTCAGTGTGTTAGAAGTGTTTTGTACATCTCTTTATGCAAGAGCTTTAGTGGTCAGATCGCTGCGTCCAGCGTCTCTATGATCACTAACAGTGAGTTAGACATCCTGAGCGGTCTAACAGAATGTATGAATACTTATTTTGAAAACCTTATTTCCAGGTCGTGGAAATGCGTTTTATACAATGGGAAGAACAATAGTGACCAACATTAGAAAAAAGTTTTGTGCATGAATAAAATTCTGTTTGCAATGTAAAAACACACTTCTCAGTGTGTTAGAAGTGATTTGTACATCTGTTTATGCAAGAGCTTTAGTGGTCAGATCGCTGCGTCTAGCGTCTCTATGACCTCTAACAGTGAGTTAGACATCCTGAGCGGTCTAACAGAATGTATGAATACTTATTTTGACAACCTTATTTCCAGGTCGTAGAAATGCGTTTTATGAAATGGGAAGAACAATAGTGACCAACATAAAAAATATTTTTTGTGCATGAATAAAATTCTGTTTGCAATGTAGAAACACACTTCTCAGTTTGTTAGAAGTGATTTGTACATCTGTTTATGCAAGAGCTTTAGTGGTCAGATCGCTGCGTCTAGCGTCTCTATGACCTCTAACAGTGAGTTAGACATCCTGAGCGGTCTAACAGAATGTATGAAAGCTTATTTTGAAAACCTTATTTCCAGGTCATAGAAATGCGTTTCATGCAATGAGAAGAAAAATAGTGACCAACATAAAAAATATGTTTTGTGCATGAATAAAATTCTGTTTGCAATGTAAAAACACACTTCTCAGTGTGTTAGAAGTGATTTGTACATCTGTTTATGCAAGAGCTTTAGTGGTCAGATCGCTGCGTCTAGCGTCTCTATGACCTCTAACAGTGAGTTAGACATCCTGAGCGGTCTAACAGAATGTATGAAAGCTTATTTTGAAAACCTTATTTCCAGGTCGTAGAAATGCGTTTTATGCAATGCAAAGAAAAATAGTGACCAACATTAGAAAAAAATTTTGTGCATGAATAAAATTCTGTTTGCAATGTAAAAACACACTTCTCAGTGTGTTAGAAGTGATTTGTACATCTCTTTATGCAAGATCTTTAGTAGTTAGATCGCTGCGTCCAGCGGCTCTATGACTACTAACAGTGAGTTAGACATCCTGAGCGATCTAACAGAACCTATGAATGCTTATTTTGAAAACCTTATTTCCAGGTCGTAGAAATGCGTTTTATGCAATGGAAAGAAAAATAGTGACCAACATTAGAAAACACTTTTGTGCATGAATAAAATTCTGTTTGCAATGTAGAAACACACTTCTCAGTGTGTTAGAAGTGTTTTGTACATCTCTTTATGCAAGAGCTTTAGTGGTCAGACCGCTGCGTCCAGCGTCTCTATGACCACTAACAGTGAGTTAGACATCCTGATCGATCTAACAGAACGTATGAATGCTTATTTTGAAAACCTTATTTCCAGGTCGTAGAAATGCGTTTTATGCAATGGAAAGAAAAATAGTGACCAACATTAGAAAAAAATTTTGTGCATGAATAAAATTCTGTTTGCAATGTAGAAACACACTATTCAGTGTGTTAGAAGTGATTTGTACATCTCTTTATGCAAGATCTTTAGTGGTCAGATCGCTGCGTCTAGCGTCTCTATGACCTCTAACAGTGAGTTAGACATCCTGAGCGGTCTAACAGAATGTATGAATACTTATTTTGAAAACCTTATTTCCAGGTCGTAGAAATGCGTTTTATGCAATGGAAAGAAAAATAGTGACCAACATAAAAAATATTTTTTGTGCATGAATAAAATTCTGTTTGCAATGTAGAAACACACTTCTCAGTGTGTTAGAAGTGATTTGTACATCTGTTTATGCAAGAGCTTTAGTGGTCAGATCGCTGCGTCTAGCGTCTCTATGACCTCTAACAGTGAGTTAGACATCCTGAGCTGTCTAACAGAATGTATGAATACTTATTTTGAAAACCTTATTTCCAGGTCGTAGAAATGCGTTTTATGCAATGGGAAGAACAATAGTGACCAACATAAAAAATATTTTTTGTGCATGAATAAAATTCTGTTTGCAATGTAGAAACACACTTCTCAGTGTGTTAGAAGTGATTTGTACATCTGTTTATGCAAGAGCTTTAGTGGTCAGATCGCTGCGTCTAGCGTCTCTATGACCTCTAACACTGAGTTAGACATCCTGAGCGGTCTAACAGAATGTATGAAAGCTTATTTTGAAAACCTTATTTCCAGGTCGTGGAAATGCGTTTCATGCAATGGGAAGAACAATAGTGACCAACATTAGAAAAAAATTTTGTGCATGAATAAAATTCTGTTTGCAATGTAAAAACACACTTCTCAGTGTGTTAGAAGTGATTTGTACATCTCTTTATGCAAGATCTTTAGTGGTCAGATCGCTGCGTCTAGCGTCTCTATGACCTCTAACAGTGAGTTAGACATCCTGAGCGGTCTAACAGAATGTATGAATACTTATTTTGAAAACCTTATTTCCAGGTCGTAGAAATGCGTTTCATACAATGAGAAGAAAAATAGTGACCAACATTAGAAAAAATTTTTGTGCATGAATAATATTCTGTTTGCAATGTAGAAACACACTATTCAGTGTGTTAGAAGTGATTTGTACATCTCTTTATGCAAGATCTTTAGTGGTCAGATCGCTGCGTCTAGCGTCTCTATGACCTCTAACAGTGAGTTAGACATCCTGAGCGGTCTAACAGAATGTATGAATACTTATTTTGAAAACCTTATTTCCAGGTCGTGGAAATGCGTTTTATGCAATGGGAAGAACAATAGTGACCAACATAAAAAATATTTTTTGTGCATGAATAAAATTCTGTTTGCAATGTAGAAACACACTTCTCAGTGTGTTAGAAGTGATTTGTACAAATCTTTATGCAAGAGCTTTAGTGGTCAGATCGCTGCGTCCAGCGTCTCTATGACCACTAACAGTGAGTTTGACATCCTGAGCGGTCTAACAGAATGTATGAATACTTATTTTGAAAACCTTATTTCCAGGTCGTGGAAATGCGTTTTATGCAATGGGAAGAACAATAGTGACCAACATAAAAAATATGTTTTGTGCATGAATAAAATTCTGTTTGCAATGTAAAAACACACTTCTCAGTGTGTTAGAAGTGATTTGTACATCTCTTTATGCAAGATCTTTAGTGGTTAGATCGCTGCGTCCAGCGACTCTATGACCACTAACAGTGAGTTAGACATCCTGAGCGATCTAACAGAACCTATGAATGCTTATTTTGAAAACCTTATTTCCAGGTCATAGAAATGCGTTTCATGCAATGAGAAGAAAAATAGTGACCAACATTAGAAAAAAATTTTGTGCATGAATAAAATTCTGTTTGCAATGTAAAAACACACTTCTCAGTGTTTTAGAAGTGATTTGTACATCTGTTTATGCAAGAGCTTTAGTGGTCAGATCGCTGCGTCTAGCGTCTCTATGACCTCTAACAGTGAGTTAGACATCCTGAGCGGTCTAACAGAATGTATGAATACTTATTTTGAAAACCTTATTTCCAGGTCGTAGAAATGCGTTTTATGCAATGGGAAGAACAATAGTGACCAACATAAAAAATATTTTTTGTGCATGAATAAAATTCTGTTTGCAATGTAGAAACACACTTCTCAGTGTGTTAGAAGTGATTTGTACATCTGTTTATGCAAGAGCTTTAGTGGTCAGATCGCTGCGTCTAGCGTCTCTATGACCTCTAACAGTGAGTTAGACATCCTGAGCGGTCTAACAGAATGTATGAAAGCTTATTTTGAAAACCTTATTTCCAGGTCGTGGAAATGCGTTTTATGCAATGGGAAGAACAATAGTGACCAACATTAGAAAAAAAATTTGTGCATGAATAAAATTCTGTTTGCAATGTAAAAACACACTTCTCAGTGTGTTAGAAGTGATTTGTACATCTCTTTATGCAAGATCTTTAGTGGTCAGATCGCTGCGTCTAGCGTCTCTATGACCTCTAACAGTGAGTTAGACAACCTGAGCGGTCTAACAGAATGTATGAATACTTATTTTGAAAACCTTATTTCCAGGTCGTAGAAATGCGTTTTATGCAATGGAAAGAAAAATAGTGACCAACATAAAAAATATTTTTTGTGCATGAATAAAATTCTGTTTGCAATGTAGAAACACACTTCTCAGTGTGTTAGAAGTGATTTGTACAAATCTTTATGCAAGAGCTTTAGTGGTCAGATCGCTGCGTCCAGCGTCTCTATGACCACTAACAGTGAGTTAGACATCCTGATCGATCTAACAGAACGTATGAATGCTTATTTTGAAAACCTTATTTCCAGGTCGTAGAAATGCGTTTTATGCAATGAGAAGAAAAATAGTGACCAACATTAGAAAAAAATTTTGTGCATGAATAAAATTCTGTTTGCAATGTAGAAACACACTATTCAGTGTGTTAGAAGTGTTTTGTACATCTCTTTATGCAAGAGCTTTAGTGGTCAGATCGCTGCGTCCAGCGTCTCTATGTCCACTAACAGTGAGTTAGACATCTTGAGCGGTCTAACAGAATGTATGAATACTTATTTTGAAAACCTTATTTCCAGGTCGTAGAAATGCGTTTTATGCAATGGGAAGACCAATAGTGACCAACATTAGAAAAAATTTTTGTGCATGAATAAAATTATGTTTGCAATGTAGAAACACACTTCTCAGTGTGTTAGAAGTGATTTGTACATCTCTTTATGCAAGATCTTTAGTGGTCAGATATCTACGTCCAGCGTCTCCATGACCACTAACAATGAGTTAGACATCTTGAGCGATCTAACAGAACCTATGAAAGCTTATTTTGAAAACCTTATTTCCAGGTCGTGGAAATGCGTTTTATACAATGGGAAGAACAATAGTGACCAACATTAGAAAAAAATTTTGTGCATGAATAAAATTCTGTTTGCAATGTAAAAACACACTTCTCAGTGTGTTAGAAGTGATTTATACATCTGTTTATGCAAGAGCTTTAGTGGTCAGATCGCTGCGTCTAGCGTCTCTATGACCTCTAACAGTGAGTTAGACATCCTGAGCGGTCTAACAGAATGTATGAATACTTATTTTGAAAACCTTATTTCCAGGTCGTAGAAATGCGTTTTATGCAATGGGAAGAACAATAGTGACCAACATAAAAAATATTTTTTGTGCATGAATAAAATTCTGTTTGCAATGTAGAAACACACTTCTCAGTGTGTTAGAAGTGATTTGTACATCTGTTTATGCAAGAGCTTTAGTGGTCAGATCGCTGCGTCTAGCGTCTCTATGACCTCTAACAGTGAGTTAGACATCCTGAGCGGTCTAACAGAATGTATGAAAGCTTATTTTGAAAACCTTATTTCCAGGTCGTGGAAATGCGTTTTATGCAATGGGAAGAACAATAGTGACCAACATTAGAAAAAAATTTTGTGCATGAATAAAATTCTGTTTGCAATGTAAAAACACACTTCTCAGTGTGTTAGAAGTGATTTGTACATCTCTTTATGCAAGATCTTTAGTGGTCAGATCGCTGCGTCTAGCGTCTCTATGACCTCTAACAGTGAGTTAGACATCCTGAGCGGTCTAACAGAATGTATGAATACTTATTTTGAAAACCTTATTTCCAGGTCGTAGAAATGCGTTTTATGCAATGGAAAGAAAAATAGTTACCAACATTAGAAAAAAATTTTGTGCATGAATAAAATTCTGTTTGCAATGTAGAAACACACTATTCAGTGTGTTAGAAGTGATTTGTACATCTCTTTATGCAAGATCTTTAGTGGTTAGATCGCTGCGTCCAGCGGCTCTATGACCACTAACAGTGAGTTAGACATCCTGATCGATCTAACAGAACGTATGAATGCTTATTTTGAAAACCTTATTTCCAGGTCGTAGAAATGAGTTTTATGCTATGGGAAGAACAATAGTGACCAACATAAAAAATATTTTTTGTGCATGAATAAAATTCTGTTTGCAATGTAGAAACACACTTCTTAGTGTGTTAGAAGTGATTTGTACATCTGTTTATGCAAGAGCTTTAGTGGTCAGATCGCTGCGTCTAGCGTCTCTATGACCTCTAACAGTGAGTTAGACATCCTGAGCGGTCTAACAGAATGTATGAAAGCTTATTTTGAAAACCTTATTTCCAGGTCGTAGAAATGCGTTTTATGCAATGGAAAGAAAAATAGTGACCAACATTAGAAAAAAATTTTGTGCATGAATAAAATTCTGTTTGCAATGTAAAAACACACTTCTCAGTGTGTTAGAAGTGATTTGTACATCTCTTTATGCAAGATCTTTAGTGGTTAGATCGCTGCGTCCAGCGGCTCTATGACCACTAACAGTGAGTTAGACATCCTGATTGATCTAACAGAACCTATGAATGCTTATTTTGAAAACCTTATTTCCAGGTCGTAGAAATGCGTTTCATGCAATGAGAAGAAAAATAGTGACCAACATTAGAAAAAAATTTTGTGCATGAATAAAATTCTGTTTACAATGTAGAAACACACTATTCAGTGTGTTAGAAGTGTTTTGTACATCTCTTTATGCAAGAGCTTTAGTGGTCAGATCGCTGCGTCCAGCGTCTCTATGACCACTAACAGTGAGTTAGACATCCTGAGCGGTCTAACAGAATGTATGAATACTTATTTTGAAAACCTTATTTCCAGGTCGTGGAAATGCGTTTTATACAATGGGAAGAACAATAGTGACCAATATTAGAAAAAAATTTTGTGCATGAATAAAATTCTGTTTGCAATGTAAAAACACACTTCTCAGTGTGTTAGAAGTGATTTGTACATCTGTTTATGCAAGAGCTTTAGTGGTCAGATCGCTGCGTCTAGCGTCTCTATGACCTCTAACAGTGAGTTAGACATCCTGAGCGGTCTAACAGAATGTATGAATACTTATTTTGAAAACCTTATTTCCAGGTCGTAGAAATGCGTTTTATGCAATGGGAAGAACAATAGTGACCAACATAAAAAATATTTTTTGTGCATGAATAAAATTCTGTTTGCAATGTAGAAACACACTTCTCAGTGTGTTAGAAGTGATTTGTACATCTGTTTATGCAAGAGCTTTAGTGGTCAGATCGCTGCGTCCAGCGTCTCTATGACCACTAACAGTGAGTTTGACATCCTGAGCGGTCTAACAGAATGTATGAATACTTATTTTGAAAACCTTATTTCCAGGTCGTAGAAATGCATTTTATGCAATGGAATGAATAATAGTGACCAACATTAGAAAAAATTTTTTGTGAATGAATAAAATTCTGTTTGCAATGTAAAAACACACTTCTCAGTGTGTTAGAAGTGATTTGTACATCTGTTTATGCAAGAGCTTTAGTGGTCAGATCGCTGCGTCTAGCGTCTCTATGACCTCTAACAGTGAGTTAGACATCCTGAGCGGTCTAACAGAATGTATGAATACTTATTTTGAAAACCTTATTTCCAGGTCGTAGAAATGCGTTTTATGCAATGAGAAGAAAAATAGTGACCAACATAAAAAATATTTTTTGTGCATGAATAAAATTCTGTTTGCAATGTAGAAACACGCTTCTCAGTGTGTTAGAAGTGATTTGTACAAATCTTTATGCAAGAGCTTTAGTGGTCAGATCGCTGCGTCTAGCGTCTCTATGACCTCTAAGAGTGAGTTAGACATCCTGAGCGGTCTAACAGAATGTATGAAAGCTTATTTTGAAAACCTTATTTCCAGGTCGTAGAAATGCGTTTTATGCAATGGAAAGAAAAATAGTGACCAACATTAGAAAAAAAATTTGTGCATGAATAAAATTCTGTTTGCAATGTAAAAACACACTTCTCAGTGTGTTAGAAGTGATTTGTACATCTCTTTATGCAAGATCTTTAGTGGTTAGATCGCTGCGTCCAGCGGCTCTATGACCACTAACAGTGAGTTAGACATCCTGAACGGTCTAACATGAATGCTTATTTTTAAAAGATTATTTCCAGGTCGTAGGAAATGCGTTTTATGCAATGGGAAAAACAATAGTGACCAATATAAAAAATATTTTTTGTGCATGAATAAAATTCTGTTTGCAATGTAGAAACACACTTCTCAGTGTGTTAGAAGTGATTTGTACATCTCTTTATGCAAGAACTTTAGTGGTCAGATATCTGCGTCCAACGTCTCTATGACCACTAACAATGAGTTAGACATCTTGAGCGATCTAAAAGAACCTATGAAAGCTTATTTTGAAAACCTTATTTCCAGGTCGTAGAAATGCATTTTATGCAATGGAATGAATAATAGTGACCAACATTAGAAAAAAAATTTTGTGCATGAATAAAATTCTGTTTGCAATGTAAAAACACACTTCTCAGTGTGTTAGAAGTGATTTGTACAAATCTTTATGCAAGAGCTTTAGTGGTCAGATCGCTGCGTCCAGCGTCTCTATGAAAACTAACAGTGAGTTAGACATCCTGAGCGGTCTAAGAGAATGTATGAATACTTATTTTGAAAACCTTATTTCCAGGTCGTAGAAATGCGTTTCATGCAATGGGAAGAACAATAGTGACCAACATAAAAAATATTTTTGTGCATGAATAAAATTCTGTTTGCAATGTAAAAACACACTTCTCAGTGTGTTAGAAGCGATTTGTACAAATCTTTATGCAAGAGCTTTAGTGGTCAGATCGCTGCGTCCAGCGTCTCTATGACCACTAACAGTGAGTTAGACATCCTGAGCGGTCTAACAGAATGTATGAAAGTTTATTTTGAAAACCTTATTTCCAGGTCGTAGAAATGCGTTTTATGCAATGGAAAGAAAAATAGTGACCAACATTAGAAAAAAATTTTGTGCATGAATAAAATTCTGTTTGCAATGTAGAAACACACTTCTCAGTGTGTTAGAAGTGATTTGTACAAATCTTTATGCAAGAGCTTTAGTGGTCAGATCGCTGCGTCCAGCGTCTCTATGACCACTAACAGTGAGTTTGACATCCTGAGCGGTCTAACAGAACCTATGAATGCTTATTTTGAAAACCTTATTTCCAGGTCATAGAAATGCGTTTCATGCAATGAGAAGAAAAATAGTGACCAACATCAGAAAAAATTTTTGTGCATGAATAAAATTCTGTTTGCAATGTAGAAACACACTTCTCAGTGTGTTAGAAGTGATTTGTACATCTCTTTATGCAAGATCTTTAGTGGTCAGATATCTACGTCCAGCGTCTCTTTGACCACTAACAATGAGTTAGACATCTTGAGCGATCTAACAGAACCTATGAAAGCTTATTTTGAAAACCTTATTTCCAGGTAGTAGAAATGCATTTTATGCAATGGAATGAATAATAGTGACCAACATTAGAAAAAAAATTTTGTGCATGAATAAAATTCTGTTTGCAATGTAGAAACACACTATTCAGTGTGTTAGAAGTGTTTTGTACATCTCTTTATGCAAGAGCTTTAGTGGTCAGATCGGCACTATGACCACTAACAGTGAGTTAGACATCCTGAGCGGTCTAACAGAATGTATGAATACTTATTTTGAAAACCTTATTTCCAGGTCGTGGAAATGCGTTTTATGCAATGGGAAGAACAATAGTGACCAACATAAAAAATATTTTTTGTGCATGAATAAAATTCTGTTTGCAATGTAGAAACACACTATTCAGTGTGTTAGAAGTGTTTTGTACGTCTCTTTATGCAAGAGCTTTAGTGGTCAGATCGCTGCGTCCAGCGTCTCTATGACCACTAACAGTGAGTTAGACATCCTGAGCGGTCTAACAGAATGTATGAATACTTATTTTGAAAACCTTATTTCCAGGTCGTGGAAATGCGTTTTATACAATGGGAAGAACAATAGTGACCAACATTAGAAAAAAATTTTGTGCATGAATAAAATTCTGTTTGCAATGTAAAAACACACTTCTCAGTGTGTTAGAAGTGATTTGTACATCTGTTTATGCAAGAGCTTTAGTGGTCAGATCGCTGCGTCTATCGTCTCTATGACCTCTAACAGTGAGTTAGACATCCTGAGCGGTCTAACAGAATGTATGAATACTTATTTTGAAAACCTTATTTCCAGGTCGTAGAAATGCGTTTTATGCAATGGGAAGAACAATAGTGACCAACATAAAAAAATATTTTTTGTGCATGAATAAAATTCTGTTTGCAATGTAGAAACACACTTCTCAGTGTGTTAGAAGTGATTTGTACATCTGTTTATGCAAGAGCTTTAGTGGTCAGATCGCTGCGTCTAGCGTCTCTATGACCTCTAACAGTGAGTTAGACATCCCGAGCGGTCTAACAGAATGTATGAAAGCTTATTTTGAAAACCTTATTTCCAGGTCGTGGAAATGCGTTTTATGCAATGGGAAGAACAATAGTGACCAACATTAGAAAAAAATTTTGTGCATGAATAAAATTCTGTTTGCAATGTAAAAACACACTTCTCAGTGTGTTAGAAGTGATTTGTACATCTCTTTATGCAAGATCTTTAGTGGTCAGATATCTACGTCCAGCGTCTCTATGACCACTAACAATGAGTTAGACATCTTGAGCGATCTAACAGAACCTATGAAAGCTTATTTTGAAAACCTTATTTCCAGGTCGTAGAAATGCGTTTTATGCAATGGAAAGAAAAATAGTGACCAACATTAGAAAAAATTTTTTGTACATGAATAAAATTCTGTTTGCAATGTAAAAACAATGTTAGAAGTGATTTGTACAAATCTTTATGCAAGAGCTTTAGTGGTCAGATCGCTGCGTCCAGCGTCTCTATGAAAACTAACAGTGAGTTAGACATCCTGAGCGGTCTAAGAGAATGTATGAATGCTTATTTTGAAAACCTTATTTCCAGGTCATAGAAATGCGTTTCATGCAATGAGAAGAAAAATAGTGAACAACATAAAAAATATTTTTTGTGCATGAATAAAATTCTGTTTGCAATGTAGAAACAAACTTCTCAGTGTGTTAGAAGTGATTTGTACAAATCTTTATGCAAGAGCTTTAGTGGTCAGATCGCTGCGTCCAGCGTCTCTATGACCACTAACAGTGAGTTAGACATCCTGAGCGATCTAACAGAACCTATGAATGCTTATTTTGAAAACCTTATTTCCAGGTCATAGAAATGCGTTTCATGCAATGAGAAGAAAAATAGTGACCAACATAAAAAATATTTTTTGTGCATGAATAAAATTCTGTTTGCAATGTAGAAACACACTTCTCAGTGTGTTAGAAGTGATTTGTACAAATCTTTATGCAAGAGCTTTAGTGGTCAGATCGCTGCGTCCAGCGTCTCTATGACCACTAACAGTGAGTTAGACATCCTGATCGATCTAACAGAACGTATGAATGCTTATTTTGAAAACCTTATTTCCAGGTCGTAGAAATGCGTTTTATGCTATGGGAAGAACAATAGTGACCAACATAAAAAATTATTTTTTGTGCATGAATAAAATTCTGTTTGCAATGTACAAACACACTTCTCAGTGTGTTAGAAGCGATTTGTACAAATCTTTATGCAAGAGCTTTAGTGGTCAGATCGCTGCGTCCAGCGTCTCTATGACCACTAACAGTGAGTTAGACATCCTGAGCGGTCTAACAGAATGTATGAAAGTTTATTTTGAAAACCTTATTTCCAGGTCGTAGAAATGCGTTTTATGCAATGGAAAGAAAAATAGTGACCAACATTAGAAAAAAATTTTGTGCATGAATAAAATTCTGTTTGCAATGTAAAAACACACTTCTCAGTGTGTTAGAAGTGTTTTGTACATCTCTTTATGCAAGAGCTTTAGTGGTCAGATCGGCACTATGACCACTAACAGTGAGTTAGACATCCTGAGCGGTCTAACAGAATGTATGAATACTTATTTTGAAAACCTTATTTCCAGGTCGTGGAAATGCGTTTTATGCAATGGGAAGAACAATAGTGACCAACATAAAAAATATTTTTTGTGCATGAATAAAATTCTGTTTGCAATGTAGAAACACACTTCTCAGTGTGTTAGAAGTGTTTTGTACATCTCTTTATGCAAGAGCTTTAGTGGTCAGATCGCTGCGTCCAGCGTCTCTATGACCACTAACAGTGAGTTAGACATCCTGAGCGATCTAACAGAACGTATGAAAGCTTATTTTGAAAACCTTATTTTCAGGTCGTAGAAATGCGTTTTATGCAATGGGAAGAACAATAGTGACCAACATAAAAAATATTTTTTGTGCATGAATAAAATTCTGTTTGCAATGTAGAAACACACTTCTCAGTGTGTTAGAAGTGATTTGTACATCTATTTATGCAAGAGCTTTAGTGGTCAGATCGCTGCGTCCTGCGTTTCTATGACCTCTAACAGTGAGTTAGACATCCTGAGCCGTCTAACAGAATGTATGAAAGCTTATTTTGAAAACCTTATTTCCAGGTCGTAGAAATGCGTTTTATGCAATGGAAAGAACAATAGTGACCAACATAAAAAATATTTTTTGTGCATGAATAAAATTCTGTTTGCAATGTAGTAACACACTTCTCAGTGTGTTAGAAGTGATTTGTACATCTCTTTATGCAAGATCTTTAGTGGTCAGATATCTGCGTCCAGCGTCTCTATGACCACTAACAGTGAGTTAGACATCCTGAGCGATCTAACAGAACGTATGAAAGCTTATTTTGAAAACCTTATTTTCAGGTCGTAGAAATGCGTTTTATGCAATGGGAAGAACAATAGTGACCAACATAAAAAATATTTTTTGTGCATTAATAAAATTCTGTTTGCAATGTAAAAACACACTTTTCAGTGTGTTAGAAGTGTTTTGTACATCTCTTTATGCAAGAGCTTTAGTGGTCAGATCGCTGCGTCCAGCGTCTCTATGACCACTAACAGTGAGTTAGACATCCTGATCGATCTAACAGAACGTATGAAGGCTTATTTTGAAAACCTTATTTCCAGGTCGTAGAAATGCGTTTTATGCAATCGGAAGAAAAATAGTGACCAACATTAGAAAAAAATTTTGTGCATGAATAAAATTCTGTTTGCAATGTAAAAACACACTTTTCAGTGTGTTAGAAGTGTTTTGTACATCTCTGTATGCAAGAGCTTTAGTGGTCAGATCGCTGCGTCCAGCGTCTCTATGACCACTAATAGTGAGTTAGACATCCTGATCGATCTAACAGAACGTATGAATGCTTATTTTGAAAACCTTATTTCCAGGTCGTATAAATGCGTTTTATGCAATGGGAAGAACAATAGTGACCAACATAAAAAATATTTTTTGTGCATGAATAAAATTCTGTTTGCAATGTAAAAACACACTTCTCAGTGTGTTAGAAGTGATTTGTACATCTGTTTATGCAAGATCTTTAGTGGTCAGATATCTGCGTCCAGCGTCTCTATGACCATTAACAGTGAGTTAGACATCCTGATCGATCTAACAGAACGTATGAATGCTTATTTTGAAAACCTTATTTCCAGGTCGTAGAAATGCGTTTTATGCAATGGGAAGAACAATAGTGACCAACATAAAAAATATTTTTTGTGCATGAATAAAATTCTGTTTGCAATCTAAAAACACACTTCTCAGTGTGTTAGAAGTGATTTGTACATCTCTTTATGCAAGATCTTTAGTGGTTAGATCGCTGCGTCCAGCGGCTCTATGACCACTAACAGTGAGTTAGACATCCTGAGCGATCTAACAGAACCTATGAATGCTTATTTTGAAAACCTTATTTCCAGGTCGTAGAAATGCGTTTCATGCAATGAGAAGAAAAATAGTGACCAACATTAGAAAAAAAATTTGTGCATGAATAAAATTCTGTTTGCAATGTAGAAACACACTTTTCAGTGTGTTAGAAGTGTTTTGTACATCTCTTTATGCAAGAGCTTTAGTGGTCAGATCGCTGCGTCCAGCGTCTCTATGACCACTAACAGTGAGTTAGACATCCTGATCGATCTAACAGAACGTATGAATGCTTATTTTGAAAACCTTATTTCCAGGTCGTAGAAATGCGTTTTATGCAATGGAAAGAAAAATAGTGACCAACATTAGAAAAAAATTTTGTGCATGAATAAAATTCTGTTTGCAATGTAAAAACACACTTTTCAGTGTGTTTGAAGTGTTTTGTACATCTGTTTATGCAAGAGCTTTAGTGGTCAGATCGCTGCGTCTAGCGTCTCTATGACCTCTAACAGTGAGTTAGACATCCTGAGCGGTCTTACAGAATGTATGAAAGCTTATTTTGAAAACCTTATTTCCAGGTCGTAGAAATGCGTTTTATGCAAAGGAAAGAAAAATAGTGACCAACATTAGAAAAAAATTTTGTGCATGAATAAAATTCTGTTTGCAATGTAAAAACACACTTCTCAGTGTGTTAGAAGTGATTTGTACATCTCTTTATGCAAGATCTTTAGTGGTTAGATCGCTGCGTCCAGCGGCTCTATGACCACTAACAGTGAGTTAGACATCCTGAGCGATCTAACAGAACCTATGAATGCTTATTTTGAAAACCTTATTTCCAGGTCGTAGAAATGCGTTTTATGCAATGGGAAGAACAATAGTGACCAACATAAAAAATATTTTTTGTGCATGAATAAAATTCTGTTTGCAATATAGAAACACACTTCTCAGTGTGTTAGAAGTGATTTGTACATCTATTTATGCAAGAGCTTTAGTGGTCAGATCGCTGCGTCCTGCGTTTCTATGACCTCTAACAGTGAGTTAGACATCCTGAGCCGTCTAACAGAATGTATGAAAGCTTATTTTGAAAACCTTATTTCCAGGTCGTAGAAATGCGTTTTATGCAATGGAAAGAACAATAGTGACCAACATAAAAAATATTTTTTGTGCATGAATAAAATTCTGTTTGCAATGTAGTAACACACTTCTCAGTGTGTTAGAAGTGATTTGTACATCTCTTTATGCAAGATCTTTAGTGGTCAGATATCTGCGTCCAGCGTCTCTATGACCACTAACAGTGAGTTAGACATCCTGAGCGATCTAACAGAACGTATGAAAGCTTATTTTGAAAACCTTATTTTCAGGTCGTAGAAATGCGTTTTATGCAATGGGAAGAACAATAGTGACCAACATAAAAAATTATTTTTTGTGCATGAATAAAATTCTGTTTGCAATGTACAAACACACTTCTCAGTGTGTTAGAAGCGATTTGTACAAATCTTTATGCAAGAGCTTTAGTGGTCAGATCGCTGCGTCCAGCGTCTCTATGACCACTAACAGTGAGTTAGACATCCTGAGCGGTCTAACAGAATGTATGAAAGTTTATTTTGAAAACCTTATTTCCAGGTCGTAGAAATGCGTTTTATGCAATGGAAAGAAAAATAGTGACCAACATTAGAAAAAAATTTTGTGCATGAATAAAATTCTGTTTGCAATGTAAAAACACACTTCTCAGTGTGTTAGAAGTGTTTTGTACATCTCTTTATGCAAGAGCTTTAGTGGTCAGATCGGCACTATGACCACTAACAGTGAGTTAGACATCCTGAGCGGTCTAACAGAATGTATGAATACTTATTTTGAAAACCTTATTTCCAGGTCGTGGAAATGCGTTTTATGCAATGGGAAGAACAATAGTGACCAACATAAAAAATATTTTTTGTGCATGAATAAAATTCTGTTTGCAATGTAGAAACACACTTCTCAGTGTGTTAGAAGTGTTTTGTACATCTCTTTATGCAAGAGCTTTAGTGGTCAGATCGCTGCGTCCAGCGTCTCTATGACCACTAACAGTGAGTTAGACATCCTGAGCGATCTAACAGAACGTATGAAAGCTTATTTTGAAAACCTTATTTTCAGGTCGTAGAAATGCGTTTTATGCAATGGGAAGAACAATAGTGACCAACATAAAAAATATTTTTTGTGCATGAATAAAATTCTGTTTGCAATGTAGAAACACACTTCTCAGTGTGTTAGAAGTGATTTGTACATCTATTTATGCAAGAGCTTTAGTGGTCAGATCGCTGCGTCCTGCGTTTCTATGACCTCTAACAGTGAGTTAGACATCCTGAGCCGTCTAACAGAATGTATGAAAGCTTATTTTGAAAACCTTATTTCCAGGTCGTAGAAATGCGTTTTATGCAATGGAAAGAACAATAGTGACCAACATAAAAAATATTTTTTGTGCATGAATAAAATTCTGTTTGCAATGTAGTAACACACTTCTCAGTGTGTTAGAAGTGATTTGTACATCTCTTTATGCAAGATCTTTAGTGGTCAGATATCTGCGTCCAGCGTCTCTATGACCACTAACAGTGAGTTAGACATCCTGAGCGATCTAACAGAACGTATGAAAGCTTATTTTGAAAACCTTATTTTCAGGTCGTAGAAATGCGTTTTATGCAATGGGAAGAACAATAGTGACCAACATAAAAAATATTTTTTGTGCATTAATAAAATTCTGTTTGCAATGTAAAAACACACTTTTCAGTGTGTTAGAAGTGTTTTGTACATCTCTTTATGCAAGAGCTTTAGTGGTCAGATCGCTGCGTCCAGCGTCTCTATGACCACTAACAGTGAGTTAGACATCCTGATCGATCTAACAGAACGTATGAAGGCTTATTTTGAAAACCTTATTTCCAGGTCGTAGAAATGCGTTTTATGCAATCGGAAGAAAAATAGTGACCAACATTAGAAAAAAATTTTGTGCATGAATAAAATTCTGTTTGCAATGTAAAAACACACTTTTCAGTGTGTTAGAAGTGTTTTGTACATCTCTGTATGCAAGAGCTTTAGTGGTCAGATCGCTGCGTCCAGCGTCTCTATGACCACTAATAGTGAGTTAGACATCCTGATCGATCTAACAGAACGTATGAATGCTTATTTTGAAAACCTTATTTCCAGGTCGTATAAATGCGTTTTATGCAATGGGAAGAACAATAGTGACCAACATAAAAAATATTTTTTGTGCATGAATAAAATTCTGTTTGCAATGTAAAAACACACTTCTCAGTGTGTTAGAAGTGATTTGTACATCTGTTTATGCAAGATCTTTAGTGGTCAGATATCTGCGTCCAGCGTCTCTATGACCATTAACAGTGAGTTAGACATCCTGATCGATCTAACAGAACGTATGAATGCTTATTTTGAAAACCTTATTTCCAGGTCGTAGAAATGCGTTTTATGCAATGGGAAGAACAATAGTGACCAACATAAAAAATATTTTTTGTGCATGAATAAAATTCTGTTTGCAATCTAAAAACACACTTCTCAGTGTGTTAGAAGTGATTTGTACATCTCTTTATGCAAGATCTTTAGTGGTTAGATCGCTGCGTCCAGCGGCTCTATGACCACTAACAGTGAGTTAGACATCCTGAGCGATCTAACAGAACCTATGAATGCTTATTTTGAAAACCTTATTTCCAGGTCGTAGAAATGCGTTTCATGCAATGAGAAGAAAAATAGTGACCAACATTAGAAAAAAAATTTGTGCATGAATAAAATTCTGTTTGCAATGTAGAAACACACTTTTCAGTGTGTTAGAAGTGTTTTGTACATCTCTTTATGCAAGAGCTTTAGTGGTCAGATCGCTGCGTCCAGCGTCTCTATGACCACTAACAGTGAGTTAGACATCCTGATCGATCTAACAGAACGTATGAATGCTTATTTTGAAAACCTTATTTCCAGGTCGTAGAAATGCGTTTTATGCAATGGAAAGAAAAATAGTGACCAACATTAGAAAAAAATTTTGTGCATGAATAAAATTCTGTTTGCAATGTAAAAACACACTTTTCAGTGTGTTTGAAGTGTTTTGTACATCTGTTTATGCAAGAGCTTTAGTGGTCAGATCGCTGCGTCTAGCGTCTCTATGACCTCTAACAGTGAGTTAGACATCCTGAGCGGTCTTACAGAATGTATGAAAGCTTATTTTGAAAACCTTATTTCCAGGTCGTAGAAATGCGTTTTATGCAAAGGAAAGAAAAATAGTGACCAACATTAGAAAAAAATTTTGTGCATGAATAAAATTCTGTTTGCAATGTAAAAACACACTTCTCAGTGTGTTAGAAGTGATTTGTACATCTCTTTATGCAAGATCTTTAGTGGTTAGATCGCTGCGTCCAGCGGCTCTATGACCACTAACAGTGAGTTAGACATCCTGAGCGATCTAACAGAACCTATGAATGCTTATTTTGAAAACCTTATTTCCAGGTCGTAGAAATGCGTTTTATGCAATGGGAAGAACAATAGTGACCAACATAAAAAATATTTTTTGTGCATGAATAAAATTCTGTTTGCAATATAGAAACACACTTCTCAGTGTGTTAGAAGTGATTTGTACATCTATTTATGCAAGAGCTTTAGTGGTCAGATCGCTGCGTCCTGCGTTTCTATGACCTCTAACAGTGAGTTAGACATCCTGAGCCGTCTAACAGAATGTATGAAAGCTTATTTTGAAAACCTTATTTCCAGGTCGTAGAAATGCGTTTTATGCAATGGAAAGAACAATAGTGACCAACATAAAAAATATTTTTTGTGCATGAATAAAATTCTGTTTGCAATGTAGTAACACACTTCTCAGTGTGTTAGAAGTGATTTGTACATCTCTTTATGCAAGATCTTTAGTGGTCAGATATCTGCGTCCAGCGTCTCTATGACCACTAACAGTGAGTTAGACATCCTGAGCGATCTAACAGAACGTATGAAAGCTTATTTTGAAAACCTTATTTTCAGGTCGTAGAAATGCGTTTTATGCAATGGGAAGAACAATAGTGACCAACATAAAAAATATTTTTTGTGCATGAATAAAATTCTGTTTGCAATGTAAAAACACACTTTTCAGTGTGTTAGAAGTGTTTTGTACATCTCTTTATGCAAGAGCTTTAGTGGTCAGATCGCTGCGTCCAGCGTCTCTATGACCACTAACAGTGAGTTAGACATCCTGATCGATCTAACAGAACGTATGAAGGCTTATTTTGAAAACCTTATTTCCAGGTCGTAGAAATGCGTTTTATGCAATCGGAAGAAAAATAGTGACCAACATTAGAAAAAAATTTTGTGCATGAATAAAATTCTGTTTGCAATGTAAAAACACACTTTTCAGTGTGTTAGAAGTGTTTTGTACATCTCTGTATGCAAGAGCTTTAGTGGTCAGATCGCTGCGTCCAGCGTCTCTATGACCACTAATAGTGAGTTAGACATCCTGATCGATCTAACAGAACGTATGAATGCTTATTTTGAAAACCTTATTTCCAGGTCGTAGAAATGCGTTTTATGCAATGGGAAGAACAATAGTGACCAACATAAAAAATATTTTTTGTGCATGAATAAAATTCTGTTTGCAATGTAAAAACACACTTCTCAGTGTGTTAGAAGTGATTTGTACATCTGTTTATGCAAGATCTTTAGTGGTCAGATATCTGCGTCCAGCGTCTCTATGACCACTAACAGTGAATTAGACATCCTGAGCGATCTAACAGAACGTATGAATGCTTATTTTGAAAACCTTATTTCCAGGTCGTAGAAATGCGTTTTATGCAATGGGAAGAACAATAGTGACCAACATAAAAAATATTTTTTGTGCATCAATAAAATTCTGTTTGCAATGTAAAAACACACTTCTCAGTGTGTTAGAAGTGATTTGTACATCTCTTTATGCAAGATCTTTAGTGGTTAGATCGCTGCGTCCAGCGGCTCTATGACCACTAACAGTGAGTTAGACATCCTGAGCGATCTAACAGAACCTATGAATGCTTATTTTGAAAACCTTATTTCCAGGTCGTAGAAATGCGTTTCATGCAATGAGAAGAAAAATAGTGACCAACATCAGAAAAAAAATTTGTGCATGAATAAAATTCTGTTTGCAATGTAGAAACACACTTTTCAGTGTGTTAGAAGTGTTTTGTACATCTCTTTATGCAAGAGCTTTAGTGGTCAGATCGCTGCGTCCAGCGTCTCTATGACCACTAACAGTGAGTTAGACATCCTGATCGATCTAACAGAACGTATGAATGCTTATTTTGAAAACCTTATTTCCAGGTCGTAGAAATGCGTTTTATGCAATGGGAAGAACAATAGTGACCAACATAAAAAATATTTTTTGTGCATGAATAAAATTCTATTTGCAATGTAGAAACACACTTCTCAGTGTGTTAGAAGTGATTTGTACATCTCTTTATGCAAGATCTTTAATGGTCAGATCGCTACGTCCAGCGTCTCTATGACCACTAACAGTGTGTTAGACATCCTGAGCGATCTAACAGATCCTATGAATGCTTATTTTGAAAACCTTATTTCCAGGTCGTAGAAATGCGTTTTATGCAATGGGAAGAACAATAGTGACCAACATAAAAAATAATTTTTGTGCATGAATAAAATTCTGTTTGCAATGTAAAAACACACTTTTCAGTGTGTTAGAAGTGTTTTGTACATCTCTTTATGCAAGAGCTTTAGTGGTCAGATCGCTGCGTCTAGCGTCTCTATGACCTCTAACAGTGAGTTAGACATCCTGAGCGGTCTTACAGAATGTATGAAAGCTTATTTTGAAAACCTTATTTCCAGGTCGTAGAAATGCGTTTTATGCAAAGGAAAGAAAAATAGTGACCAACATTAGAAAAAAATTTTGTGCATGAATAAAATTCTGTTTGCAATGTAAAAACACACTTCTCAGTGTGTTAGAAGTGATTTGTACATCTCTTTATGCAAGATCTTTAGTGGTTAGATCGCTGCGTCCAGCGGCTCTATGACCACTAACAGTGAGTTAGACATCCTGAGCGATCTAACAGAACCTATGAATGCTTATTTTGAAAACCTTATTTCCAGGTCGTAGAAATGCGTTTTATGCAATGGGAAGAA
Organism: Cirrhinus molitorella; assembly: GCA_033026305.1. Taxonomy (NCBI): domain Eukaryota; kingdom Metazoa; phylum Chordata; class Actinopteri; order Cypriniformes; family Cyprinidae; genus Cirrhinus; species Cirrhinus molitorella. The sequence continues at coordinate 28,224,161 of CM065132.1, read as the reverse complement.
CAATAGTGACCAACATAAAAAATATTTTTTGTGCATGAATAAAATTCTGTTTGCAATATAGAAACACACTTCTCAGTGTGTTAGAAGTGATTTGTACATCTATTTATGCAAGAGCTTTAGTGGTCAGATCGCTGCGTCCTGCGTTTCTATGACCTCTAACAGTGAGTTAGACATCCTGAGCCGTCTAACAGAATGTATGAAAGCTTATTTTGAAAACCTTATTTCCAGGTCGTAGAAATGCGTTTTATGCAATGGAAAGAACAATAGTGACCAACATAAAAAATATTTTTTGTGCATGAATAAAATTCTGTTTGCAATGTAGTAACACACTTCTCAGTGTGTTAGAAGTGATTTGTACATCTCTTTATGCAAGATCTTTAGTGGTCAGATATCTGCGTCCAGCGTCTCTATGACCACTAACAGTGAGTTAGACATCCTGAGCGATCTAACAGAACGTATGAAAGCTTATTTTGAAAACCTTATTTTCAGGTCGTAGAAATGCGTTTTATGCAATGGGAAGAACAATAGTGACCAACATAAAAAATATTTTTTGTGCATGAATAAAATTCTGTTTGCAATGTAAAAACACACTTTTCAGTGTGTTAGAAGTGTTTTGTACATCTCTTTATGCAAGAGCTTTAGTGGTCAGATCGCTGCGTCCAGCGTCTCTATGACCACTAACAGTGAGTTAGACATCCTGATCGATCTAACAGAACGTATGAAGGCTTATTTTGAAAACCTTATTTCCAGGTCGTAGAAATGCGTTTTATGCAATCGGAAGAAAAATAGTGACCAACATTAGAAAAAAATTTTGTGCATGAATAAAATTCTGTTTGCAATGTAAAAACACACTTTTCAGTGTGTTAGAAGTGTTTTGTACATCTCTGTATGCAAGAGCTTTAGTGGTCAGATCGCTGCGTCCAGCGTCTCTATGACCACTAATAGTGAGTTAGACATCCTGATCGATCTAACAGAACGTATGAATGCTTATTTTGAAAACCTTATTTCCAGGTCGTAGAAATGCGTTTTATGCAATGGGAAGAACAATAGTGACCAACATAAAAAATATTTTTTGTGCATGAATAAAATTCTGTTTGCAATGTAAAAACACACTTCTCAGTGTGTTAGAAGTGATTTGTACATCTGTTTATGCAAGATCTTTAGTGGTCAGATATCTGCGTCCAGCGTCTCTATGACCACTAACAGTGAATTAGACATCCTGAGCGATCTAACAGAACGTATGAATGCTTATTTTGAAAACCTTATTTCCAGGTCGTAGAAATGCGTTTTATGCAATGGGAAGAACAATAGTGACCAACATAAAAAATATTTTTTGTGCATCAATAAAATTCTGTTTGCAATGTAAAAACACACTTCTCAGTGTGTTAGAAGTGATTTGTACATCTCTTTATGCAAGATCTTTAGTGGTTAGATCGCTGCGTCCAGCGGCTCTATGACCACTAACAGTGAGTTAGACATCCTGAGCGATCTAACAGAACCTATGAATGCTTATTTTGAAAACCTTATTTCCAGGTCGTAGAAATGCGTTTCATGCAATGAGAAGAAAAATAGTGACCAACATCAGAAAAAAAATTTGTGCATGAATAAAATTCTGTTTGCAATGTAGAAACACACTTTTCAGTGTGTTAGAAGTGTTTTGTACATCTCTTTATGCAAGAGCTTTAGTGGTCAGATCGCTGCGTCCAGCGTCTCTATGACCACTAACAGTGAGTTAGACATCCTGATCGATCTAACAGAACGTATGAATGCTTATTTTGAAAACCTTATTTCCAGGTCGTAGAAATGCGTTTTATGCAATGGGAAGAACAATAGTGACCAACATAAAAAATATTTTTTGTGCATGAATAAAATTCTATTTGCAATGTAGAAACACACTTCTCAGTGTGTTAGAAGTGATTTGTACATCTCTTTATGCAAGATCTTTAATGGTCAGATCGCTACGTCCAGCGTCTCTATGACCACTAACAGTGTGTTAGACATCCTGAGCGATCTAACAGATCCTATGAATGCTTATTTTGAAAACCTTATTTCCAGGTCGTAGAAATGCGTTTTATGCAATGGGAAGAACAATAGTGACCAACATAAAAAATAATTTTTGTGCATGAATAAAATTCTGTTTGCAATGTAAAAACACACTTTTCAGTGTGTTAGAAGTGTTTTGTACATCTCTTTATGCAAGAGCTTTAGTGGTCAGATCGCTGCGTCCAGCGTCTCTATGACCACTAACAGTGAGTTAGACATCCTGAGCGGTCTAACAGAATGTATGAAAGCTTATTTTGAAAACCTTATTTCCAGGTCGTAGAAATGCGTTTTATGCAATGGAAAGAAAAATAGTGACCAACATTAGAAAAAAAATTTGTGCATGAATAAAATTCTGTTTGCAATGTAAAAACACACTTTTCAGTGTGTTTGAAGTGTTTTGTACATCTCTTTATGCAAGAGCTTTAGTGGTCAGAACGCTGCGTCCAGCGTCTCTATGACCACTAACAGTGAGTTAGACATCCTGAGCGATCTAACAGAACCTATGAATGATTATTTTGAAAACCTTATTTCCAGGTCGTAGAAATGCGTTTCATGCAATGAGAAGAAAAATAGTGACCAACATTAGAAAAAAATTTTGGTCACGCAGAAGTGTTTTGTACATCTCTGTATGCAAGAGCTTTAGTGGTCAGATCGCTGCGTCCAGCGTCTCTATGACCACTAACAGTGATTTAGACATCCTGATTGATCTAACAGAACGTATGAATGCTTATTTTGAAAACCTTATTTCCAGGTCGTAGAAATGCGTTTTATGCAAATGGAAGAACAATAGTGACCAACATAAAAAATATTTTTTGTGCATGAATAAAATTCTGTTTGCAATGTAAAAACACACTTCTCAGTGTGTTAGAAGTGATTTGTACATCTCTTTATGCAAGATCTTTAGTGGTTAGATCGCTGCGTCCAGCGGCTCTATGACCACTAACAGTGAGTTAGACATCCTGATCGATCTAACAGAACGTATGAAAGCTTATTTTGAAAACCTTATTTCCAGGTCGTAGAAATGCGTTTTTTGCAATGGGAAGAACAATAGTGACCAACATAAAAAATATTTTTTGTGCATGAATAAAATTCTGTTTGCAATGTAAAAAGAAGTGTTTTGTACATCTCTTTATGCAAGAGCTTTAGTGGTCAGATCGCTGCGTCCAGCGTCTCTATGACCACTAACAGTGAGTTAGACATCCTGATCGATCTAACAGAACGTATGAATGCTTATTTTGAAAACCTTATTTCCAGGTCGTAGAAATGCGTTTTATGCAATCGGAAGAACAATAGTGAACAACATAAAAAATATTTTTTGTGCATGAATAAAATTCTGTTTGCAATGTAGAAACACACTTCTCAGTGTGTTAGAAGTGATTTGTACAAATCTTTATGCAAGAGCTTTAGTGGTCAGATCGCTGCGTCCAGCGTCTCTATGACCACTAACAGTGAGTTAGACATCCTGAGCGATCTAACAGAACGTATGAATGCTTATTTTGAAAACCTTATTTCCAGGTCGTAGAAATGCGTTTTATGCAATGGGAAGAACAATAGTGACCAACATAAAAAATATTTTTTGTGCATGAATAAAATTCTGTTTGCAATGTAAAAACACACTTCTCAGTGTGTTAGAAGTGATTTGTACATCTCTTTATGCAAGATCTTTAGTGGTTAGATCGCTGCGTCCAGCGGCTCTATGACCACTAACAGTGAGTTAGACATCCTGAGCGATCTAACAGAACCTATGAATGCTTATTTTGAAAACCTTATTTCCAGGTCGTAGAAATGCGTTTCATGCAATGAGAAGAAAAATAGTGACCAACATCAGAAAAAAAATTTGTGCATGAATAAAATTCTGTTTGCAATGTAGAAACACACTTTTCAGTGTGTTAGAAGTGTTTTGTACATCTCTTTATGCAAGAGCTTTAGTGGTCAGATCGCTGCGTCCAGCGTCTCTATGACCACTAACAGTGAGTTAGACATCCTGATCGATCTAACAGAACGTATGAATGCTTATTTTGAAAACCTTATTTCCAGGTCGTAGAAATGCGTTTTATGCAATGGGAAGAACAATAGTGACCAACATAAAAAATATTTTTTGTGCATGAATAAAATTCTATTTGCAATGTAGAAACACACTTCTCAGTGTGTTAGAAGTGATTTGTACATCTCTTTATGCAAGATCTTTAATGGTCAGATCGCTACGTCCAGCGTCTCTATGACCACTAACAGTGTGTTAGACATCCTGAGCGATCTAACAGATCCTATGAATGCTTATTTTGAAAACCTTATTTCCAGGTCGTAGAAATGCGTTTTATGCAATGGGAAGAACAATAGTGACCAACATAAAAAATAATTTTTGTGCATGAATAAAATTCTGTTTGCAATGTAAAAACACACTTTTCAGTGTGTTAGAAGTGTTTTGTACATCTCTTTATGCAAGAGCTTTAGTGGTCAGATCGCTGCGTCCAGCGTCTCTATGACCACTAACAGTGAGTTAGACATCCTGAGCGGTCTAACAGAATGTATGAAAGCTTATTTTGAAAACCTTATTTCCAGGTCGTAGAAATGCGTTTTATGCAATGGAAAGAAAAATAGTGACCAACATTAGAAAAAAAATTTGTGCATGAATAAAATTCTGTTTGCAATGTAAAAACACACTCTTCAGTGTGTTTGAAGTGTTTTGTACATCTCTTTATGCAAGAGCTTTAGTGGTCAGAACGCTGCGTCCAGCGTCTCTATGACCACTAACAGTGAGTTAGACATCCTGAGCGATCTAACAGAACCTATGAATGATTATTTTGAAAACCTTATTTAGAGGTCGTAGAAATGCGTTTCATGCAATGAGAAGAAAAATAGCGACCAACATTAGAAAAAAATTTTGGTCACGCAGAAGTGTTTTGTACATCTCTGTATGCAAGAGCTTTAGTGGTCAGATCGCTGCGTCCAGCGTCTCTATGACCACTAACAGTGATTTAGACATCCTGATTGATCTAACAGAACGTATGAATGCTTATTTTGAAAACCTTATTTCCAGGTCGTAGAAATGCGTTTTATGCAAATGGAAGAACAATAGTGACCAACATAAAAAATATTTTTTGTGCATGAATAAAATTCTGTTTGCAATGTAAAAACACACTTCTCAGTGTGTTAGAAGTGATTTGTACATCTCTTTATGCAAGATCTTTAGTGGTTAGATCGCTGCGTCCAGCGGCTCTATGACCACTAACAGTGAGTTAGACATCCTGAGCGATCTAACAGAACCTATGAATGCTTATTTTGAAAACCTTATTTCCAGGTCGTAGAAATGCGTTTTATGCAATGGGAAGAACAATAGTGACCAACATAAAAAATATTTTTTGTGCATGAATAAAATTCTGTTTGCAATATAGAAACACACTTCTCAGTGTGTTAGAAGTGATTTGTACATCTATTTATGCAAGAGCTTTAGTGGTCAGATCGCTGCGTCCTGCGTTTCTATGACCTCTAACAGTGAGTTAGACATCCTGAGCCGTCTAACAGAATGTATGAAAGCTTATTTTGAAAACCTTATTTCCAGGTCGTAGAAATGCGTTTTATGCAATGGAAAGAACAATAGTGACCAACATAAAAAATATTTTTTGTGCATGAATAAAATTCTGTTTGCAATGTAGTAACACACTTCTCAGTGTGTTAGAAGTGATTTGTACATCTCTTTATGCAAGATCTTTAGTGGTCAGATATCTGCGTCCAGCGTCTCTATGACCACTAACAGTGAGTTAGACATCCTGAGCGATCTAACAGAACGTATGAAAGCTTATTTTGAAAACCTTATTTTCAGGTCGTAGAAATGCGTTTTATGCAATGGGAAGAACAATAGTGACCAACATAAAAAATATTTTTTGTGCATGAATAAAATTCTGTTTGCAATGTAAAAACACACTTTTCAGTGTGTTAGAAGTGTTTTGTACATCTCTTTATGCAAGAGCTTTAGTGGTCAGATCGCTGCGTCCAGCGTCTCTATGACCACTAACAGTGAGTTAGACATCCTGATCGATCTAACAGAACGTATGAAGGCTTATTTTGAAAACCTTATTTCCAGGTCGTAGAAATGCGTTTTATGCAATCGGAAGAAAAATAGTGACCAACATTAGAAAAAAATTTTGTGCATGAATAAAATTCTGTTTGCAATGTAAAAACACACTTTTCAGTGTGTTAGAAGTGTTTTGTACATCTCTGTATGCAAGAGCTTTAGTGGTCAGATCGCTGCGTCCAGCGTCTCTATGACCACTAATAGTGAGTTAGACATCCTGATCGATCTAACAGAACGTATGAATGCTTATTTTGAAAACCTTATTTCCAGGTCGTAGAAATGCGTTTTATGCAATGGGAAGAACAATAGTGACCAACATAAAAAATATTTTTTGTGCATGAATAAAATTCTGTTTGCAATGTAAAAACACACTTCTCAGTGTGTTAGAAGTGATTTGTACATCTGTTTATGCAAGATCTTTAGTGGTCAGATATCTGCGTCCAGCGTCTCTATGACCACTAACAGTGAATTAGACATCCTGAGCGATCTAACAGAACGTATGAATGCTTATTTTGAAAACCTTATTTCCAGGTCGTAGAAATGCGTTTTATGCAATGGGAAGAACAATAGTGACCAACATAAAAAATATTTTTTGTGCATCAATAAAATTCTGTTTGCAATGTAAAAACACACTTCTCAGTGTGTTAGAAGTGATTTGTACATCTCTTTATGCAAGATCTTTAGTGGTTAGATCGCTGCGTCCAGCGGCTCTATGACCACTAACAGTGAGTTAGACATCCTGAGCGATCTAACAGAACCTATGAATGCTTATTTTGAAAACCTTATTTCCAGGTCGTAGAAATGCGTTTCATGCAATGAGAAGAAAAATAGTGACCAACATCAGAAAAAAAATTTGTGCATGAATAAAATTCTGTTTGCAATGTAGAAACACACTTTTCAGTGTGTTAGAAGTGTTTTGTACATCTCTTTATGCAAGAGCTTTAGTGGTCAGATCGCTGCGTCCAGCGTCTCTATGACCACTAACAGTGAGTTAGACATCCTGATCGATCTAACAGAACGTATGAATGCTTATTTTGAAAACCTTATTTCCAGGTCGTAGAAATGCGTTTTATGCAATGGGAAGAACAATAGTGACCAACATAAAAAATATTTTTTGTGCATGAATAAAATTCTATTTGCAATGTAGAAACACACTTCTCAGTGTGTTAGAAGTGATTTGTACATCTCTTTATGCAAGATCTTTAATGGTCAGATCGCTACGTCCAGCGTCTCTATGACCACTAACAGTGTGTTAGACATCCTGAGCGATCTAACAGATCCTATGAATGCTTATTTTGAAAACCTTATTTCCAGGTCGTAGAAATGCGTTTTATGCAATGGGAAGAACAATAGTGACCAACATAAAAAATAATTTTTGTGCATGAATAAAATTCTGTTTGCAATGTAAAAACACACTTTTCAGTGTGTTAGAAGTGTTTTGTACATCTCTTTATGCAAGAGCTTTAGTGGTCAGATCGCTGCGTCCAGCGTCTCTATGACCACTAACAGTGAGTTAGACATCCTGAGCGGTCTAACAGAATGTATGAAAGCTTATTTTGAAAACCTTATTTCCAGGTCGTAGAAATGCGTTTTATGCAATGGAAAGAAAAATAGTGACCAACATTAGAAAAAAAATTTGTGCATGAATAAAATTCTGTTTGCAATGTAAAAACACACTTTTCAGTGTGTTTGAAGTGTTTTGTACATCTCTTTATGCAAGAGCTTTAGTGGTCAGAACGCTGCGTCCAGCGTCTCTATGACCACTAACAGTGAGTTAGACATCCTGAGCGATCTAACAGAACCTATGAATGATTATTTTGAAAACCTTATTTCCAGGTCGTAGAAATGCGTTTCATGCAATGAGAAGAAAAATAGTGACCAACATTAGAAAAAAATTTTGGTCACGCAGAAGTGTTTTGTACATCTCTGTATGCAAGAGCTTTAGTGGTCAGATCGCTGCGTCCAGCGTCTCTATGACCACTAACAGTGATTTAGACATCCTGATTGATCTAACAGAACGTATGAATGCTTATTTTGAAAACCTTATTTCCAGGTCGTAGAAATGCGTTTTATGCAAATGGAAGAACAATAGTGACCAACATAAAAAATATTTTTTGTGCATGAATAAAATTCTGTTTGCAATGTAAAAACACACTTCTCAGTGTGTTAGAAGTGATTTGTACATCTCTTTATGCAAGATCTTTAGTGGTTAGATCGCTGCGTCCAGCGGCTCTATGACCACTAACAGTGAGTTAGACATCCTGATCGATCTAACAGAACGTATGAAAGCTTATTTTGAAAACCTTATTTCCAGGTCGTAGAAATGCGTTTTTTGCAATGGGAAGAACAATAGTGACCAACATAAAAAATATTTTTTGTGCATGAATAAAATTCTGTTTGCAATGTAAAAAGAAGTGTTTTGTACATCTCTTTATGCAAGAGCTTTAGTGGTCAGATCGCTGCGTCCAGCGTCTCTATGACCACTAACAGTGAGTTAGACATCCTGATCGATCTAACAGAACGTATGAATGCTTATTTTGAAAACCTTATTTCCAGGTCGTAGAAATGCGTTTTATGCAATCGGAAGAACAATAGTGAACAACATAAAAAATATTTTTTGTGCATGAATAAAATTCTGTTTGCAATGTAGAAACACACTTCTCAGTGTGTTAGAAGTGATTTGTACAAATCTTTATGCAAGAGCTTTAGTGGTCAGATCGCTGCGTCCAGCGTCTCTATGACCACTAACAGTGAGTTAGACATCCTGAGCGATCTAACAGAACGTATGAATGCTTATTTTGAAAACCTTATTTCCAGGTCGTAGAAATGCGTTTTATGCAATGGGAAGAACAATAGTGACCAACATAAAAAATATTTTTTGTGCATGAATAAAATTCTGTTTGCAATGTAAAAACACACTTCTCAGTGTGTTAGAAGTGATTTGTACATCTCTTTATGCAAGATCTTTAGTGGTTAGATCGCTGCGTCCAGCGGCTCTATGACCACTAACAGTGAGTTAGACATCCTGAGCGATCTAACAGAACCTATGAATGCTTATTTTGAAAACCTTATTTCCAGGTCGTAGAAATGCGTTTCATGCAATGAGAAGAAAAATAGTGACCAACATCAGAAAAAAAATTTGTGCATGAATAAAATTCTGTTTGCAATGTAGAAACACACTTTTCAGTGTGTTAGAAGTGTTTTGTACATCTCTTTATGCAAGAGCTTTAGTGGTCAGATCGCTGCGTCCAGCGTCTCTATGACCACTAACAGTGAGTTAGACATCCTGATCGATCTAACAGAACGTATGAATGCTTATTTTGAAAACCTTATTTCCAGGTCGTAGAAATGCGTTTTATGCAATGGGAAGAACAATAGTGACCAACATAAAAAATATTTTTTGTGCATGAATAAAATTCTATTTGCAATGTAGAAACACACTTCTCAGTGTGTTAGAAGTGATTTGTACATCTCTTTATGCAAGATCTTTAATGGTCAGATCGCTACGTCCAGCGTCTCTATGACCACTAACAGTGTGTTAGACATCCTGAGCGATCTAACAGATCCTATGAATGCTTATTTTGAAAACCTTATTTCCAGGTCGTAGAAATGCGTTTTATGCAATGGGAAGAACAATAGTGACCAACATAAAAAATAATTTTTGTGCATGAATAAAATTCTGTTTGCAATGTAAAAACACACTTTTCAGTGTGTTAGAAGTGTTTTGTACATCTCTTTATGCAAGAGCTTTAGTGGTCAGATCGCTGCGTCCAGCGTCTCTATGACCACTAACAGTGAGTTAGACATCCTGAGCGGTCTAACAGAATGTATGAAAGCTTATTTTGAAAACCTTATTTCCAGGTCGTAGAAATGCGTTTTATGCAATGGAAAGAAAAATAGTGACCAACATTAGAAAAAAAATTTGTGCATGAATAAAATTCTGTTTGCAATGTAAAAACACACTCTTCAGTGTGTTTGAAGTGTTTTGTACATCTCTTTATGCAAGAGCTTTAGTGGTCAGAACGCTGCGTCCAGCGTCTCTATGACCACTAACAGTGAGTTAGACATCCTGAGCGATCTAACAGAACCTATGAATGATTATTTTGAAAACCTTATTTAGAGGTCGTAGAAATGCGTTTCATGCAATGAGAAGAAAAATAGCGACCAACATTAGAAAAAAATTTTGGTCACGCAGAAGTGTTTTGTACATCTCTGTATGCAAGAGCTTTAGTGGTCAGATCGCTGCGTCCAGCGTCTCTATGACCACTAACAGTGATTTAGACATCCTGATTGATCTAACAGAACGTATGAATGCTTATTTTGAAAACCTTATTTCCAGGTCGTAGAAATGCGTTTTATGCAAATGGAAGAACAATAGTGACCAACATAAAAAATATTTTTTGTGCATGAATAAAATTCTGTTTGCAATGTAAAAACACACTTCTCAGTGTGTTAGAAGTGATTTGTACATCTCTTTATGCAAGATCTTTAGTGGTTAGATCGCTGCGTCCAGCGGCTCTATGACCACTAACAGTGAGTTAGACATCCTGATCGATCTAACAGAACGTATGAAAGCTTATTTTGAAAACCTTATTTCCAGGTCGTAGAAATGCGTTTTTTGCAATGGGAAGAACAATAGTGACCAACATAAAAAATATTTTTTGTGCATGAATAAAATTCTGTTTGCAATGTAAAAAGAAGTGTTTTGTACATCTCTTTATGCAAGAGCTTTAGTGGTCAGATCGCTGCGTCCAGCGTCTCTATGACCACTAACAGTGAGTTAGACATCCTGATCGATCTAACAGAACGTATGAATGCTTATTTTGAAAACCTTATTTCCAGGTCGTAGAAATGCGTTTTATGCAATCGGAAGAACAATAGTGACCAACATAAAAAATATTTTTTGTGCATGAATAAAATTCTGTTTGCAATGTAGAAACACACTTCTCAGTGTGTTAGAAGTGATTTGTACAAATCTTTATGCAAGAGCTTTAGTGGTCAGATCGCTGCGTCCAGCGTCTCTATGACCACTAACAGTGAGTTAGACATCCTGAGCGATCTAACAGAACCTATGAATGATTATTTTGAAAACCTTATTTCCAGGTCGTAGAAATGCGTTTCATGCAATGAGAAGAAAAATAGTGACCAACATTAGAAAAAAATTTTGTGCATGAATAAAATTCTGTTTGCAATGTAAAAACACACTTCCCAGTGTGTTAGAAGTGATTTGTACAAATCTTTATGCAAGAGCTTTAGTGGTCAGATCGCTGCGTCCAGCGTCTCTATGACCACTAACAGTGAGTTAGACATCCTGAGCGATCTAACAGAACGTATGAATGCTTATTTTGAAAACCTTATTTCCAGGTCGTAGAAATGCGTTTTATGCAATGGGAAGAACAATAGTGACCAACATAAAAAATATTTTTTGTGCATGAATAAAATTCTGTTTGCAATGTAAAAACACACTTTTCAGTGTGTTAGAAGTGTTTTGTACATCTCTTTATGCAAGAGCTTTAGTGGTCAGATCGCTGCGTCCAGCGTCTCTATGACCACTAACAGTGAGTTAGACATCCTGATCGATCTAACAGAACGTATGAAGGCTTATTTTGAAAACCTTATTTCCAGGTCGTAGAAATGCGTTTTATGCAATCGGAAGAAAAATAGTGACCAAAATTAGAAAAAAAATTTTGTGCATGAATAAAATTCTGTTTGCAATGTAAAAACACACTTTTCAGTGTGTTAGAAATGCGTTTCATGCAATGAGAAGAAAAATAGTGACCAACATTAGAAAAAAATTTTGTGCATGAATAAAATTCTGTTTGCAATGTAAAAACACACTTCCCAGTGTGTTAGAAGTGATTTGTACAAATCGTTATGCAAGAGCTTTAGTGGTCAGATCGCTGCGTCCAGCGTCTCTATGACCACTAACAGTGAGTTAGACATCCTGAGCGATCTAACAGAACGTATGAATGCTTATTTTGAAAACCTTATTTCCAGGTCGTAGAAATGCGTTTTATGCAATGGGAAGAACAATAGTGACGAACATAAAAAATATTTTTTGTGCATGAATAAAATTCTGTTTGCAATGTAAAAACACACTTTTCAGTGTGTTAGAAGTGTTTTGTACATCTCTTTATGCAAGAGCTTTAGTGGTCAGATCGCTGCGTCCAGCGTCTCTATGACCACTAACAGTGAGTTAGACATCCTGAGCGATCTAACAGAACGTATGAAAGCTTATTTTGAAAACCTTATTTTCAGGTCGTAGAAATGCGTTTTATGCAATGGGAAGAACAATAGTGACCAACATAAAAAATATTTTTTGTGCATGAATAAAATTCTGTTTGCAATGTAGTAACACACTTCTCAGTGTGTTAGAAGTGATTTGTACAAATCTTTATGCAAGATCTTTAGTGGTAAGATCGCTGCGTCCAGCGTCTCTATGACCACTATCAGTGAGTTTGACATCCTGAGCGGTCTAACAGAATGTATGAAAGCTTATTTTGAAAACCTTATTTCCAGGTCGTAGAAATGCGTTTTATACAATGGGAAGAACAATAGTGACCAACATTAGAAAAAATTTTTGTGCATGAATAAAATTCTGTTTGCAATGTAAAAACACACTTCTCAGTGTGTTAGAAGTGATTTGTACATCTCTTTATGCAAGATCTTTAGTGGTCAGATATCTACGTCCAGCGTCTCTATGACCACTAACAATGAGTTAGACATCTTGAGCGATCTAACAGAACCTATGAAAGCTTATTTTGAAAACCTTATTTCCAGGTCGTAGAAATGCGTTTTATGCAATGGAAAGAAAAATAGTGACCAACATTAGAAAAAAACTTTGTGCATGAATAAAATTCTGTTTGCAATGTAAAAACACACTTCTCAGTGTGTTAGAAGTGATTTGTACATCTCTTTATGCAAGATCTTTAGTGGTTAGATCGCTGCGTCCAGCGACTCTATGACCACTAACAGTGAGTTAGACATCCTGAGCGGTCTAACATGAATGCTTATTTTTAAAACCTTATTTCCAGGTCGTAGGAAATGCGTTTTATGCAATGGGAAAAACAATAGTGACCAATATAAAAAATATTTTTTGTGCATGAATAAAATTCTGTTTGCAATGTAGAAACACACTTCTCAGTGTGTTAGAAGTGATTTGTACATCTCTTTATGCAAGAACTTTAGTGGTCAGATATCTGCGTGCAACGTCTCTATGACCACTAACAATGAGTTAGACATCTTGAGCGATCTAACAGAACCTATGAAAGCTTATTTTGAAAACCTTATTTCCAGGTCGTAGAAATGCATTTTATGCAATGGAATGAATAATAGTGACCAACATTAGAAAAATTTTTTTGTACATGAATAAAATTCTGTTTGCAATGTAAAAACAATGTTAGAAGTGATTTGTACAAATCTTTATGCAAGAGCTTTAGTGGTCAGATCGCTGCGTCCAGCGTCTCTATGAAAACTAACAGTGAGTTAGACATCCTGAGCGGTCTAAGAGAATGTATGAATGCTTATTTTGAAAACCTTATTTCCAGGTCATAGAAATGCGTTTCATGCAATGAGAAGAAAAATAGTGAACAACATAAAAAATATTTTTTGTGCATGAATAAAATTCTGTTTGCAATGTAGAAACAAACTTCTCAGTGTGTTAGAAGTGATTTGTACAAATCTTTATGCAAGAGCTTTAGTGGTCAGATCGCTGCGTCCAGCGTCTCTATGACCACTAACAGTGAGTTAGACATCCTGAGCGATCTAACAGAACCTATGAATGCTTATTTTGAAAACCTTATTTCCAGGTCATAGAAATGCGTTTCATGCAATGAGAAGAAAAATAGTGACCAACATAAAAAATATTTTTTGTGCATGAATAAAATTCTGTTTGCAATGTAGAAACACACTTCTCAGTGTGTTAGAAGTGATTTGTACAAATCTTTATGCAAGAGCTTTAGTGGTCAGATCGCTGCGTCCAGCGTCTCTATGACCACTAACAGTGAGTTAGACATCCTGATCGATCTAACAGAACGTATGAATGCTTATTTTGAAAACCTTATTTCCAGGTCGTAGAAATGCGTTTTATGCTATGGGAAGAACAATAGTGACCAACATAAAAAATTATTTTTTGTGCATGAATAAAATTCTGTTTGCAATGTACAAACACACTTCTCAGTGTGTTAGAAGCGATTTGTACAAATCTTTATGCAAGAGCTTTAGTGGTCAGATCGCTGCGTCCAGCGTCTCTATGACCACTAACAGTGAGTTAGACATCCTGAGCGGTCTAACAGAATGTATGAAAGTTTATTTTGAAAACCTTATTTCCAGGTCGTAGAAATGCGTTTTATGCAATGGAAAGAAAAATAGTGACCAACATTAGAAAAAAATTTTGTGCATGAATAAAATTCTGTTTGCAATGTAAAAACACACTTCTCAGTGTGTTAGAAGTGTTTTGTACATCTCTTTATGCAAGAGCTTTATAGGTCAGATCGGCACTATGACCACTAACAGTGAGTTAGACATCCTGAGCGGTCTAACAGAATGTATGAATACTTATTTTGAAAACCTTATTTCCAGGTCGTGGAAATGCGTTTTATGCAATGGGAAGAACAATAGTGACCAACATAAAAAATATTTTTTGTGCATGAATAAAATTCTGTTTGCAATGTAGAAACACACTTCTCAGTGTGTTAGAAGTGTTTTGTACATCTCTTTATGCAAGAGCTTTAGTGGTCAGATCGCTGCGTCCAGCGTCTCTATGACCACTAACAGTGAGTTAGACATCCTGAGCGATCTAACAGAACGTATGAAAGCTTATTTTGAAAACCTTATTTTCAGGTCGTAGAAATGCGTTTTATGCAATGGGAAGAACAATAGTGACCAACATAAAAAATATTTTTTGTGCATGAATAAAATTCTGTTTGCAATGTAGAAACACACTTCTCAGTGTGTTAGAAGTGATTTGTACATCTCTTTATGCAAGATCTTTAGTGGTCAGATATCTGCGTCCAGCGTCTCTATGACCACTAACAATGAGTTAGACATCTTAAGCGATCTAACAGAACCTATGAAAGCTTATTTTGAAAACCTTATTTCCAGGTCGTAGAAATGCATTTTATGCAATGGAATGAATAATAGTGACCAACATTAGAAAAAAAATTTTGTGAATGAATAAAATTCTGTTTGCAATGTAAAAACACACTTCTCAGTGTGTTAGAAGTGATTTGTACATCTCTTTATGCAAGAGCTTTAGTGGTCAGATCGCTGCGTCCAGCGTGTCAATGAGAAGAAAAATAGTGACCAACATTAGAAAAAAATTTTGTGCATGAATAAAATTCTGTTTGCAATGTAGAAACACACTATTCAGTGTGTTAGAAGTGTTTTGTACATCTCTTTATGCAAGAGCTTTAGTGGTCAGATCGCTGCGTCCAGCGTCTCTATGACCACTAACAGTGAGTTAGACATCCTGAGCGGTCTAACAGAATGTATGAATACTTATTTTGAAAACCTTATTTCCAGGTCGTGGAAATGCGTTTTATACAATGGGAAGAACAATAGTGACCAACATTAGAAAAAAATTTTGTGCATGAATAAAATTCTGTTTGCAATGTAAAAACACACTTCTCAGTGTGTTAGAAGTGATTTGTACATCTGTTTATGCAAGAGCTTTAGTGGTCAGATCGCTGCGTCTAGCGTCTCTATGACCTCTAACAGTGAGTTAGACATCCTGAGCGGTCTAACAGAATGTATGAATACTTATTTTGAAAACCTTATTTCCAGGTCGTAGAAATGCGTTTTATGCAATGGGAAGAACAATAGTGACCAACATAAAAAAATATTTTTTGTGCATGAATAAAATTCTGTTTGCAATGTAGAAACACACTTCTCAGTGTGTTAGAAGTGATTTGTACATCTGTTTATGCAAGAGCTTTAGTGGTCAGATCGCTGCGTCTAGCGTCTCTATGACCTCTAACAGTGAGTTAGACATCCCGAGCGGTCTAACAGAATGTATGAAAGCTTATTTTGAAAACCTTATTTCCAGGTCGTGGAAATGCGTTTTATGCAATGGGAAGAACAATAGTGACCAACATTAGAAAAAAATTTTGTGCATGAATAAAATTCTGTTTGCAATGTAAAAACACACTTCTCAGTGTGTTAGAAGTGATTTGTACATCTCTTTATGCAAGATCTTTAGTGGTCAGATATCTACGTCCAGCGTCTCTATGACCACTAACAATGAGTTAGACATCTTGAGCGATCTAACAGAACCTATGAAAGCTTATTTTGAAAACCTTATTTCCAGGTCATAGAAATGCGTTTCATGCAATGAGAAGAAAAATAGTGACCAACATAAAAAATATTTTTTGTGCATGAATAAAATTCTGTTTGCAATGTAGAAACACACTTCTCAGTGTGTTAGAAGTGATTTGTACAAATCTTTATGCAAGAGCTTTAGTGGTCAGATCGCTGCGTCCAGCGTCTCTATGACCACTAACAGTGAGTTAGACATCCTGATCGATCTAACAGAACGTATGAATGCTTATTTTGAAAACCTTATTTCCAGGTCGTAGAAATGCGTTTTATGCTATGGGAAGAACAATAGTGACCAACATAAAAAATATTTTTTGTGCATGAATAAAATTCTGTTTGCAATGTAGAAACATTGCAATTTTTTCTTCTCAGTGTGTTAGAAGTGATTTGTACATCTGTTTATGCAAGAGCTTTAGTGGTCAGATCGCTGCGTCTAGCGTCTCTATGAAGTGTGTTAGAAGTGATTTGTACATCTGTTTATGCAAGAGCTTTAGTGGTCAGATCGCTGCGTCTAGCGTCTCTATGACCTCTAACAGTGAGTTAGACATCCTGAGCGGTCTAACAGAATGTATGAAAGCTTATTTTGAAAACCTTATTTCCAGGTCGTAGAAATGCGTTTTATGCAATGGAAAGAAAAATAGTGACCAACATTAGAAAAAATTTTTGTGCATGAATAAAATTCTGTTTGCAATGTAAAAACACACTTCTCAGTGTGTTAGAAGTGATTTGTACATATCTTTATGCAAGATCTTTAGTGGTTAGATCGCTGCGTCCAGCGGCTCTATGACCACTAACAGTGAGTTAGACATCCTGAGCGATCTAACAGAACCTATGAATGCTTATTTTGAAAACCTTATTTCCAGGTCGTAAAAATGCGTTTCATGCAATGAGAAGAAAAATAGTGACCAACATTAGAAAAAAATTTTGTGCATGAATAAAATTCTGTTTGCAATGTAGAAACACACTATTCAGTGCGTTAGAAGTGTTTTGTACATCTCTTTATGCAAGAGCTTTAGTGGTCAGATCGCTGAGTCCAGCGTCTCTATGACCACTAACAGTGAGTTAGACATCCTGAGCGGTCTAACAGAATGTATGAATACTTATTTTGAAAACCTTATTTCCAGGTCGTGGAAATGCGTTTTATGCAATGGGAAGAACAATAGTGACCAACATAAAAAATATTTTTTGTGCATGAATAAAATTCTGTTTGCAATGTAGAAACACACTTCTCAGTGTGTTAGAAGTGATTTGTACAAATCTTTATGCAAGATCTTTAGTGGTAAGATCGCTGCGTCCAGCGTCTCTATGACCACTATCAGTGAGTTTGACATCCTGAGCGGTCTAACAGAATGTATGAAAGCTTATTTTGAAAACCTTATTTCCAGGTCGTAGAAATGCGTTTTATACAATGGGAAGAACAATAGTGACCAACATTAGAAAAAATTTTTGTGCATGAATAAAATTCTGTTTGCAATGTAAAAACACGCTTCTCAGTGTGTTAGAAGTGATTTGTACATCTCTTTATGCAAGATCTTTAGTGGTCAGATATCTACGTCCAGCGTCTCTATGACCACTAACAATGAGTTAGACATCTTGAGCGATCTAACAGAACCTATGAAAGCTTATTTTGAAAACCTTATTTCCAGGTCGTAGAAATGCGTTTTATGCAATGGAAAGAAAAATAGTGACCAACATTAGAAAAAAACTTTGTGCATGAATAAAATTCTGTTTGCAATGTAAAAACACACTTCTCAGTGTGTTAGAAGTGATTTGTACATCTCTTTATGCAAGATCTTTAGTGGTTAGATCGCTGCGTCCAGCGACTCTATGACCACTAACAG
This sequence comes from Cirrhinus molitorella, assembly GCA_033026305.1. NCBI lineage: Eukaryota > Metazoa > Chordata > Actinopteri > Cypriniformes > Cyprinidae > Cirrhinus > Cirrhinus molitorella. Next base: position 28,205,891 of record CM065132.1, on the reverse strand, counting down.
TGAGTTAGACATCCTGAGCGGTCTAACATGAATGCTTATTTTTAAAACCTTATTTCCAGGTCGTAGGAAATGCGTTTTATGCAATGGGAAAAACAATAGTGACCAATATAAAAAATATTTTTTGTGCATGAATAAAATTCTGTTTGCAATGTAGAAACACACTTCTCAGTGTGTTAGAAGTGATTTGTACATCTCTTTATGCAAGAACTTTAGTGGTCAGATATCTGCGTGCAACGTCTCTATGACCACTAACAATGAGTTAGACATCTTGAGCGATCTAACAGAACCTATGAAAGCTTATTTTGAAAACCTTATTTCCAGGTCGTAGAAATGCATTTTATGCAATGGAATGAATAATAGTGACCAACATTAGAAAAAATTTTTTGTACATGAATAAAATTCTGTTTGCAATGTAAAAAGAATGTTAGAAGTGATTTGTACAAATCTTTATGCAAGAGCTTTAGTGGTCAGATCGCTGCGTCCAGCGTCTCTATGAAAACTAACAGTGAGTTAGACATCCTGAGCGGTCTAAGAGAATGTATGAATGCTTATTTTGAAAACCTTATTTCCAGGTCATAGAAATGCGTTTCATGCAATGAGAAGAAAAATAGTGAACAACATAAAAAATATTTTTTGTGCATGAATAAAATTCTGTTTGCAATGTAGAAACAAACTTCTCAGTGTGTTAGAAGTGATTTGTACAAATCTTTATGCAAGAGCTTTAGTGGTCAGATCGCTGCGTCCAGCGTCTCTATGACCACTAACAGTGAGTTAGACATCCTGAGCGATCTAACAGAACCTATGAATGCTTATTTTGAAAACCTTATTTCCAGGTCATAGAAATGCGTTTCATGCAATGAGAAGAAAAATAGTGACCAACATAAAAAATATTTTTTGTGCATGAATAAAATTCTGTTTGCAATGTAGAAACACACTTCTCAGTGTGTTAGAAGTGATTTGTACAAATCTTTATGCAAGAGCTTTAGTGGTCAGATCGCTGCGTCCAGCGTCTCTATGACCACTAACAGTGAGTTAGACATCCTGATCGATCTAACAGAACGTATGAATGCTTATTTTGAAAACCTTATTTCCAGGTCGTAGAAATGCGTTTTATGCTATGGGAAGAACAATAGTGACCAACATAAAAAATTATTTTTTGTGCATGAATAAAATTCTGTTTGCAATGTACAAACACACTTCTCAGTGTGTTAGAAGCGATTTGTACAAATCTTTATGCAAGAGCTTTAGTGGTCAGATCGCTGCGTCCAGCGTCTCTATGACCACTAACAGTGAGTTAGACATCCTGAGCGGTCTAACAGAATGTATGAAAGTTTATTTTGAAAACCTTATTTCCAGGTCGTAGAAATGCGTTTTATGCAATGGAAAGAAAAATAGTGACCAACATTAGAAAAAAATTTTGTGCATGAATAAAATTCTGTTTGCAATGTAAAAACACACTTCTCAGTGTGTTAGAAGTGTTTTGTACATCTCTTTATGCAAGAGCTTTAGTGGTCAGATCGGCACTATGACCACTAACAGTGAGTTAGACATCCTGAGCGGTCTAACAGAATGTATGAATACTTATTTTGAAAACCTTATTTCCAGGTCGTGGAAATGCGTTTTATGCAATGGGAAGAACAATAGTGACCAACATAAAAAATATTTTTTGTGCATGAATAAAATTCTGTTTGCAATGTAGAAACACACTTCTCAGTGTGTTAGAAGTGTTTTGTACATCTCTTTATGCAAGAGCTTTAGTGGTCAGATCGCTGCGTCCAGCGTCTCTATGACCACTAACAGTGAGTTAGACATCCTGAGCGATCTAACAGAACGTATGAAAGCTTATTTTGAAAACCTTATTTTCAGGTCGTAGAAATGCGTTTTATGCAATGGGAAGAACAATAGTGACCAACATAAAAAATATTTTTTGTGCATGAATAAAATTCTGTTTGCAATGTAGAAACACACTTCTCAGTGTGTTAGAAGTGATTTGTACATCTATTTATGCAAGAGCTTTAGTGGTCAGATCGCTGCGTCCTGCGTTTCTATGACCTCTAACAGTGAGTTAGACATCCTGAGCCGTCTAACAGAATGTATGAAAGCTTATTTTGAAAACCTTATTTCCAGGTCGTAGAAATGCGTTTTATGCAATGGAAAGAACAATAGTGACCAACATAAAAAATATTTTTTGTGCATGAATAAAATTCTGTTTGCAATGTAGTAACACACTTCTCAGTGTGTTAGAAGTGATTTGTACATCTCTTTATGCAAGATCTTTAGTGGTCAGATATCTGCGTCCAGCGTCTCTATGACCACTAACAGTGAGTTAGACATCCTGAGCGATCTAACAGAACGTATGAAAGCTTATTTTGAAAACCTTATTTTCAGGTCGTAGAAATGCGTTTTATGCAATGGGAAGAACAATAGTGACCAACATAAAAAATATTTTTTGTGCATTAATAAAATTCTGTTTGCAATGTAAAAACACACTTTTCAGTGTGTTAGAAGTGTTTTGTACATCTCTTTATGCAAGAGCTTTAGTGGTCAGATCGCTGCGTCCAGCGTCTCTATGACCACTAACAGTGAGTTAGACATCCTGATCGATCTAACAGAACGTATGAAGGCTTATTTTGAAAACCTTATTTCCAGGTCGTAGAAATGCGTTTTATGCAATCGGAAGAAAAATAGTGACCAACATTAGAAAAAAATTTTGTGCATGAATAAAATTCTGTTTGCAATGTAAAAACACACTTTTCAGTGTGTTAGAAGTGTTTTGTACATCTCTGTATGCAAGAGCTTTAGTGGTCAGATCGCTGCGTCCAGCGTCTCTATGACCACTAATAGTGAGTTAGACATCCTGATCGATCTAACAGAACGTATGAATGCTTATTTTGAAAACCTTATTTCCAGGTCGTATAAATGCGTTTTATGCAATGGGAAGAACAATAGTGACCAACATAAAAAATATTTTTTGTGCATGAATAAAATTCTGTTTGCAATGTAAAAACACACTTCTCAGTGTGTTAGAAGTGATTTGTACATCTGTTTATGCAAGATCTTTAGTGGTCAGATATCTGCGTCCAGCGTCTCTATGACCATTAACAGTGAGTTAGACATCCTGAGCGATCTAACAGAACGTATGAAAGCTTATTTTGAAAACCTTATTTTCAGGTCGTAGAAATGCGTTTTATGCAATGGGAAGAACAATAGTGACCAACATAAAAAAATTTTTTGTGCATGAATAAAATTCTGTTTCAATGTAAAAACACACTTTTCAGTGTGTTAGAAGTGTTTTGTACATCTCTTTATGCAAGAGCTTTAGTGGTCAGATCGCTGCGTCCAGCGTCTCTATGACCACTAACAGTGAGTTAGACATCCTGATCGATCTAACAGAACGTATGAATGCTTATTTTGAAAACCTTATTTCCAGGTCGTAGAAATGCGTTTTATGCAATGGGAAGAACAATAGTGACCAACATAAAAAATATTTTTTGTGCATGAATAAAATTCTGTTTGCAATCTAAAAACACACTTCTCAGTGTGTTAGAAGTGATTTGTACATCTCTTTATGCAAGATCTTTAGTGGTTAGATCGCTGCGTCCAGCGGCTCTATGACCACTAACAGTGAGTTAGACATCCTGAGCGATCTAACAGAACCTATGAATGCTTATTTTGAAAACCTTATTTCCAGGTCGTAGAAATGCGTTTCATGCAATGAGAAGAAAAATAGTGACCAACATTAGAAAAAAAATTTGTGCATGAATAAAATTCTGTTTGCAATGTAGAAACACACTTTTCAGTGTGTTAGAAGTGTTTTGTACATCTCTTTATGCAAGAGCTTTAGTGGTCAGATCGCTGCGTCCAGCGTCTCTATGACCACTAACAGTGAGTTAGACATCCTGATCGATCTAACAGAACGTATGAATGCTTATTTTGAAAACCTTATTTCCAGGTCGTAGAAATGCGTTTTATGCAATGGAAAGAAAAATAGTGACCAACATTAGAAAAAAATTTTGTGCATGAATAAAATTCTGTTTGCAATGTAAAAACACACTTTTCAGTGTGTTTGAAGTGTTTTGTACATCTGTTTATGCAAGAGCTTTAGTGGTCAGATCGCTGCGTCTAGCGTCTCTATGACCTCTAACAGTGAGTTAGACATCCTGAGCGGTCTTACAGAATGTATGAAAGCTTATTTTGAAAACCTTATTTCCAGGTCGTAGAAATGCGTTTTATGCAAAGGAAAGAAAAATAGTGACCAACATTAGAAAAAAATTTTGTGCATGAATAAAATACTGTTTGCAATGTAAAAACACACTTCTCAGTGTGTTAGAAGTGATTTGTACATCTCTTTATGCAAGATCTTTAGTGGTTAGATCGCTGCGTCCAGCGGCTCTATGACCACTAACAGTGAGTTAGACATCCTGAGCGATCTAACAGAACCTATGAATGCTTATTTTGAAAACCTTATTTCCAGGTCGTAGAAATGCGTTTTATGCAATGGGAAGAACAATAGTGACCAACATAAAAAATATTTTTTGTGCATGAATAAAATTCTGTTTGCAATATAGAAACACACTTCTCAGTGTGTTAGAAGTGATTTGTACATCTATTTATGCAAGAGCTTTAGTGGTCAGATCGCTGCGTCCTGCGTTTCTATGACCTCTAAAAGTGAGTTAGACATCCTGAGCCGTCTAACAGAATGTATGAAAGCTTATTTTGAAAACCTTATTTCCAGGTCGTAGAAATGCGTTTTATGCAATGGAAAGAACAATAGTGACCAACATAAAAAATATTTTTTGTGCATGAATAAAATTCTGTTTGCAATGTAGTAACACACTTCTCAGTGTGTTAGAAGTGATTTGTACATCTCTTTATGCAAGATCTTTAGTGGTCAGATATCTGCGTCCAGCGTCTCTATGACCACTAACAGTGAGTTAGACATCCTGAGCGATCTAACAGAACGTATGAAAGCTTATTTTGAAAACCTTATTTTCAGGTCGTAGAAATGCGTTTTATGCAATGGGAAGAACAATAGTGACCAACATAAAAAATATTTTTTGTGCATGAATAAAATTCTGTTTGCAATGTAAAAACACACTTTTCAGTGTGTTAGAAGTGTTTTGTACATCTCTTTATGCAAGAGCTTTAGTGGTCAGATCGCTGCGTCCAGCGTCTCTATGACTACTAACAGTGAGTTAGACATCCTGATCGATCTAACAGAACGTATGAAGGCTTATTTTGAAAACCTTATTTCCAGGTCGTAGAAATGCGTTTTATGCAATCGGAAGAAAAATAGTGACCAACATTAGAAAAAAATTTTGTGCATGAATAAAATTCTGTTTGCAATGTAAAAACACACTTTTCAGTGTGTTAGAAGTGTTTTGTACATCTCTGTATGCAAGAGCTTTAGTGGTCAGATCGCTGCGTCCAGCGTCTCTATGACCACTAATAGTGAGTTAGACATCCTGATCGATCTAACAGAACGTATGAATGCTTATTTTGAAAACCTTATTTCCAGGTCGTAGAAATGCGTTTTATGCAATGGGAAGAACAATAGTGACCAACATAAAAAATATTTTTTGTGCATGAATAAAATTCTGTTTGCAATGTAAAAACACACTTCTCAGTGTGTTAGAAGTGATTTGTACATCTGTTTATGCAAGATCTTTAGTGGTCAGATATCTGCGTCCAGCGTCTCTATGACCACTAACAGTGAATTAGACATCCTGAGCGATCTAACAGAACGTATGAATGCTTATTTTGAAAACCTTATTTCCAGGTCGTAGAAATGCGTTTTATGCAATGGGAAGAACAATAGTGACCAACATAAAAAATATTTTTTGTGCATCAATAAAATTCTGTTTGCAATGTAAAAACACACTTCTCAGTGTGTTAGAAGTGATTTGTACATCTCTTTATGCAAGATCTTTAGTGGTTAGATCGCTGCGTCCAGCGGCTCTATGACCACTAACAGTGAGTTAGACATCCTGAGCGATCTAACAGAACCTATGAATGCTTATTTTGAAAACCTTATTTCCAGGTCGTAGAAATGCGTTTCATGCAATGAGAAGAAAAATAGTGACCAACATCAGAAAAAAAATTTGTGCATGAATAAAATTCTGTTTGCAATGTAGAAACACACTTTTCAGTGTGTTAGAAGTGTTTTGTACATCTCTTTATGCAAGAGCTTTAGTGGTCAGATCGCTGCGTCCAGCGTCTCTATGACCACTAACAGTGAGTTAGACATCCTGATCGATCTAACAGAACGTATGAATGCTTATTTTGAAAACCTTATTTCCAGGTCGTAGAAATGCGTTTTATGCAATGGGAAGAACAATAGTGACCAACATAAAAAATATTTTTTGTGCATGAATAAAATTCTATTTGCAATGTAGAAACACACTTCTCAGTGTGTTAGAAGTGATTTGTACATCTCTTTATGCAAGATCTTTAATGGTCAGATCGCTACGTCCAGCGTCTCTATGACCACTAACAGTGTGTTAGACATCCTGAGCGATCTAACAGATCCTATGAATGCTTATTTTGAAAACCTTATTTCCAGGTCGTAGAAATGCGTTTTATGCAATGGGAAGAACAATAGTGACCAACATAAAAAATAATTTTTGTGCATGAATAAAATTCTGTTTGCAATGTAAAAACACACTTTTCAGTGTGTTAGAAGTGTTTTGTACATCTCTTTATGCAAGAGCTTTAGTGGTCAGATCGCTGCGTCCAGCGTCTCTATGACCACTAACAGTGAGTTAGACATCCTGAGCGGTCTAACAGAATGTATGAAAGCTTATTTTGAAAACCTTATTTCCAGGTCGTAGAAATGCGTTTTATGCAATGGAAAGAAAAATAGTGACCAACATTAGAAAAAAAATTTGTGCATGAATAAAATTCTGTTTGCAATGTAAAAACACACTTTTCAGTGTGTTTGAAGTGTTTTGTACATCTCTTTATGCAAGAGCTTTAGTGGTCAGAACGCTGCGTCCAGCGTCTCTATGACCACTAACAGTGAGTTAGACATCCTGAGCGATCTAACAGAACCTATGAATGATTATTTTGAAAACCTTATTTCCAGGTCGTAGAAATGCGTTTCATGCAATGAGAAGAAAAATAGTGACCAACATTAGAAAAAAATTTTGGTCACGCAGAAGTGTTTTGTACATCTCTGTATGCAAGAGCTTTAGTGGTCAGATCGCTGCGTCCAGCGTCTCTATGACCACTAACAGTGATTTAGACATCCTGATTGATCTAACAGAACGTATGAATGCTTATTTTGAAAACCTTATTTCCAGGTCGTAGAAATGCGTTTTATGCAAATGGAAGAACAATAGTGACCAACATAAAAAATATTTTTTGTGCATGAATAAAATTCTGTTTGCAATGTAAAAACACACTTCTCAGTGTGTTAGAAGTGATTTGTACATCTCTTTATGCAAGATCTTTAGTGGTTAGATCGCTGCGTCCAGCGGCTCTATGACCACTAACAGTGAGTTAGACATCCTGATCGATCTAACAGAACGTATGAAAGCTTATTTTGAAAACCTTATTTCCAGGTCGTAGAAATGCGTTTTTTGCAATGGGAAGAACAATAGTGACCAACATAAAAAATATTTTTTGTGCATGAATAAAATTCTGTTTGCAATGTAAAAAGAAGTGTTTTGTACATCTCTTTATGCAAGAGCTTTAGTGGTCAGATCGCTGCGTCCAGCGTCTCTATGACCACTAACAGTGAGTTAGACATCCTGATCGATCTAACAGAACGTATGAATGCTTATTTTGAAAACCTTATTTCCAGGTCGTAGAAATGCGTTTTATGCAATCGGAAGAACAATAGTGACCAACATAAAAAATATTTTTTGTGCATGAATAAAATTCTGTTTGCAATGTAGAAACACACTTCTCAGTGTGTTAGAAGTGATTTGTACAAATCTTTATGCAAGAGCTTTAGTGGTCAGATCGCTGCGTCCAGCGTCTCTATGACCACTAACAGTGAGTTAGACATCCTGAGCGATCTAACAGAACCTATGAATGATTATTTTGAAAACCTTATTTCCAGGTCGTAGAAATGCGTTTCATGCAATGAGAAGAAAAATAGTGACCAACATTAGAAAAAAATTTTGTGCATGAATAAAATTCTGTTTGCAATGTAAAAACACACTTCCCAGTGTGTTAGAAGTGATTTGTACAAATCTTTATGCAAGAGCTTTAGTGGTCAGATCGCTGCGTCCAGCGTCTCTATGACCACTAACAGTGAGTTAGACATCCTGAGCGATCTAACAGAACGTATGAATGCTTATTTTGAAAACCTTATTTCCAGGTCGTAGAAATGCGTTTTATGCAATGGGAAGAACAATAGTGACGAACATAAAAAATATTTTTTGTGCATGAATAAAATTCTGTTTGCAATGTAAAAACACACTTTTCAGTGTGTTAGAAGTGTTTTGTACATCTCTTTATGCAAGAGCTTTAGTGGTCAGATCGCTGCGTCCAGCGTCTCTATGACCACTAACAGTGAGTTAGACATCCTGAGCGATCTAACAGAACGTATGAAAGCTTATTTTGAAAACCTTATTTTCAGGTCGTAGAAATGCGTTTTATGCAATGGGAAGAACAATAGTGACCAACATAAAAAATATTTTTTGTGCATGAATAAAATTCTGTTTGCAATGTAGAAACACACTTCTCAGTGTGTTAGAAGTGATTTGTACATCTGTTTATGCAAGATCTTTAGTGGTCAGATATCTGCGTCCAGCGTCTCTATGACCACTAACAGTGAGTTAGACATCCTGAGCGATCTAACAGAACGTATGAAAGCTTATTTTGAAAACCTTATTTTCAGGTCGTAGAAATGCGTTTTATGCAATGGGAATAACAATAGTGACCAACATAAAAAATATTTTTTGTGCATGAATAAAATTCTGTTTCAATGTAAAAACACACTTTTCAGTGTGTTAGAAGTGATTTGTACAAATCTTTATGCAAGAGCTTTAGTGGTCAGATCGCTGCGTCCAGCGTCTCTATGACCACTAACAGTGAGTTAGACATCCTGAGCGATCTAACAGAACCTATGAATGATTATTTTGAAAACCTTATTTCCAGTTCGTAGAAATGCGTTTCATGCAATGAGAAGAAAAATAGTGACCAACATTAGAAAAAAATTTTGTGCATGAATAAAATTCTGTTTGCAATGTAAAAACACACTTCCCAGTGTGTTAGAAGTGATTTGTACAAATCTTTATGCAAGAGCTTTAGTGGTCAGATCGCTGCGTCCAGCGTCTCTATGACCACTAACAGTGAGTTAGACATCCTGATCTAACAGAACGTATGAATGCTTATTTTGAAAACCTTATTTCCAGGTCGTAGAAATGCGTTTTATGCAATGGGAAGAACAATAGTGACGAACATAAAAAATATTTTTTGTGCATGAATAAAATTCTGTTTGCAATGTAGAAACACACTTCTCAGTGTGTTAGAAGCGATTTGTACAAATCTTTATGCAAGAGCTTTAGTGGTCAGATCGCTGCGTCCAGCGTCTCTATGACCACTAACAGTGAGTTAGACATCCTGAGCGGTCTAACAGAACGTATGAAGGCTTATTTTGAAAACCTTATTTCCAGGTCGTAGAAATGCGTTTTATGCAATCGGAAGAAAAATAGTGACCAAAATTAGAAAAAAAATTTTGTGCATGAATAAAATTCTGTTTGCAATGTAAAAACACACTTTTCAGTGTGTTAGAAATGCGTTTCATGCAATGAGAAGAAAAATAGTGACCAACATTAGAAAAAAATTTTGTGCATGAATAAAATTCTGTTTGCAATGTAAAAACACACTTCCCAGTGTGTTAGAAGTGATTTGTAAAAATCTTTATGCAAGAGCTTTAGTGGTCAGATCGCTGCGTCCAGCGTCTCTATGACCACTAACAGTGAGTTAGACATCCTGAGCGATCTAACAGAACGTATGAATGCTTATTTTGAAAACCTTATTTCCAGGTCGTAGAAATGCGTTTTATGCAATGGGAAGAACAATAGTGACGAACATAAAAAATATTTTTTGTGCATGAATAAAATTCTGTTTGCAATGTAAAAACACACTTTTCAGTGTGTTAGAAGTGTTTTGTACATCTCTTTATGCAAGAGCTTTAGTGGTCAGATCGCTGCGTCCAGCGTCTCTATGACCACTAACAGTGAGTTAGACATCCTGAGCGATCTAACAGAACGTATGAAAGCTTATTTTGAAAACCTTATTTTCAGGTCGTAGAAATGCGTTTTATGCAATGGGAAGAACAATAGTGACCAACATAAAAAATATTTTTTGTGCATGAATAAAATTCTGTTTGCAATGTAGAAACACACTTCTCAGTGTGTTAGAAGTGATTTGTACATCTATTTATGCAAGAGCTTTAGTGGTCAGATCGCTGCGTCCTGCGTTTCTATGACCTCTAACAGTGAGTTAGACATCCTGAGCCGTCTAACAGAATGTATGAAAGCTTATTTTGAAAACCTTATTTCCAGGTCGTAGAAATGCGTTTTATGCAATGGAAAGAACAATAGTGACCAACATAAAAAATATTTTTTGTGCATGAATAAAATTCTGTTTGCAATGTAGTAACACACTTCTCAGTGTGTTAGAAGTGATTTGTACATCTCTTTATGCAAGATCTTTAGTGGTCAGATATCTGCGTCCAGCGTCTCTATGACCACTAACAGTGAGTTAGACATCCTGAGCGATCTAACAGAACGTATGAAAGCTTATTTTGAAAACCTTATTTTCAGGTCGTAGAAATGCGTTTTATGCAATGGGAAGAACAATAGTGACCAACATAAAAAATATTTTTTGTGCATGAATAAAATTCTGTTTGCAATGTAAAAACACACTTTTCAGTGTGTTAGAAGTGTTTTGTACATCTCTTTATGCAAGAGCTTTAGTGGTCAGATCGCTGCGTCCAGCGTCTCTATGACCACTAACAGTGAGTTAGACATCCTGATCGATCTAACAGAACGTATGAAGGCTTATTTTGAAAACCTTATTTCCAGGTCGTAGAAATGCGTTTTATGCAATCGGAAGAAAAATAGTGACCAACATTAGAAAAAAATTTTGTGCATGAATAAAATTATGTTTGCAATGTAAAAACACACTTTTCAGTGTGTTAGAAGTGTTTTGTACATCTCTGTATGCAAGAGCTTTAGTGGTTAGATCGCTGCGTCCAGCGTCTCTATGACCACTAATAGTGAGTTAGACATCCTGATCGATCTAACAGAACGTATGAATGCTTATTTTGAAAACCTTATTTCCAGGTCGTAGAAATGCGTTTTATGCAATGGGAAGAACAATAGTGACCAACATAAAAAATATTTTTTGTGCATGAATAAAATTCTGTTTGCAATGTAAAAACACACTTCTCAGTGTGTTAGAAGTGATTTGTACATCTGTTTATGCAAGATCTTTAGTGGTCAGATATCTGCGTCCAGCGTCTCTATGACCACTAACAGTGAGTTAGACATCCTGAGCGATCTAACAGAACGTATGAAAGCTTATTTTGAAAACCTTATTTTCAGGTCGTAGAAATGTGTTTTATGCAATGGGAAGAACAATAGTGACCAACATAAAAAATATTTTTTGTGCATGAATAAAATTCTGTTTCAATGTAAAAACACACTTTTCAGTGTGTTAGAAGTGTTTTGTACATCTCTTTATGCAAGAGCTTTAGTGGTCAGATCGCTGCGTCCAGCGTCTCTATGACCACTAACAGTGAGTTAGACATCCTGAGCGATCTAACAGAACCTATGAATGCTTATTTTGAAAACCTTATTTCCAGGTCGTAGAAATGCGTTTCATGCAATGAGAAGAAAAATAGTGACCAACATTAGAAAAAAAATTTGTGCATGAATAAAATTCTGTTTGCAATGTAGAAACACACTTTTCAGTGTGTTAGAAGTGTTTTGTACATCTCTTTATGCAAGAGCTTTAGTGGTCAGATCGCTGCGTCCAGCGTCTCTATGACCACTAACAGTGAGTTAGACATCCTGAGCCGTCTAACAGAATGTATGAAAGCTTATTTTGAAAACCTTATTTCCAGGTCGTAGAAATGCGTTTTATGCAATGGAAAGAACAATAGTGACCAACATAAAAAATATTTTTTGTGCATGAATAAAATTCTGTTTGCAATGTAGTAACACACTTCTCAGTGTGTTAGAAGTGATTTGTACATCTCTTTATGCAAGATCTTTAGTGGTCAGATATCTGCGTCCAGCGTCTCTATGACCACTAACAGTGAGTTAGACATCCTGAGCGATCTAACAGAACGTATGAAAGCTTATTTTGAAAACCTTATTTTCAGGTCGTAGAAATGCGTTTTATGCAATGGGAAGAACAATAGTGACCAACATAAAAAATATTTTTTGTGCATGAATAAAATTCTGTTTGCAATGTAAAAACACACTTTTCAGTGTGTTAGAAGTGTTTTGTACATCTCTTTATGCAAGAGCTTTAGTGGTCAGATCGCTGCGTCCAGCGTCTCTATGACCACTAACAGTGAGTTAGACATCCTGATCGATCTAACAGAACGTATGAAGGCTTATTTTGAAAACCTTATTTCCAGGTCGTAGAAATGCGTTTTATGCAATCGGAAGAAAAATAGTGACCAACATTAGAAAAAAATTTTGTGCATGAATAAAATTATGTTTGCAATGTAAAAACACACTTTTCAGTGTGTTAGAAGTGTTTTGTACATCTCTGTATGCAAGAGCTTTAGTGGTTAGATCGCTGCGTCCAGCGTCTCTATGACCACTAATAGTGAGTTAGACATCCTGATCGATCTAACAGAACGTATGAATGCTTATTTTGAAAACCTTATTTCCAGGTCGTAGAAATGCGTTTTATGCAATGGGAAGAACAATAGTGACCAACATAAAAAATATTTTTTGTGCATGAATAAAATTCTGTTTGCAATGTAAAAACACACTTCTCAGTGTGTTAGAAGTGATTTGTACATCTGTTTATGCAAGATCTTTAGTGGTCAGATATCTGCGTCCAGCGTCTCTATGACCACTAACAGTGAGTTAGACATCCTGAGCGATCTAACAGAACGTATGAAAGCTTATTTTGAAAACCTTATTTTCAGGTCGTAGAAATGTGTTTTATGCAATGGGAAGAACAATAGTGACCAACATAAAAAATATTTTTTGTGCATGAATAAAATTCTGTTTCAATGTAAAAACACACTTTTCAGTGTGTTAGAAGTGTTTTGTACATCTCTTTATGCAAGAGCTTTAGTGGTCAGATCGCTGCGTCCAGCGTCTCTATGACCACTAACAGTGAGTTAGACATCCTGAGCGATCTAACAGAACCTATGAATGCTTATTTTGAAAACCTTATTTCCAGGTCGTAGAAATGCGTTTCATGCAATGAGAAGAAAAATAGTGACCAACATTAGAAAAAAAATTTGTGCATGAATAAAATTCTGTTTGCAATGTAGAAACACACTTTTCAGTGTGTTAGAAGTGTTTTGTACATCTCTTTATGCAAGAGCTTTAGTGGTCAGATCGCTGCGTCCAGCGTCTCTATGACCACTAACAGTGAGTTAGACATCCTGATCGATCTAACAGAACGTATGAATGCTTATTTTGAAAACCTTATTTCCAGGTCGTAGAAATGCGTTTTATGCAATGGAAAGAAAAATAGTGACCAACATTAGAAAAAAATTTTGTGCATGAATAAAATTCTGTTTGCAATGTAAAAACACACTTTTCAGTGTGTTTGAAGTGTTTTGTACTTCTGTTTATGCAAGAGCTTTAGTGGTCAGATCGCTGCGTCTAGCGTCTCTATGACCACTAACAGTGAGTTAGACATCCTGATCGATCTAACAGAACGTATGAAGGCTTATTTTGAAAACCTTATTTCCAGGTCGTAGAAATGCGTTTTATGCAATCGGAAGAAAAATAGTGACCAACATTAGAAAAAAATTTTGTGCATGAATAAAATTCTGTTTGCAATGTAAAAACACACTTTTCAGTGTGTTAGAAGTGTTTTGTACATCTCTGTATGCAAGAGCTTTAGTGGTCAGATCGCTGCGTCCAGCGTCTCTATGACCACTAATAGTGAGTTAGACATCCTGATCGATCTAACAGAACGTATGAATGCTTATTTTGAAAACCTTATTTCCAGGTCGTAGAAATGCGTTTTATGCAATGGGAAGAACAATAGTGACCAACATAAAAAATATTTTTTGTGCATGAATAAAATTCTGTTTGCAATGTAAAAACACACTTCTCAGTGTGTTAGAAGTGATTTGTACATCTGTTTATGCAAGATCTTTAGTGGTCAGATATCTGCGTCCAGCGTCTCTATGACCACTAACAGTGAGTTAGACATCCTGAGCGATCTAACAGAACGTATGAAAGCTTATTTTGAAAACCTTATTTTCAGGTCGTAGAAATGCGTTTTATGCAATGGGAAGAACAATAGTGACCAACATAAAAAATATTTTTTGTGCATGAATAAAATTCTGTTTCAATGTAAAAACACACTTTTCAGTGTGTTAGAAGTGTTTTGTACATCTCTTTATGCAAGAGCTTTAGTGGTCAGATCGCTGCGTCCAGCGTCTCTATGACCACTAACAGTGAGTTAGACATCCTGATCGATCTAACAGAACGTATGAATGCTTATTTTGAAAACCTTATTTCCAGGTCGTAGAAATGCGTTTTATGCAATGGGAAGAACAATAGTGACCAACATAAAAAATATTTTTTGTGCATGAATAAAATTCTGTTTGCAATGTAAAAACACACTTCTCAGTGTGTTAGAAGTGATTTGTACATCTCTTTATGCAAGATCTTTAGTGGTTAGATCGCTGCGTCCAGCGGCTCTATGACCACTAACAGTGAGTTAGACATCCTGAGCGATCTAACAGAACCTATGAATGCTTATTTTGAAAACCTTATTTCCAGGTCGTAGAAATGCGTTTCATGCAATGAGAAGAAAAATAGTGACCAACATTAGAAAAAAAATTTGTGCATGAATAAAATTCTGTTTGCAATGTAGAAACACACTTTTCAGTGTGTTAGAAGTGTTTTGTACATCTCTTTATGCAAGAGCTTTAGTGGTCAGATCGCTGCGTCCAGCGTCTCTATGACCACTAACAGTGAGTTAGACATCCTGATCGATCTAACAGAACGTATGAATGCTTATTTTGAAAACCTTATTTCCAGGTCGTAGAAATGCGTTTTATGCAATGGGAAGAACAATAGTGACCAACATAAAAAATATTTTTTGTGCATGAATAAAATTCTATTTGCAATGTAGAAACACACTTTTCAGTGTGTTAGAAGTGTTTTGTACATCTCTTTATGCAAGAGCTTTAGTGGTCAGATCGCTGCGTCCAGCGTCTCTATGACCACTAACAGTGAGTTAGACATCCTGATCGATCTAACAGAACGTATGAAGGCTTATTTTGAAAACCTTATTTCCAGGTCGTAGAAATGCGTTTTATGCAATCGGAAGAAAAATAGTGACCAACATTAGAAAAAAATTTTGTGCATGAATAAAATTCTGTTTGCAATGTAAAAACACACTTTTCAGTGTGTTAGAAGTGTTTTGTACATCTCTGTATGCAAGAGCTTTAGTGGTCAGATCGCTGCGTCCAGCGTCTCTATGACCACTAATAGTGAGTTAGACATCCTGATCGATCTAACAGAACGTATGAATGCTTATTTTGAAAACCTTATTTCCAGGTCGTAGAAATGCGTTTTATGCAATGGGAAGAACAATAGTGACCAACATAAAAAATATTTTTTGTGCATGAATAAAATTCTGTTTGCAATGTAAAAACACACTTCTCAGTGTGTTAGAAGTGATTTGTACATCTGTTTATGCAAGATCTTTAGTGGTCAGATATCTGCGTCCAGCGTCTCTATGACCACTAACAGTGAGTTAGACATCCTGAGCGATCTAACAGAACGTATGAAAGCTTATTTTGAAAACCTTATTTTCAGGTCGTAGAAATGCGTTTTATGCAATGGGAAGAACAATAGTGACCAACATAAAAAATATTTTTTGTGCATGAATAAAATTCTGTTTCAATGTAAAAACACACTTTTCAGTGTGTTAGAAGTGTTTTGTACATCTCTTTATGCAAGAGCTTTAGTGGTCAGATCGCTGCGTCCAGCGTCTCTATGACCACTAACAGTGAGTTAGACATCCTGAGCGATCTAACAGAACGTATGAATGCTTATTTTGAAAACCTTATTTTCAGGTCGTAGAAATGCGTTTTATGCAATGGGAAGAAAAATAGTGACCAACATTAGAAAAAAAATTTGTGCATGAATAAAATTCTGTTTGCAATGTAGAAACACACTTTTCAGTGTGTTAGAAGTGTTTTGTACATCTCTTTATGCAAGAGCTTTAGTGGTCAGATCGCTGCGTCCAGCGTCTCTATGACCACTAACAGTGAGTTAGACATCCTGATCGATCTAACAGAACGTATGAATGCTTATTTTGAAAACCTTATTTCCAGGTCGTAGAAATGCGTTTTATGCAATGGGAAGAACAATAGTGACCAACATAAAAAATATTTTTTGTGCATGAATAAAATTCTATTTGCAATGTAGAAACACACTTCTCAGTGTGTTAGAAGTGATTTGTACATCTCTTTATGCAAGATCTTTAATGGTCAGATCGCTACGTCCAGCGTCTCTATGACCACTAACAGTGTGTTAGACATCCTGAGCGGTCTAACAGAATGTATTAATGCTTATTTTTAAAACCTTATTTCCAGGTCGTAGAAATGCGTTTCATGCAATGGGAAGAACAATAGTGACCAACATAAAAAATATTTTTTTTGCATGAATAAAATTTTGTTTGCAATGTAAAAACACACTTTTCAGTGTGTTAGAAGTGTTTTGTACATATCTTTATGCAAGAGCTTTAGTGGTCAGATCGCTGCGTCCAGCGTCTCTATGACCACTAACAGTGAGTTAGACATCCTGATCGATCTAACAGAACGTATGAAGGCTTATTTTGAAAACCTTATTTCCAGGTCGTAGAAATGCGTTTTATGCAATGGGAAGAAAAATAGTGACCAACATTAGAAAAAAATTTTGTGCATGAATAAAATTCTGTTTGCAATGTAAAAACACACTTTTCAGTGTGTTAGAAGTGTTTTGTACATCTCTGTATGCAAGAGCTTTAGTGGTCAGATCGCTGCGTCCAGCGTCTCTATGACCACTAACAGTGAGTTAGACATCCTGAGCAATCTAACAGAACGTATGAATGCTTATTTTGAAAACCTTATTTCCAGGTCGTAGAAATGCGTATTATGCAAGGGAAAGAAAAATATTGACCAACATAAAAAATATTTTTTGTGCATGAATAAAATTCTATTTGCAATGTAGAAACACACTTCTCAGTGTGTTAGAAGTGATTTGTACATCTCTTTATGCAAGATCTTTAATGGTCGGATCGCTACGTCCAGCGTCTCTATGACCACTAACAGTGTGTTAGACATCCTGAGCGGTCTAACAGAATGTATTAATGCTTATTTTTAAAACCTTATTTCCAGGTCGTAGAAATGCGTTTCATGCAATGGGAAGAACAATAGTGACCAACATAAAAAATATTTTTTGTGCATGGATAAAATTCTGTTTGCAATGTAAAAACACACTTTTCAGTGTGTTAGAAGTGTTTTGTACATATCTTTATGCAAGAGCTTTAGTGGTCAGATCGCTGCGTCCAGCGTCTCTATGACCACTAACAGTGAGTTAGACATCCTGATCGATCTAACAGAACGTATGAAGGCTTATTTTGAAAACCTTATTTCCAGGTCGTAGAAATGCGTTTTATGCAATCGGAAGAAAAATAGTGACCAACATTAGAAAAAAATTTTGTGCATGAATAAAATTCTGTTTGCAATGTAAAAACACACTTTTCAGTGTGTTAGAAGTGTTTTGTACATCTCTGTATGCAAGAGCTTTAGTGGTCAGATCGCTGCGTCCAGCGTCTCTATGACCACTAACAGTGAGTTAGACATCCTGAGCAATCTAACAGAACGTATGAATGCTTATTTTGAAAACCTTATTTCCAGGTCGTAGAAATGCGTATTATGCAAGGGAAAGAAAAATATTGACCAACATAAAAAATATTTTTTGTGCATGAATAAAATTCTATTTGCAATGTAGAAACACACTTCTCAGTGTGTTAGAAGTGATTTGTACATCTCTTTATGCAAGATCTTTAATGGTCGGATCGCTACGTCCAGCGTCTCTATGACCACTAACAGTGTGTTAGACATCCTGAGCGGTCTAACAGAATGTATTAATGCTTATTTTTAAAACCTTATTTCCAGGTCGTAGAAATGCGTTTCATGCAATGGGAAGAACAATAGTGACCAACATAAAAAATATTTTTTGTGCATGGATAAAATTCTGTTTGCAATGTAGAAACACACTTCTCAGTGATTTAGAAGTGATTTGTACATCTCTTTATGCAAGACCTTTAGTGGTCAGATCGCTGCGTCCAGCGTCTCTATGACCACTAACAGTGAGTTAGACATCCTGAGCGATCTAACAGAACCTATGAATGCTTATTTTGAAAACCTTATTTCCAGGTAGTAGAAATGCGTTTCATGCAATGAGAAGAAAATTAGTGACCAACATTAGAAAAAAATTTTGTGCATGGATAAAATTCTGTTTGCAATGTAAAAACACATTTTTCAGTGTGTTAGAAGTGTTTTGTACATCTCTTTATGCAAGAGCTTTAGTGGTCAGATCGCTGCGTCCAGCGTCTCTATGACCACTAACAGTGAGTTAGACATCCTGATCGATCTAACAGAACGTATGAAGGCTTATTTTGAAAACCTTATTTCCAGGTCGTAGAAATGCGTTTTATGCAATGGGAAGAACAATAGTGACCAACATAAAAAATATTTTTTTGTGCATGAATAAAATTCTGTTTGCAATGTAGAAACACACTTCTCAGTGTGTTAGAAGCGATTTGTACAAATCTTTATGCAAGAGCTTTAGTGGTCAGATCGCTGCGTCCAGCGTCTCTATGACCACTAACAGTGAGTTAGACATCCTGAGCGGTCTAACAGAATGTATGAAAGCTTATTTTGAAAACCCTATTTCCAGGTCGTAGAAATGCGTTTTATGCAATGGGAAGAACAATAGTGACCAACATAAAAAATATTTTTTGTGCATGAATAAAATTCTGTTTGCAATGTAGAAACACACTTCTCAGTGTGTTAGAAGTGATTTGTACAAATCTTTATGCAAGAGCTTTAGTGGTCAGATCGCTGCGTCCAGCGTCTCTATGACCACTAACAGTGAGTTAGACATCCTGAGCGATCTAACAGAACCTATGAATGATTATTTTGAAAACCTTATTTCCAGGTCGTAGAAATGCGTATTATGCAAGGGAAAGAAAAATATTGACCAACATAAAAAATATTTTTTGTGCATGAATAAAATTCTATTTGCAATGTAGAAACACTTCTCAGTGTGTCAGAAGTGATTTGTACATCTCTTTATGCAAGAGCTTTAGTGGTCAGATCGCTACGTCCAGCGTCTCTATGACCACTAACAGTGTGTTAGACATCCTGAGCGGTCTAACAGAATGTATTAATGCTTATTTTTAAAACCTTATTTCCAGGTCGTAGAAATGCGTTTCATGCAATGAGAAGAAAAATCGTGACCAAAATTAGAAAAAAATTTTGTGCATGAATAAAATTCTGTCTGCAATGTAGAAACACACTTCTCAGTGTGTTAGAAGTGTTTTGTACCTCTCTTTATGCAAGAGCTTTAGTGGTCAGATCGCTGCCTCCAGCGTCTCTATGACCACTAACAGTGAGTTAGACATCCTGATCGATCTAATAGAACGTATGAATGCTTATTTTGAAAACCTTATTTCCAGGTCGAAGAAATGCGTTTTATGCAGTGGGAAGAACAATAGTGACCAACATAAAAAATATTTTTTGTGCATGAATAAAATTCTATTTGCAATGTAGAAACACTTCTCAGTGTGTTAGAAGTGATTTGTACATCTCTTTATGCAAGACCTTTAGTGGTCAGATCGCTGCGTCCAGCGTCTCTATGACCACTAACAGTGAGTTAGACATCCTGAGCGATCTAACAGAACCTATGAATGCTTATTTTGAAAACCTTATTTCCAGGTCGTAGAAATGCGTTTCATGCAATAAGAAAAATAGTGACCAACATTAGAAAAAAATTTTGTGCATGAATAAAATTCTGTTTGCAGTGTAGAAACACACTTTTCAGTGTGTTAGAAGTGTTTTGTACATCTCTTTATGCAAGAGCTTTAGTGGTCAGATCGCTGAGTCCAGCGTCTCTATGACCACTAACAGTGAGTTAGACATCCTGAGCGGTCTAACAGAATGTATGAATGCTTATTTTGAAAACCTTATTTTCAGGTCGTAGAAATGCGTTTTATGCAATGGGAAGAACAATAGTGACCAACATAAAAAATATTTTTTGTGCATGGATAAAATTCTGTTTGCAATGTAGAAACACACTTCTCAGTGTGTTAGAAGTGATTTGTACATCTCTTTATGCAAGAGCTTTAGTGGTCAGATCGCTGCGTCCAGCGTCTCTATGACCACTAACAGTGAGTTAGACATCCTGAGCGGTCTAACAGAGAATGTATGAAAGCTTATTTCTAAAACCTTATTTCCAGGTCGTAGAAATGCGTTTCATGCAATGAGAAGAAAAATAGTGACCAACATTAGAAATATTTTTTGTGCATGAATAAAATTCTGTTTGCAATGTAGAAACACACTTCTCAGTGTGTTAGAAGTGTTTTGTACATCTCTTTATGCAAGAGCTTTAGTGGTCAGATCGCTGCGTCCAGCGTCTCTATGAGCAGTAACAGTGAGTTTGACATCCTTAGCGGTCTAACAGAGAATGTATGAAAGCTTATTTTGAAAACCTTATTTCCAGGTCGTAGAAATGCGTTTTATGCAATGGAAAGAAAAATATTGACCAACATAAAAAATATTTTTTGTGCATGAATAAAATTCTATTTGCAATGTAGAAACACTTCTCAGTGTGTCAGAAGTGATTTGTACATCTCTTTATGCAAGAGCTTTAGTGGTCAGATCGCTGCGTCCAGCGTCTCTATGACCACTAACAGTGAGTTAGACATCCTGAGCAATCTAACAGAACGTATGAATGCTTATTTTGAAAACCTTATTTCCAGGTCGTAGAAATGCGTTTTATGCAAGGGAAAGAAACATATTGACCAACATAAAAAATATTTTTTGTGCATGAATAAAATTCTATTTGCAATGTAGAAACACTTCTCAGTGTGTTAGAAGTGATTTGTACATCTCTTTATGCAAGATCTTTAATGGTCAGATCGCTACGTCCAGCGTCTCTATGACCACTAACAGTGTGTTAGACATCCTGAGCGGTCTAACAGAATGTATTAATGCTTATTTTTAAAACCTTATTTCCAGGTCGTAGAAATGCGTTTCATGCAATGAGAAGAAAAATCGTGACCAAAATTAGAAAAAAATTTTGTGCATGAATAAAATTCTGTCTGCAATGTAGAAACACACTTCTCAGTGTGTTAGAAGTGTTTTGTACCTCTCTTTATGCAAGAGCTTTAGTGGTCAGATCGCTGCCTCCAGCGTCTCTATGACCACTAACAGTGAGTTAGACATCCTGATCGATCTAATAGAACGTATGAATGCTTATTTTGAAAACCTTATTTCCAGGTCGAAGAAATGCGTTTTATGCAGTGGGAAGAACAATAGTGACCAACATAAAAAATATTTTTTGTGCATGAATAAAATTCTGTTTGCAATGTAGAAACACACTTCTCAGTGTGTTAGAAGTGATTTGTACATCTCTTTATGCAAGATCTTTAGTGGTCAGATATCTGCGTCCAGCGTCTCTATGATCACTAACAGTGAGTTAGACATCCTGAGCGATCTAACAGAACCTATGAATGCTTGTTTTGAAAACCTTATTTCCAGGTCGTAGAAATGCGTTTCATGCAATGAGAAGAAACATAGTG
Source organism: Cirrhinus molitorella (assembly GCA_033026305.1). Classification (NCBI taxonomy): domain Eukaryota; kingdom Metazoa; phylum Chordata; class Actinopteri; order Cypriniformes; family Cyprinidae; genus Cirrhinus; species Cirrhinus molitorella. The sequence goes on along the minus strand of CM065132.1, from coordinate 28,183,856 downwards.
ACCAACATTAGAAATATTTTTTGTGCATGAATACAATTCTGTTTGCAATGTAGAAACACACTTCTCAGTGTGTTAGTTTGTACATCTCTTTATGCAAGAGATTTAGTGGTCAGATCGCTGCGTCCAGCGTCTCTATGAGCAGTAACAGTGAGTTTGACATCCTTAGCGGTCTAACAGAGAATGTATGAATGCTTATTTCTAAAACCTTATTTCCAGGTCGTAGAAATGCGTTTTATGCAATGGAAAGAAAAATATTGACCAACATAAAAAATGTTTTTTGTGCATGAATAAAATTCTATTTGCAATGTAGAAACACACTTCTCAGTGTGATTTGTACATCTCTTTATGCAAGAGCTTTAGTGGTCAGATCGCTGCCTCTAGCGTCTCTATGACCACTAACAGTGAGTTAGACATCCTGAGCAGTCTAACAGAATGTATGAATGCTTATTTTGAAAACCTTATTTCCAGGTCGTAGAAATGCGTTTCACGCAATGAGAAGAAAAATAGTGACCAACATTAGAAAAAATTTTTGTGCATGAATAAAATTCTGTTTGCATTGTTGAAACACAGTGCTCAAAATCTCAGTGTGTTAGCAGTGTTTTGTACATCTCTTTATGCAAGAGCTTTAGTGGTCAGATCGCTGCGTCCAGCGTCTCTATGACCACTAACGGTGAGTTAACAGTGAGCCCCCCAGGTCTCACGAGCCCACTATTTGTCCAATTGGCCATTATAGTGATGGAACTAACCCTGTACCCCTGCGAACTGACCCCCCGCCCCCCAGGTCCCACGAACCCACTATTTGTCCATTTGGCCATTATAGTTATCGAACAAACCCTGGACCCCCGAGGACACACCCCTCGTACCCGGGCCCCACCCCCAAGGTCCCACGAGCCCACTATTTGTCCATTAAAGTGTCGGAACGAACCCTGGACCCTTGCTGACCACCCCCCCCGCCCCCCAGGTCCCACGAACCCACTATTTGTCCATTTGGCCATTAAAGTGTCGGAACCAATCCTGGACCCCTGCGGACCACCCCCCGCCCCCCAAGTCCCACGAACCCACTATTTGTCAATTTGGCCACTATAGTGACGGAACGAACCCCAGACCCTAAAATAGTTTTTTTATGGTTCCGGTTTAATAGATAGGTGGACAATCTCTTGCAGTTTATTAAATAGCCATTCAATTTGAATAAATTGCAAGTGGGATATGGATAGCCATTTGCAGTTTATTATATAACCATTCAGTATTAATATACATTGCAAGTGGGATGTGTGTCCATTTGCAGTTTATTACATGGTCAGTCCATACAAATACATAACAAATGGACACACATCCCACTTGCAGTTTATTAAATGGCCATTCCATACAAATATTTTGCAAATGGACACACATCCCACTTGCAGTTTATTAAATGGCCATTCCATACAAATACTTTGCAAATGGACACAAATCCCACTTGCAGTTTATTAAATGGCCATTCCATACAAATACATTGCAAGTCGGATGTGTGTCCATTTGCAGTTTAACTACATGGCCATACCATACAAATACATAGCAAATGGACACACAGCCCACTTGCAGTTTATTAAATGGCCATTCCATACAAATACTTTGCAAATAGACACACATCCCACTTGCAGTTTATTAAATGGCCATTCCATACAAATACTTTACAAATAGACACACATCCCACTTGCAGTTTATTAAATGGCCATTCCATACAAATACTTTGCAAATGGACACACATCCCACTTGCAGTTTATTAAATGGCCATTTCATACAAATACTTTTCAAATGGACACCCATCCCACTTGCAGTTTATTAAATGGCCATTTCATACAAATACTTTTCAAATGGACACCCATCCCACTTGCAGTTTATTAAATGGCCATTCCATACAAATACATTGCAAGTCGGATGTGTGTCCATTTGCAGTTTAACTACATGGCCATACCATACAAATACATAGCAAATGGACACACAGCCCACTTGCAGTTTATTAAATGGCCATTTCATACAAATACTTTTCAAATGGACACCCATCCCACTTGCAGTTTATTAAATGGCCATTTCATACAAATACTTTTCAAATGGACACCCATCCCACTTGCAGTTTATTATATGGCCATACCATACAAATACATTGCAAATTGACACTCAATTTTCATAAATATTGTGCAATATTATGGATGAATAATATTTTATGGATGCATAAAAATGAATGTCCATGTGGCCACTATGCAGGGCACGCTGAATAAATTGGAAATGGACATTTCTAAATGTGAAAACATTTGCTTATCACAACATTTGTGTATGTAAAAATGAGCATTATCTCATTTTTGAACTAAAGTTTACTGACATTTGTAAGTATTCAAAAGTATATTAACAATTAAGCTTGTAAATATTGTACACTTTCTGTTAAAATAGTTTGTAGATTGTAAAAATGCACTGATAGTTTAATAACATTTGTAAACTTTAACTACTGATCCATTAAGCATTATATAATGTTTGTCAATGATTTATTAGCTTAATTTATTTATTAGCTTAATTTCTTTAATAAAGCTTTTAATCATTGTAAACCATCTGTCAAAATCATTTTTTTTTTGTTTTAACAAATGCATGATCATATGATTGAAAAGTTTATTGACATTTGTAAGAATTTCATTTTACATTAAACAATGATTTGTTAATTATTTGGTAATGCATAATAATTTCATTAGTTAACATTAACAAGGACATTATCTCATATTTCTAGATATGTGAATATATATTAAGTAATGATTAGTTAAACTTTAAATAATGTTTGCTAATGATTCATTAATGAAAGTTATTATACGTTATTATATGTTATTAATAAGTGTTACCAATGAACGTTTCTTTATACAAAAAAAAAAAAAAAAAATCATTACAAATCTAATTTATTCAGCAGAGAATTTATGCTGTAACAAGAAAGCAGACACAAAAGTAAATTTTAAATTTTAAAGTCTTTACTGGAAAAATTGCAAACCAAATTAGACAAACCACTCAAAGATATGAACATAAGAAACAAGAAAGAAGAAAATCACCCATCAAAAACAATGAAAATCCACACGTCAAAAATGATGAAAACCACACATCAAACCCAACTAACCCCCGACTCCTGGCCTTCTGCGGCATGGGGAGGGCTGGTGGAGGTCGGTGGGCTGGTGGAGGGGGACTGGCAGTTGGCAGCTTTTGAGGTGTTGTCCTCTTTCTTTTAGAGGTGGTGGCCTTTTCTGGACTGACCTCAGCTTCCTCAGTTTCATCACCCACCACAGCTGCGTCAAATAGGCGACGGTGTTCTGCGGCCTGCTTTGCGTCTAAGTTTAGGGCGTAAAAGCGGTCAGCTGTGGCTGTGTCGTGGCACATGAACTGTGCCACTTTGTGTCTGTCATCCGGGCAGTGGGTGTTCTTCGCCTGTTCAGAGAAAAAAAAAGCATAGGCAAAGAGTTAAAACAAACACACACACACACACACACATACATCAGAGACTAACAAATCAGAAACATGAACAGGAATGCTTACATGAGTGGCAATGGCGGTCCTCACATCAGTAAACGTGGGTGTCCCTGGCAAACCCATGCTTGCCCACGCCTCCTGAAAATATTTATTGAGGTTTTTGCAGGAGCTGGGCTTTGATGTAAAGAAAAAATACTTGGCATCATTTCCCCCAACCAAGGTGGACCGCAAAGCAAGAAATTCCTCCAGCCACCTGTATTCCTCTTCGTCTAGGGCCAGCTGGGCTGCACCAAAGGCCTGATTTGTCTTGTCGGCTGATATCTGCAGAAACAGTGAGAAGTGGCATAAGCATTTTTTTTTTCTAAAGAAAACTATGTGGACTGAGAAAAAGACAGAGAGAGAAAGAGAGAGACAAAGAGAGAGAGAGAGAGAGAGAACCACTCACGTTAATAACGAAGTGGCCTTCGCTTTCTGTTTTACGGGCATCCTCCACCTCCTTAATAGTTAAATTTTGGAACACCCCACCACGGTGGCCATAAATGCTGGCCCAGTAAGCGGTGAGGTGTCCATAAAATGACCACTGGTCCTTTTTTTCTGCCCCACTCTTCAAGCAATCTGCACAGAAAAAAAAATGCTTTTCTTACTGGTCTTGTTTCCAGCCAAAATATATAAAAATTGTTAAATCAAGAAGAATTTTCTAGACAAGTAAAAATTATTGTCTTGTTTTCAGGAAAATAAACTAAAATTAAGTGAATTTTTGCTTAAAACAAGCAAAATAATCTGCCAATGGATTAAGCTAAAATAAATAAGATCTTACCCCACTGGCAGATTGTTTGTTTGTTTTAAGCAAAAACTCTATGTATATATATATATATATATATATACATATGCATTTTTTTTGTAGTGCTACCAAAGTGTCATACTCATTATGAACATAATGCATAATGCATATAATGCATTATTAACAAATGCATTAATCATTTGTTAATATTTTTGCAGTACCCAATCTAAAGTGGAAACTATTCATCAACTGTAACAGCCTAACATCTGTTAAAATAATTTGTAGGTTTTCTAGATGTGCATGATCATATGAATTAGAATTTTAATTGACATTTGTAAGCATTTTAATTTAGGTGACATGATAATTATTAGGTAATGTTTAATACATCTATTAGTAAACATTAACCAGCACATTATTTCACATTTTTAGATATGTGAATATATTAAGCATGATCTGTTAAGCATTACATAATGTTTGTTAATTATTTATTAATAAAAGTCATTATAAAGTGCTACCAAAGTGTCATACTCACTTAGGGCCGCCACGTGGTCCGGGAATGGATGCGGCATATCGGTGGAGACTTTTGGGGAAGGCCCAGCGACCTCCCCCTCAGGCTCTTCTGCTGGTTCAGCAACTGGCTGCTCTGGGCCCTCCTCCTCCCCAGGGCTGCTGAGAACAGAGAGAAGATTTCTCGTTACCCGTGCTAACTGGCTTGAGGGGGAGGGTTGGGACCTCTTCTTTAGCAGCCAGTACCTCCGCGACACATCCCTGAGGGCGCCGGTCAGGGTGTCAACTTGCTTATTTAAATCAGTCACCTGGAGGTTTTTCACATTTTGTTTACAAGCCAGGTTGTTGCATTCCTCCTCCTCCTTCTCCGGGACTGGAAGAAACATCCCAGACATCCTGGGCCTCATCAATGTCAAGCGTGGATACCATGGGCTCCACTGGGTTGGAGGCCCTCAAGCTTGCAAAGTCCTCAATGACTTTTTTACACTTGCAAGCCTGCAAAGCATCACGCTGAGCTGCCCTGGTCAGCTCAGTGTGGCTCCGGAGATGCTGTTTTTTTTGCACCCCACGACAGGGCAGGTGCCTTTCTGAACATTAACTCTTCCAGATGAAATTGAAAGAAGAATTTTTCAATTAAAGTTTCTTTTTCATAAATATGTGCAATATTATGGATGAAAACACCTGTACTGTTCTCCCCACACTCAGTGGAATCCACTGATGCCAGTTTCATATCACAATACTGTAAAATTTGCATAAAAATGAATGTCTACGGGACCACTATGAATGGCGCGCTGAATAAATTGGAAATAGACATTTCTTAATGTGAAATCATCCCAATTCCAGTTTATTTGCCAGGCCCTTTGTAGTGGGCCCATGGACACTTTTAATTAAAGAGTCTTTTTCATAAATATGTGCAATATTAGGGATGAAAACACCTGTACTGTACTCCCCACACTCAGTGAAAACCACTGATGCCAGTTTCATATCACAATACTGTAGAATCTGCATAAAAATGAATGTCCACGGGACCACTATGCAGGGCGCACTGAATAAATTCGAAATGGGCGTTGGATTTTCATGAGCTTCGCGTTGGATTTTCGATATTTTCATCACATATGATGCATGTCTACCCCAATTTATTTGACTGGCCTTTGGTAATGGGCTCGTGGACACTTTTAATGAAAGTGTCTTTTTCATAAATATGTGCAATATTATGGATGAAAACACCTGTACTATACTCCCCACACTCAGTGGGATCCATTGATGCCAATTTCTTATCACAATACTGTAGAATTTACATAAAAATGAATGTCCATGGGACCACTATGAAGGGCGCACTGAATACATTGGAAAAGGACATTTCTTAATGTGGAAACATCCCAATTCTAGTTTATTTGACAGGCCCTTTTTAGTGGGCCCGTGGACACTTAAATAAAGTGTCTTTTTCATAAATATTGTGCAATATTATGGATGAAAACACCTGTACTGTACTCACCACACTCAGTGGGATCCATTGATGCCAGTTTCTTATCACAATACTGTAGAATTTACATAAAAATGAATGTCCATGGGACCACTATGAAGGGCGCGCTGAATAAATTGGAAAAGGACATTTCTTAATGTGAAAACACCCCAGTTCTAGTTTATTTGACAGGCCCTTTCTAGTGGGCCTGTGGACACTTAAATAAAGTGTCTTTTTCATAAATATTGTGCAATATTAGGGATGAAAACACCTGTACTGTACTCACCACACTCAGTGGAATCCACTGATGCCAGTTTCTTATCACAATACTGTAGAATTTGCATAAAAATGAATGTCCACGGGACCACTTTGCAGAGCGTGCTGAATAAATTGTAAATGGGCGTTGGATTTTCCTGAACTTTGTGTTGGATTTTCGATCTTTTCATCACATATGATGCATGTCCACCCCCAATTTATTTGACTGGCCTTTGGTAATGGGCCCGTGGACACTTTTATTTAAAGTGTCTTTTTCATTAAAATGTGCAATATTATAGATGAAAACACCTGTACTGTGCTCCCCACACTCAGTAGGATCCATTGATGCCAGTTTTATAACACAATACTGTAGAATTTGCATAAAAATTCTATGCACTATGCAGGGCCTGCTGAATAAATTGGAAATGGACACTTTAAATGAGTGTGATTTTCTGCTAAAATTTCAGAATCCTTAGCCATTTATTATTATCATAGGGGGCCCTAAGGCGCTCCTTTCCTGGCTAGGGAAGGTGCTTCGAGGGGGTGGAAATACGACAGAGGAATGAAAATGAGATAATGCCGCTGGGCGATAGCCCCCCTCAGGCCTTCTCGGACGCCCCCGCCCTGGACTCGACAGGTCCTCGGGGGCCGGGGATACGGAGCCCACGACTCGGTGGTTCTGATTTCGGCTCGATCAGACTCTCGCGATCCGTGTCCACGAAACAGCTAGGCCCGCCCCATTCAAATAAATCGCAAGTGGGATATTTTTAGAAACGTCCCAGGGGTCCCAAAATTTGCAGCAGGGCTCGTGAGCATGGGCAGATCGGAGACACTTTGCGTCGGGCGTCACGAACCGGCCTGTGGGGCCGCCTCGGGGCGGAGTCTGGATCCAGAACACCTGAAAAGAGATGATGCCAACCCTGAAACAACATACAGCACTACCAAATTGTGCTATAAGTTTGATTGCAACATATAATCACTGTTAATAGTGTTCATCGTCTGTTTGATTTTTGTTTGATGTTTGAGTTTTTGACATAGCACCACTAGCAAGCTACTACTAAATATATTGTAGAATCTTTAATTTTCTGTAAAGCTGCTTTGCAATGATTTGTATTGTGAAAAGCACTATACAAATTAACTTGAATTGATCTGAATTGAATGGAAAGATCAATGACAGGAAGTGATAGAAGAAGTGAGGTGAAATGGACCGGGAAAGGACAATACGTGTGATTTAAATTTTTTTTTTTTTTTTTTATGACCGTCCAGAGGGAAACTACCATTAGTGTTTCTAAAGGTTCCTTCTCCAGTGAGTCATTTATCATATGTCACTCCATAAATAAGAGATTATGCATCAGGCGTTTAAAGGCAGGTTGAGTTTAGCACTGTGGATTAATTGTGTCACACTTTGGTATGTTTAGGGAACACGCAGGCTCACGAAGATGAAGATACACAGTTTTTTTAATAGTTCACGAAGAAGGATTCCAAACAGGAGGATTACTTACTTACTTACTTACACTTACACACACACACACACACACACACACACACACACACACACACACACACACACACACACACACACACACACACACACACACACACACACACACACACACACACACACACACACACACACACACACACACACACAATGATGCAGTGAGGTCATGATGAAGACCGGACAAAAACCACAGAACAGGAAGGAACTTATAAAGGGGAGATAATGAGACACACCTGAACTAAATCAATCAACAGAAACTAGGTCACAGAGCACATGGGGAAGAAAACACAACAAAAACAGTCCAGGGGCGTGACAAATTGACACTAGTTTGAAGATACAACATTATTGTTTCTAAAGGCTTTTTCTCCAATAAGTCATACAGTATGTGCCAACATCAACTGTGTGTGTGTCAATAGATAGAAAACACATGATTCCTGATTTGAGAATTAGAATAACTAAAGGTTTACAGTAACAGACTAGCAAATTTATTAAGATGATTTGTAATGGGCCCCACAATCATACTTTATTATAACTATGAGTGTGCTCCACATTGTGTTTAGACATTGATTGTTTCTCAATTTCAGGAACAGACTTGCAGTTTTGTGGACATTTGTCTTGCCAGGCTACCTTAAAAGAACAGACTTGGAAGGACACACAACACAACTTTGTGTTTTACTGTGTATATTTGAGAAAATTAGTATGCGTACACGTGCTGTTTGTTTACACACGTGATACTGCATGCTGAACACATGGGGACACTTCAAATGTGGATTTAAAACATCGACAACAAACTATAGTGCATGTTTTCTTTCTATGGCTCTATTAAAGTCTGTATGTTTCATATAGAGAGCTATAATATAGATTGCGCTTTCTCTTTCTGTTTGCTCTGTTGTTTTAAATACTGAACTTCAAACTCATCTATGCCGCTTTTTGATCATTATTGAAGTAAATTTATGTCCGATTGGTGATTAAATAAACAGTTTTAGACCGCTGTTTGAACTTAACGTGGCGCGTCTGGTGTGTGATAAGTGATGCTAGATCTCTGAACGCGGCGCTTGGCTTTTGCTCGGTTTGTGATAGATATTCATGATTAGATATTCATCATATTTTGATTAGAAACAGTTAAACTGTGAGACTATATATACAATATCCATATGATGTACGTTTAATACTATGGCTCTTGTGTAGATGTTGAAAGACTGTTGATATGAAATGGTAACACTTCACAATAAGAGTCCATTTGTAGCATTAAATAAGATTAATAAAAGCTGTAGAATGTAAGTATTCCTTGTTAGTGTGTTAATTTCAACATTTACTGATATTTTTAAATATATAATTAATATTAATACATTTATTCTTTTACAAAGTATGGTTCAGTCCCTTTTTTAAATAGTAGACCACTGTTTTTGTTTCCATTCAGTATTTATTTTAAAAACTATCAGTCGATTAATCGGTATTGGTCAATGTAGTCCAACCCAGCTATCGTTATCAGTAAAATCTAGTATCGGTCAACCTCTACTTAGGACGTTCCAAATAAATTCATTGCAAAGGTTCAGCCAGTATTGGGCACTTATGCAATCTAAACAAATGACGTACATCAGAGTAAACGAGACGGAATATTTTTTTTTGTGGGAAGGGCATTAAAGACAGCGGTGGAATGCAGCCTATGAGAAGCACTTTGAGGAGCAGAGAGAGGAATAGTCTGTACTGTGCTCATGCAGCATGGAGTTACTTGAGTACTTTCTTTTTTTTTTTTTTTTTATTACGTTGTGCTACTTTTTGTGCAATAAACTGACTTCTCCTCCTTGTACGCTAAATTTCTAGTTTAAATTTCTAGTTTCTTTTTGCATTATTGATATATTACCTTCCCATTTGATACTGTAAAGCTGCTTTGACACAATTTGTATTGTAAAAAGCGCTATATAAATAAATCTGACTTGACTTGACTTGACTTAAATTTGTGCCTCCATTTTTTCCATTAAGTTTGTACCTCAAGCTTGCTCCTATTCTACACTGAAATTGCTCCTCCGGATTTTCGGACTGTCTGAACCCCACTGGAGCATATTTGGATGATCTGCTAAATTAATAAATGTTAAGAAAAATTAAAGTTTGTGATAGCCCCGCTTTAGCTTTCGCAATAACTATTTTGAATGTTGTTTCTTACATTCTGTCCTCTTCACACCTACGTTACACCACCTGACTCCTGAGCTACTGCTGGATCATCTTCCTGTTGAAACCATTTGTGATCTAAGAGCTGCTCTAACATCACTCTTTTGTCTGGATCACGTATCAGGCTTATCACAGCTTGGAACATCAAGCCACGTGCCTGAGTTTCATTCAAGGTTCTACACTTTCTGTCAAGACGTATTCCAAGTAAAGTCGGGCAGGGCTGCGGATACTCCAAGATGAGGATGTGCTGATCTTCCTCCTCAGACCATTCAAGCATATATACGATATTGGGGCTTGACAGAGCTTTTTTCAGCAGGAGATTTAGAGCTACTTCCAACAGCAGTGGCTTGGAATACCCAGGCTGGAGAAAAGTGTGACATAAGGTTAGCTGAATAATTAGCTGAAGAGTTTATCCATCACTTCTATTTATGTTACATACATTTAGAAATATTCATCAAATATTGACAACTTACAAAATTAATATACTTGTCGATTTTCCTCTTTGGGATAAACTTGATGGCAAAAAGTTTGGGTTCAACATTAATATTTAATATCAATCATATTAAATTATCTAACACTGTAAAATAAGATTGAAATTTATGCACTGTCATTAACAAATTTTTCTCATTTATAAAAGGTTAAAACACTGATCCACTGGCCATGTTAACAAAAATAATAAGCAAGTGAAAAGCAAACAAGAAAAATTTTTTACCTGTTGGCTATCAGATTTCCAAGTCCCCTGAAACACGCTGCCGAACATTCCTGCTGAAATCTTGTTTCCCACTTCATAAAGGGAGTGAAATGAACATGAAAACAAACAAACAAACAAACAAACAAAAACATATGAGAAAGAGAGAAAACACACACACACACACACACACACACACACACACACACACACACACACACACACACACATATATATATATGAGAACATCTAAGATTACCAGTTTCCTTTTTTGTCTCACTACAGATGAGCTAACAACAATAGCATAAATACACTTATAATGGAATGAGGCACGTCTGAAACAATCAAGAGAAACGATAAATGGTTGACAAGGAAAATTATAGCAAAATAAAAAGTTATAATTACAGACCAGTGATCCAGGCTTTGATAAGTTTTTCATAAGTTACCATCAGATGCAAGTCAAATATTGAAACAAGTAAAAAATTCATGACTCATTCATGGTTCATGACTCAAACTAAATGGTGAATGCAAAAGATCAGACAAATACACAGACTTAATAAGATTACAGTTGTAAAAAAACAGAACAGAATTAAATGAACCAGAATAATGATAAGTACCTACTTTCAGCCGGCTCAGGACAAGCTGGATCTGTGTCAAGGGTCGGCTTAAGATCAGATTCACCTGGAACTGGATTTGGATCGGTCAGGTCAGAACCACGGTGAGCTGGTGGCTCAAGGCCAGACCGGCCTGGTAGTGGATCAGCTGGATCCCAGAGAGGCGTCGACTCAAGGGTGCTCAGGGGATCAGCTGGACCTGTCTCTGGCTGAAAAGGCATTACTTTGTTGCCTCTGCGATGACACCAGTCAACACATTTTACAGCCTGCCAGGTTCTCTTGAAGAAAGCACAGATGCCACTCTTCTTCTTTTTCTTGGTTTTCTTTTCTAAAAAAAAAAAAAAAATATATATATATATTAACAAATATAGAGAAATAAGAAGAGTTAAAAACTGTCTTCAGATATGTCAATGTTAAAGAGAGAAATGCAGAAACTGAAACTGGCTGACAGAATCATCACTGAACACTGCATGCCTAGAAAACAGCACTCAAATCAAATTTAGCTTATGATAAAACGACATTTGTAAGTTTATGTCATAAAACTGTAAAGGAAGTGAGAAAAGCAAAAGCAGAAATGCTTCCTGATCTTATTAATGATGCATTAATGAAGTCTGTACAAGAATCAATGATGCATGCTCATCCTTTCTTGACTGTACTATTAGAGTCCCACATGGACTGATTCTTGGACCAAAGTTAGTCTTTAGTTAGGTTTGTCTTTAGTTATTCTAACTTTTTTGAGGTAATTTTCATGCTTAAATGCAGAGTAGAATGAGCAACTTTATAAAATCGGACAGCTGCAGGGTTTTATGTGATATGAACATCATTTTTAACAAAAGATATGGCTTTTTCAGCATATAGTAGTGTAATTGGGAAAAATATAATTGTGTAGTAGAAAATTAAACATCGGGACTTTATATTGATGAAAATATATTAAAAATATACTTCACGGACATGAGATGTACCCACAATAATAGAATGACCAAGCCATTATTCTCCTCACGTGATTTTGGCGTTACTGTTCCGTTTTCAGCAGATGGCAAATTTGCTTTTACATTTACACGAAAAAAAAAGACAAAAGATCTAAAATCTAAAATAACTGCCTGATTTTATTGTTGGAAATGTTATTCTTACTGCCAATGTCTGCCCCTTTTTCGAAAAGCTTAGGATGGTTAATAATAATACTGTCACGGACCTGTCTGGCTGTTCTCCATACCGCCTGCTGCATGAGAAGTAGTCCTTTGATTTGCTCCTGATTGGCCGGTGGCGTTTTCTCCAGCTGTCAGAGCGCCATCTGCTGACACTAGACAGCTGCTGTTTAACTCCACAGGCTCCAGTGCAGGACAAACTCTATGCAAAGCTGTCAAACTCTCAGTTTTTATCTGAAAACACTGCGAATCGCTACTCAGCTGATACATCAACAAAAACATTATTTACACAAAACAAACAACCACAAAAATAAATAAATAATGATTCTAACACTGGTCTTTTCTATTGTGTTCAAGGCTTCTCACAGCTACAACCGTGGTAAATATGGCAACATAAACATAAAAGGTGATTTCAGTCAATTATTTTTTTATTTATCGAAATGCATTTCATTATAATACATCAGAAAATTATGCAGATTTATTTATTTTTTCCTAAAAGTTCTTTGTTTATTTCTAAGCATGACTTTATGACTATCTCCATCGACATGCCGCTGTTTGAGGAACCACAAAGGTAAATGTGGAAAAGAAAAGTCACGTAACAGCAATCACATAGAAGCTAATTGCTACTGTTTGCTTTAACATAAGCCTGAAAAAATAAGTTTTATGTTTAGATTTTGTGTGAAACTATAGGACATACAAGGTATCTGTCTTTCAATGTGGAAAATAAGCTATAATATACATAAATTAAAAAAAAATAATCATGAAATCTGAAATGTGCAATTGTAATTACATCATAAAATCACTATTACTGGTACTGGACTTCTGTTTCTTTCCTTGCTTGACTGTCTCATCTACATCCCACTGTTTGAGAGCACCACAATGGGAGATAATTAGTCAAAGAAGGATAATGTAATAACAAATAATAATAATAATAATGATAATAAATAAATAAACAAATAAGTTAAGAAACTGTTCTTTGTGTCCTCATTTTCTGTACTGGTTTGTACTGGTTTACAGTCCACATCATGTCTTACAGTCATGGCCACAAATATACCTAAATTCTTCATTTATTTTCAGTTGATTTATTTTTTACTTTTGAAACTGCTGATCTTCAAAATCTTCACCATTTAACACGCTGACCATGTTTATTTACAATAAAATAAACTGTTTTATAAGAGAAGTCTTATAAGAAGAATTTACTGTAAGTACTGTAAGTAATTTACTGTTTACTGTATAATTTTGTTTTATTTATTTAATTATTTTTATGGTTTCCGCAAACAATAATTGACCATAAAACTGATATTTTTACATTTAGACAGTGCTTTTAATAATCTGTGGCTGGTTGCAGAAACTTCTTAAGTTCTTAGTCATCTATTCTTTTCCGTTCAAGACTGGTTATGGCCTTTAGCCAAAGTGAAACTGATACTGTGGCACTGTTGTTCTCATGTTGTAAAGTTTAATTCATAAAATTCTCTCTCTCTCTCTCTCTCTCTCTCTCTCTCTATATATATACACACACACACACACACACACACACACACACACACACACACACACACACAATTAATGTATACAATTTCATAGTATAGTATAGTAATTTCATAGTATAATCCCTCATATGTATTGTGTGTAAACGTATACCACAGCAGGACTATTCATGCCATAGCTTGTTATTTTATGCTATTACCTGCTGACATCAGCTGTGTGCGTCAATAAAATAAACATTTGATATGAATCTTAATAAGAGAATGAAAACATAAAATGTAAAAGACATGAGAATCTATTTAACTAAAGCATAGGTTTATTATAGGCACTGACAAATTACTAAAAAAAAACAAAAAAAACAACAACAACTTTATTTAAAAAAAACTGATCCCTCCCATCCAGTGTTACACCCCCCAAACCCCCAATTAATAAAATAGTTAAGTAATAAGTGCCACAGTCAGTCAATCAGAAATTAAATAAACGTTTTCGATACAAATAAGCACATAAGCACAATCACTATCTGACCACAACATAAAACACCTTCTGCCAGCATTCATTCCTACTTTTAAGCCAAATACACGCTGAAAATAATAATTTACTGGCATCTGGACATAAGTCACTATTTCTCTGCATTATTAGCACTTTTTTTTAACTTACTGTTTGCTTTACTTACTGAATCCTTGGATTTCCAGGAGTTTACCTGTTAAAATTATGTGATTGCAAAAACCTGCTTCTTTTAAATGTATAAATAGCACACATTTCTGTTTCTATTTGGCATGAGATTCATTCGATGAAATTGACTTTGGCATGCATAATATATGCATGTGTTTGACATGAATATAACAAGCAGTTTTTGCATGCATATTATACGCAGCTACCCCACACCCCTAATCCTAATGTAGACCGACTCTGCTTGCATTCTTTCACGTGATTTGTCAATTTGAGAGGCGACCCCTCCTGGTAGAGTGATTTATATAGTGTAATTTCTAATGACGCTTTGACACTGAGTACCAGCACCATGTTAGAAGTACCGCCCCACTTCAAGCACTGCTCCCACTGCACCACCAAATAATTTAAATAAAATTATATGAGGAGCCAAGTCTGTACTGTGCGCTTGCAGCATAGGGTTACCTGAGTACTTGTTTTGTTCTTGCACTTTATATAGTTTGCTCCTTTTTTAGATAGAATTATTATTATTATTATTATTTTTTTTTTTTGTGCACTAAATTTGCTCCTCTTTTCAGTAAGCGTGCTCCTGTTCAGGTGTGTGCACTTAGTCTGCTCCTTTTCTACACTGAACTTGTTCCTCTGATAATTTCTGCTCTTCCTCACTGGATAAATGTTAAGGATACTGTTGTGACAGCACTGCTTCAGCTTTGTCACAATAACTATTCTGAATGCAGTTTCTTACATTCTGTCCTCTTCACTCCTGCGTCACACCACCTGAATCCTGAGCTACTGCTGGATCATTCCTGTTGAAACCATTTGTGATCTAAGAGCTGCTCTAATGTCACTCTTTTGTCTGGATCATGTATCAGGCACTGGCTTATCACATCCTGGCATTCTGTAAGTTTTCATAAGAGCGCTGGTTAGTCACATACTTTTTTAATGTCCATGTGAAACACTAATGTTGTCATCAATGGAAGAAAAGGAATTCTGGATTCTGCATATCCTCTAAGAATTTTAAGTGTCCTCTCTGCCACTTTGCACATTGACATTTAGTAAGTTGGTAAGAACTCCCTGAGACTGTGCTGATGCTTAAGTGTGTTATTGGTAGTGTTGTTCTCTCACCTCTGGATAAACCAGAGTCAAACATCAGATCGCCAGCTATGATGTCCTCTTGGGTTGGGAAAAGTAGACATCCAGTTACCATTTGGGCAGACCGTTGTTGGGCCCGCTTGATATTTGTGTCTCATGTAGAACTCAGGTGGGCGATGTCGTCCTGTTCATGAAAGAAAGAGATTTTCAGCTCATTTTTACTGATGACTTTTACAAATGTCCATGTGTCTATTTTTACATTTCTGTTCTAATAAGTACACTGTGTAATCAATAAATAAGTCACTACACACACAATGATCTGATCTTATTAGGGCTTATAGTGCTAGTAACAGGAAAAGCCAACTCACCTCTGAATTCATACTGGTAGAAGTCTTTGACAAGGTCACCGCAGCCAAAATCTATTAATTTGACTTCCATCGTATATGTGTTGAGAAGTAGGTTATTTAACTTCAGGTCACGGTGGAAGACACCCTGATTCATACAGTGCTTTGCTGCGTGCACTACTTGGACCAGCAAGCTGCGTGCCTGTATTTCAGTCAGTTTATGGTTGTTGTACTTGAGTATTGTCTTTAAGTTCAGGCAGGGCTTCGGATACTCCAAGATGAGAATGTGTTGATCATTCTCCTCAAACCATTCCAGCATATATACGATGTTGGAGCTTAAAGGAGCTTTTTTCAGAAGGAGATTTAGAGCTACTTCCATCAACAGTGGCTTGGAATACCCATCCTAATGAAAAAAAGAAGGTAACATAAGGTTAGCTTACTAAGAGTATGTTTGATTTCTCTTGCAATTAAATTAATAAAACACTTGTATCACTTGTATTTAGATATACTGTGTTCATTAAGGTTAGCCAACTTACCATAGCAATATACTGGTCTGTGCTCCTCTTAGGGATTAATTTGATCGCAACCTGCAAATGATCAGCTTTCCGAAACCCTCTGAACACAGTGCCGAATCCTCCAGATTAAATCTTCTTTCCCACTTTATAAAGGGAGGAATAGGAAACTGCAAAACACACAAAAAAACATGTAAATATGAGAGATTGCTAGTTTACAGTTTTTTTCAATTGCTAACAAGCATTTACCAATACTTAAAGTACTTTTTCTAAACTCTTAACACAGCAACACACCTACATCACACAATTAGCCAAACAGTTAATGTTCTCTCCAAAACCACATTTTGTTAAATAAATTCAAACTCTACATTTCAAACGCTATAAAAACTCTATAAAAACTCAGCAAACCTTTTTCAAAACTGAGTCATTCGGTCAAAACTTTAGCACTAGTTTCTATCCAACAGAAACATATAGTCAATCATAGCACAGTGATTGTCAAAATACTAACAGCTGATGGCTTTACAAAAACTGCATTACTTATCATGTTTCAGTTTTCAGTTCTACCTGCATATAATTTTTTTTTTTTTTTAGCCTTCAGTTTGCCTACAATGAAACCCATTATACATTTTAAATGTTTACATTTTACATTATAAACCCATTTTACATTTACATTTGAAGGGTGAATGTGTTCTTTCTTGGCAACATACCATCTAACTGATATGAGTCATTACTTTACAGAATGTACAATAGAAAAAGATATTTCAGTTGGAACCATGATTGAAATTGCTTTCCAGTGGGTAGGGGTTGGATATGGATAGTGCCCCCATGATGCAAGTGATCAACAAAAATTCTGACATACATGGTCTTTGGTTAAAATTTTGCCACATAATATAAAGGTTAATGGGTAACTGTGACTTTTTTTTGTCTCACAATTCTAATAAAGACTGAATTGCAAGATGTAAACTCACAATTCCAAGAATAGAAAATAGAATTGCAAGATAAAAAAAGTCACAGTTACCCACATTTATGAAATAAGCTTTCATAGGTTTCACATGTGTAAGGGGAAAAAACAAACATAAAAATGCACAGCCCAACACACATTCTTACTCCTGTCCCCTACCTCTACTTCTCCCTTTTTCTAATCCAACTACTCCTACAACTATTTCTCGCCCTCTCCCGTTTTTTTTTCTCTCTCTCTGATTCTTTGTGTTGTTTTGCATCCACAGAACCAATTCAAAGAGGTCTTTTTTACTCTATGTTACAGTTTTTTTTGTTTGCTTTGGTACTATTTTCACAAGCAACTGTTACATTTTCAAAACTCTTTGTACATTTGGTAAACCTATATTTTTACATTTCTTTGTGAGCTATATACATTATATGCTACACAAATGTACTGACAAATTGCATGAACATCTAAATTACATTTAACCACACATAATGAGTACTCATTATTGCTAATTCATTTCACATAGCAGTAATCACAACTGACCACCAAATATAGTACTATAAAAGGGGTGGGGTGTGGGATGTGAACACTGGCAATTTCTTTCAGCATGGAGCAGGATAGCCATGCCAAAAGGTTTTTCCCAAGGTGCATGAACTACGATGACATTAACTGTGATGCAAATGATAATCTATGGCCAAATGCTCAAGACAGGGTTGATCCAAATTAATGTAATCTGTACTAAATGTTATGTTTAGTTTTGTTTTAGTTCACATTTCATTATAGAGTATACCTATGTTGCAATTATATTTGAAAAAAATAAAAAAAAAGCCCAGATTCTGTAAATGCTGTGTATTGTTAGTGTATCTTCTAATGTGAACATGTTGTAATCAGTCTTTACAGTACTGTAGCATATTAATTTCAGCACTTCTATGGGTGATTCGAAATATTTATCTTTCATTGTCATGAGATTCACTGGTAGTTAGTTTTTTTTGTTTGCCTTGGTACTATTTTCACAAGCAGCTGTTCAATTTTAAAAACTCTTTGCACTAAAATCACAACAGATCATCAAAAGTGCATTTTTTTCAAACATTTCAGCATTTTTTCAATTGTCTGAGTACACTGCACACAGTCACAAAGTATCCTTTTCATTTCACTAAATATTTGTTTCATTTATATACATGTTTTCATTCACAGTTACTGCCTTTCATTAAGCACTTACTTTCAAACTTTTCATTTGCATGTCTTCTCATTCAGTTTTCTCATTTGTCTGTTTTTTAATCTAACTCATCTTAAAGGTTAATCACTAAACCATTTGGTAAACCTATATTTTTTTAAATTTCTTTGTGAGCTATATACACTGGAGATCAAAATTAGAGAACAATTTATAAACAATTGAACAATTCTGAAATAATGTCATCTTCACTGCTCAACAGTTGGAGTTTTTGTCCTGTCTATACCATGCTACCAGAACACCTTTTCCACAAAATAACTAAGGCATTATTTTGCAGAAAACACACTGATCAAAATTAGAGAACAACAATGACTGTAGCATGGAAAAAGATTACAACAAAATTTTCGGAAGGTTACAACAGTCAGCAATTAGTAGGAAGTGTACAGGCCTCTGCTCTGAATGACTTCAGCACATCTGCGGCCACAGGACAGCACTAGTCTCTCACACTGCTCTGGTGTGATTTTAGTCCACTCTTCTTCCAGTCTCCTCCACAGTTCGGTGACTGTAGTGGGTTTCTTGGCCATAACTTTGTCGCCAAGGATTTTCCAGAGGTTCTCTATTGGGTTGAGATCAGGACTCTGGGCAGGCCATGTCATTATTTCAATGTTTTCAGTTTCAAGGAACTGCTTTACCCATTTTGCTGTGTGACATGGAGCGTTGTCCTGCATGAACACTGCGGTTGATTGAGTGATGAACGCAGGGAAGGAACCATATGTTGTTGAAGAAGGTTCTGATAAACATTTGCATTCACTCTGCCATGTAGCTGTATAAGAGGCCCAACTCCCGCTGCAGAAAACATGCCCCAAACCATGACACTTCCTCCTCCACTTTTCACTGACTTCTTTACACACTTTGGGTTCAGTCGTTCTCCGGGTTCAGTTTGTCGCCGAACATAATGTTTCCCATCGGACCCAAATAAATTAAACTTGCTTTCATCACTGAAGTGAACTTTGGACCAGTTCTCCTCTGTCCACACAACATGCTCCTCAGCAAAGCTTTTGATTCTTTCTGCTAATGAGAGGTTTGGTCACTGCAGAGTGGGCTTTCAGTCCAAATGCTCTTAAACTTCGAGACACTGTATGACGAGACAGATCCTTACCCTGTCCAGCGCTGAACTGGTGAGCAATTCCAGCTGCAGTGTGGAAACGATTGCCCATTGAGATCCTCCGCAGTATCCTGTCCTCTCTTGTATTTGTCTTCCATGGACGACCAGCCTTCTTGGGGGACTTGAATGAGTTTGTGGTGTAAAGATTCAATATTCTTGAAATCTCAGATTTGGAACGACCAACTTGTCTTGCTATGGCTGATAGGGTCATCCCTTTGGCCTTCATCTGGACAACCTGCTGCAGGAGGCTTTCAGTCACTTTAGAACGGCCCACCATCTTGCAGAGTCAGTGAAACTGGAAGTTAGTCTGCCAGTTAAATAAGGGTTGACAGATAATCAAGGAAATTAGCACCAGGTGCCAGATTAACACCAATAACTGGGAGGTATCTGAAAGTGTTCTCTAATTTTGATCAGTGTGTTTTCTGCAAAATAATGGTTTTTGTTGAAATACCTTAGTTATTTTGTGGAAAAGGTGTTCTGGTAGCATGGTATAGACAGGACAAAAACTCCTTCAACTGTTGAGCAGTGAAGATGACATTATTTCAGAATTGTTCAGTTATTTATAAATTGTTCTCTAATTTTGATCTCCAGTGTACATTATATGCTACACAAATGTACTGACAAATTGCACAAACATCTAAATTACATTTAACCACACATAATGAGTACTCATTATTGCTAAATAATTTCACATAGCATTAATCACAATTGGCCACCAAATATAGTACTATAAAAGGGGTGGGGTGTGGGACGTGAACACTGGCAGTTCCTCTTCAGTTCCTCGCGCTGCGTCGAACGACGCTTTGGGGAACACCCTCGGCGGAACCACGCTCTGAATGCATGTGTAGCAAATGAAACGGCAGCGGTGACGTCAGAGGCGGGTGACGTCAGCGACCAGGCGGGTGACGTCTGTTCCACGGGTGGAACAGACGTTGGCCACCTATCTGTCACCCGATTTGGCGTCGTCTTTGAAGGCTCCTTCCTTGCCTTCTAAGCCTCTAAGAACAACTTCAGGGCTAGTTGGCAAGGGGTACACGGCAGCGGGTCAGGCTGCCTCATGTCTGCACACTATGTCAGTGTTGCAGGCATACCAGGCTGACCTGCTGAAAGACCTTAGCGATGGCGAGGAGATTGGCGTTAACGAACTGCGTCGTACCGCTGATCTGGCTCTCCGCGCCACCAAAGAGACCGCTCGCGCTATAGGGCGGTCTATGGCAGCTATGGTGGCTGCGGAGAGGCACCTTTGGTTGACCTTGTCCGATATGAAAGAAAAGGACAGGGTCTTCCTTTTGGACGCCTCGCTTGAGCCGACTGGCCTATTTGGCGACGCCGTAGACTCTGTCGTCAATAGGTACCAGGAGGCTCGTAAGCAAGCGGCGGCGTTTCAGCGGTACCTCCCTCGCCGCGTTATTGCTGGGGCTGCTGGGCGGGAGCAGCCCCAACCGTGTACCAGCTCCTCATACCGCGACACACAAAAACAAAGCGTCGCTGCTCGAGCTCCTCGCGAGCAGCGGCGCCCGGGGTCTTCCAAGGCGAGGCCCGACTTGAGAGTCGTGCTGCAGTCGAGGAAGGCCTCGGGGAAGCGGCCCTGACGGTGGTTCCTCAGGACCGTTGAGGGCAGCCCCTCTCGGGGGCGAGCGGGTAGCACCGCAGTTCACGGTGTCCGTCTCCCCTCGAGGCCCTCAGGAGACCAGCCTGCTTCCCCTGCCGGAGTTACAGGGCGCAGCAGTCACCAGCGAGCTAACACCCCAGCTTCTGCCCGCTTGCGTAGCAGGGTTGGGGGGCTCGCAACCCCCACGGGGGTCCCTAGAGCAGTTAGTTCTTTCTCCCCCTTCTGGTTCAACTATTCAGGGCGAGCTAGCAGCTCAGGGAAAATTAGAGGCCAGTCTCGAGAGGCTGGTACCCTTAGTAGACTTTCTGGCAGCGTGGAAGCTACTGCCGAATGTCTCTCAATGGGTCCTGCGCACTGTAGAGAGAGGTTATTATATACAGTTTGGCATACCACCGCCACCTTTCGACGGGGTTTTTCCCACTCTGGTGGGCCCCGAGCAGGCTCTAATAATGGAACAGGAAGTAGCTACTCTGTTGAGGAAGGAAGTCATAGAGCTGGTTCCTCCTCAGGAGAGGCAGTCAGGGTTCTACAGCCGTTATTTCATTGTTCCCAAAAAGGATGGGGGTCTGAGACCCATCTTAGATCTCAGACGTCTGAACCGCTCTGTGAAGAAACTGAAGTTCAAGATGCTTACACTGAGTCAAGTGGTGTGTCAAATCAGGTCCGAGGACTGGTTTGTCACAATAGATCTAAAAGATGCGTATTTTCACATCTCCATCCTTCCTCATCACAGGAAGTTCCTGAGGTTTGCTTTCAGGGGCCAAGCATACCAATATCGTGTTCTTCCGTTCGGCCTAGCACTCTCCCCCCGCACGTTTACAAAATGCATGGATGCAGCTCTTGCTCCTCTAAAAAGAAAAGTGTGCTATCTCCATTACAGAGGACCACTTATCTAGGTGTAGTGTGGGATTCGACTACGATGCAGGCACGTCTGTCACCTGCTCGGATCGAGTCGATTCTCACCTCAGTCGTGAGAGTCAGAGAAGGCCAGTCACTCACTGTAAGAGAGTTTCAAAGACTTTTGGGTCTGATGGCAGCAGCGTCCAACGTGATACCTCTTGGCCTACTGCACATGAGACCCCTACAGTGGTGGCTCAAAACCAAGGGGTTCTCCCTGAGGGGAAACCCGCTCCGCACTATCAAGGTCATGCGGCGTTGCCTCCGTGCCTTGGATATGTGGAGAAAACCTTGGTTTCTATCTCAGGGCCCAGTGTTGGGAGCTCCTTGCCGCCGTGTCTCACTAGCGACGGATGCATCCCTCACTGGTTGGGGAGTGGTCATAAGTGGCCGCTCGGCCCAAGGTCTATGGAGTGGTCGCCATCTCGAATGGCACATAAATTGTCTAGAGATGCTGGCCGTGTTTCGAGCTCTGAAATACTTTCTCCCAGACCTGAGAGGTCACCATGTGTTGGTGCGCACCGACAACACAGCGGTGGTCTATTACATCAACCACCAGGGGGGTCTGCGTTCGCGTCCTTTGAACAAACTGGCACACCAGATCCTCCTGTGGTCCCAGGACAAACTCCTTTCGCTGAAAGCAGTTCACATTCCTGGGCATCTCAATTTGGGAGCAGACGTCCTGTCGAGACAGGGGCCGAGGCCCGGGGAATGGATGCTTCACCCAGAGGTGGTGCAGCAGATTTGGACCATTTTCGGTCGAGCTCAAGTGGACCTTTTTGCGACTCAGCAGACATCGCAATGTCCCCTTTGGTTTTCTTTAACCCCTCCATCCCCACTGGGGCTGGATGCCATGGTACAGACGTGGCCGAGGCTTCGTCTGTACGCTTTTCCCCCGGTCGCTCTGCTCCCAGGAGTTCTGGAAAGAGTACGTCGGGACGGGGTCAGCCTAGTTTTAGTAGCCCCGAACTGGCCAGGCCGAGTGTGGTTCTCGGACCTGATCTCCCTCCTCGACGGCTCTCCGTGGGAGATTCCTGTCAGGAGGGACCTTCTTTCTCAGGCGGGGGGCTCCATCCTTCACCCCCGCCCGGAGATGTGGAAGTTGTGGGTGTGGCCCCTGAGGGGGCACACCTCATAGCTTCTGGTCTCTCAACTGAGGTTGTTGAGACCATCCTCCATTCCAGAGCTCCCTCTACGAGGAAAGCGTACGCCATGAGGTGGAGGCTTTTCACTTCATGGTGCAAAGACCGCCAGCTAGACCCAGTCAACTGCCCGATTGGTACAGTTCTGGAGTTCTTGCAGGCCCGTTTCTCCACCGGGATAGCTCACTCCACCTTGAGGGTGCTCGTGGCGGCAATATCGGCCTACCACACCCCTCTGGATGGCATGTCAGTGGGCAAGAACCCCCTTGTTATACGCTTCCTCCGTGGTGCGCTGAGGCTGAGGCCTCTAGCACGTGAACACGTCCCTACGTGGGACCTGGCTGTGGTACTTGAGGCTTTAAGTAAACCTCCTTTTGAGCCTATTGATGAGATCTCTGATCGTTTTTTGTCTCTAAAGACCGCTCTCCTTCTGGCCCTCTCCTCACTTAAGAGGGTCGGGGACCTGCAAGCCCTTTCGGTGGCCCCCTCATACCTTGAGTTCACCCCTGGCCATGCCAAGGCTTTTATTTACCCCAGAGCGGGGTACGTTCCTAAGGTCCCCACTTCCTCACCACAGCCTGTAGTGCTCCAGGCCTTCTGTCCTCCTCCTTTCCTTAATCCCGGCCAGGAGAAGTTACACTGCACCTGTCCTGTCCGTGCTTTAGATGCTTACGTCCACAGAGCTGCCCTGTGGCGTAAGACGGACCAGTTGTTTGTATGCTATGGCATACACCAGAGAGGTCTACCTGTGTCTAAGCAAACTTTAAGTAGATGGATAGTTGAAGCCATCTGTGCATCCTACGAGTCCTCTGGTCTCCCCTCACCTTTGGGGGTCAAGCTCACTCCACCAGGGCCATGGCCTCTTCTAAGGCTCTCCTCTCGGGGGTCCCCATCCAGGATATCTGCAACGCTGCGGGTTGGTCCACGCCCCTCACCTTCGTGAGCTTCTATAACCTTGACCTTCGGGCCACTCCAGGCTCCTCAGTCCTCGTGCCTTAAACACACTGGGCAGGGACTTGAAAGTCTGGGGGCGTGGGCATCTCGTTCCCCAAAGCGTCGTTCGACGCAGCGCGAGTTCCTGAAGAGGAACGTCTAGGTTACGTATGTAACCATGGTTCCTCGAGGGAACGAGACGCTGCGTCTCTATGCCATACTTCCTGCGTCCGCTGCGAGCGCTCGCTTCAAGAGTTCGAAGCTGACGCCGTCTCGGCGCACGTGTTTTTATAGCTTCCTGGTCGCTGACGTCACCCGCCTCTGACGTCACCGCTGCCGTTTCATTTGCTACACATGCATTCAGAGCGTGGTTCCGCCAAGGGCGTTCCCCAAAGCGTCGTTCGACGCAGCGTCTCGTTCCCTCGAGGAACCATGGTTACATACGTAACCTAGACGTTTCTTTCAACATGGAGCAGGATAGCCATGCCAAAAGGTTTTTCCCAAGGTGTATGAACTACGATGACATTAACTGTGATGTAGATGAGAATCTATGGCCAAATGCTCAAGACAGGATTGATCCAAATTAATGTAATCTGTTCTAAATGTTATGTTTTGTTTTAGTTCACTGTGTACATTTCTTTATAGAGTATACAGTATACCTATGTTGCAATTATATTTGAAAAAAAAAATAAAATTGCCCAGATTATTGCAAAAGATGTCTTCATTGATCCTTCTCTTGAATACACATAGATATTATTGAAATGATAGATTCTGTAAATGTTGTGTATTGTAAGTGTATCTTCTAATGTGAAAATGTTGTAATCAGTCTTTACAGTACTGTAGCATTTTAATTTCAGCACTTCTATGGGTGATTTGAAATATTTATCGTTCATTGTTTGTCATGAGATTCACTGGTAGTTAAAAAGACTAAACAGAAAATATATCATTATGTTGTTTTTTAGTGATTAAATCATGTTCTCATGACTTTTCATGAAAAACTTATATATTGAATCAATGGTTGTGTGATGAGACATGTTTAAATTCCAAATGAATGCACAACAGCAAGTTTTGAATGAAATACTGGCTGTGTTGCAAGTGTGATCAGTTTGGATTTTTGTACGAAGAGTTTTGAAAATGTACAACTTAGTTGTGAAAATAGTACCAAAGCGAACAAAAAAAAAACTGTAAAAAGACTAAACAGAAGAGATATCATTATGTTGTTTTTTTAGTGATTACAGTTTTTTTTGTTTGCTTTGGTACTATTTTCACAAGCAGCTGTTAAATTTTCAAAACTCTTTGTACTAAAATCACAACATCATCAAAAGTGCATTTTTTTTCAAACATTTCAGCATTTTTTCAATTGTCTGAGTACACTACACACAGTCACAAAGTATCCTTTTCATTTCACTAAATATTTGTTTCATTTATATACATTTTTCATTCACAGTAACTGCCTTTCATTAAGCACTTACTTTCAAACTTTCCATTTGCATGTTTTCTCATTCAGTTTTCTAATTTGTCTATTATTTAATCTAACTCATCTTAAAGGTTAATCACTAAACCATTTGGTAAACCTATATTTTGTACATTTCTTTGTGAGCTATATAGATTATATGCTACACAAATGTACTGACAAATTGCACGAACATCTAAATTACATTTAACCACACATAATGAGTACTCACTATTGCTAATTAATTTCACATAGCAGTAATCACAATTGGCCACCAAACATAGTACTATAAAAGGGGTGGGGTGTGGGATGTGAACATTGGCAATTTCTTTCAACATGGAGCAGGATAGCCATGCCTAAAGGTTTTTCCCAAGGTGCGTGAACTACAATGACATTAACTGTGATGTAGATGAGAATCTATGGCCAAATGCTCAAGACAGGGTTGATCCAAATTAATGTAATCTGTACTAAATGTTATGTTTAGTTTTGTTTTAGTTCACTGTGTACATTTCATTATAGAGTATACAGTATACCTGTGTTGCAATTATATTTGAAAAAAAAATTCTTGCAAAATATGTCTTCATTGATCCTTCTCTTGAATACACATAGATATTATTGAAATTATAGATTCTGTAAATGTTGTGTATTGTAAGTGTATCTTCTAATGTGAAAATGTTGTAATCAGTTTTCACAGTACTGTAGCATATTAATTTCAGCACTTCTATGGGTGATTTGAAATATTTATCTTTCATTGTTTGTCATGAGATTCACTGGTAGTTAAAAAGACTAAACAGAAAATATATCATTATGTTGTTTTTTAGTGATTAAATCATGTTCTCATGATTTTTAATGAAAAACTTATATATTGAATCAATGGTTGTGTGATGAGAAATGTTTAAATTCCAAATGAACGCACAACAGCAAGTTTTGAATGAAATACTGGCTGTGTTACAAGTGTGATCAGTTTGGATTTTTGTACGAAGAGTTTTGAAAATGTACAACTTAGTTGTGAAAATAGTACCAAAGCGAACAAAAAAAAACTGTAAATCCTGTTCTCATGACTTTTCATGAAAAACGTATATATTGAATAAATGGTTGTGCGATGAGACATGTTTAAATTCCAAATTAATGCACAACAGCAAGTTTTGAATTAAATACTGGCTTTGTTACAAGTGTGATCAGTTTGGATTTTTGTACAAAGAGTTTTGAAAATGTACAACTTAGTTGTGAAAATAGTACTACAGTTTTTTTCAATTGCTAACAAGCTTTTGTCCTATCTGTAGTTATATTTTCAAAACTCTAAACACAATTAGCACAACATCGGTCTGTTGTGACCACACCATTAACACAATTTGTGTTGTTTTCAAACAATATCCAGTCAATTACCATGTTTCTAAAATGCAAACATTTTCTTTTCGTACAAGCTTACCCACAACCAAAATCATGGGACTTTTTAGTCTTTTTTGCAAATGCTTAAACACAACATGTCAGAAATTAAGACCTAATGTTCCAAACCTTAAATACAGTATAAAGCCTCTATTTCTGCAATAGAATAGGAATAGACAAGTGTTGAAGCTATTTACATTACATCAACATAGAGTAAAAAGACCTCTTTGAATTGGTTTTGTGGTTGTGTGACCGGTGTCGTCTGCGTTGTGTTCTTTGCGTTGTGTTGTGTTTTTTTTTTTTTTTTAATAACCACACGGACATCAAATGACGTTTCAACTCTTCGTTTATCTTTTCTCTCCTGATAAACACATAAAACAGGATTTACACAGTGTTTTGGCCCTTATTTTCTCTTCTCTCCCATGTGGAGACAGTACAGAAAGGGGAAAGCGAGAAAAATGACAGGAAATTAAGAAGAATGCTGCTGCAGAAATTTAAAGGGGAAGACGCCCACACACACCAACAGGCATATCAGGTATACTTTTAGAACGTTTTTGTGTAATTCTATATATATGAAATGGACATTACTTTCCATATCTGTTACACTCACCCCCCATAGAATTACACAAACTTCTAGGAACATGGAAAAACTGGTCATATGATCAATGAAATATTTAAAAAAATATAGCTGACTCCAGTCTCAGTTGGAGGAATAGACAGGTGTTGAAGCTATTTTCATTACATCAACATAGAGTAAAAAAGACCTCTTTGAAATGGTTTTGTGGATGCAGAACAACACAAAGAATCAGAAAGAGAGAAAATGCCTAGGAGAGGGAGAGAAATGGTTGTAGGAGGTAGAGGAGTAGTTGGATTAGAAAAAGGGAGAAGAAGAGGTAGGGGAGCGAAGTAAGAATATGTGTTGAACTTTGCAGTTTTATGTTAGTTTTTTCCCTTTACACATGTGGAACCTATGAAAGCTTATTTCTGCCAAGAATACCCTTTACCTTTTATATTCCATGGCAAAATTGTAACCAAAGACTATGTATGTTGGAATTGTTGTTGATCACTGGCATCAACTACCATGGGGACACCATCCATATCCAACCATCACCCACTGGAAAGCAATTTCAATCAAGGTTCCAACTGAATTTCTGCATATGTTACCCTATCTTTTTCTATTGTACATTCTGTAAAGTAATGAGTCAACTCAAAGTTTTAGATATACAGTACTGTGCAAAAGTTATAGGCCACTAGTATTTTCACCAACAAAAAATGATTTTAAGTCAGCTATTTCTATTTTTTGCTGTAGTGTGTCAGTATGAAATATCAGTTTACATTTCCAATTATTCATTTTGCCATTAATTGTAATAATCCAGTGAGATTTTTGTTTGCACAAGGAGTCTGAGAACAGCCAGTGCTCCATACAGAGATCTGATCTCATCATCATCCAGTTTGTCTGGAATGACATGAAGTAACAGAACAAACTGACACAGACTAAATTCAGAAAAACTGTGGCAACGTCTCAAAGATGCTTCAAGAAAGGTTTTAGGTTTAAAAAAAAAAAAAGGAAAATGAGGATGCTGTCATTTTATTTGTCAATTAACTTCTATTAACTAAATGAAATCAACATTTGGTGTGACCATCTTTTTCAATTCAAAGTAGCTTTTGCCCTAGGTGCAGTTGTGCATAGTTTTTCAGATGGCTTTGCAGGTAGGTTTCTTGAAGCATCTTGGAGACATTGCCACAGTTCTTCTGGATTTAGTCTGTCTCAGTTTGTTCTGTTTCTTCATATCATTCCAGACAGACTGGATGATGATGATGAGATCAGATCTCTGTGTGGAGCACTGGCTGTTGTCAGACTCCTTGTACAAACAAAAATCTCACTGGATTATTACAGTTTTTTTCAATTGCTAACAAGCGTTTAAAAATACGTAAAGTACTTTTTCTAAACTCTTAACACAGCAACACACCTACATCACACAATTAGCCAAATAGTTAATTTTCTTTCCAAAACCACATTTTGTTAAATAAATTCAAACTCTACATTTCAAAATGCTTAATACCTTTTTCTACTTAAACTAACTCTATAAAAACACAGCAAGCCTTATTCAAAACCGAGTCATTCGGTCAAAACTTTAGCACTAGTTTCTATCCGACAGAAACATATAGTCAATCATAGTACAGTGATCGTCAAAATACTAACAGCTGATGGCTTTACAAAAACTGCATTACTTGTCATGTTTCAGTTCTACCTGCATATAATAGATATAAATTAGATATATTGTTAATAAAAAAGTCACAATTACCCTTTATCCTTTATATTCTGTGGAAGAAATAAGCTTTCATAGGTTCCTTTTTCTAATCCAACTACTCCTACAACCATTTCTCTCCCTCTCCAATGTTTCTTTTTTTTCTCTCTCTCTCTGATTCTTTGTGTTGTTTTGCATCCACAGAACCAAATCTAAGTGGTCTTTTTTACTCTATGTTGATGTAATGGAAGTAGCTTCAACACCTGACTATTCCTCCAATTGAAACTGGAATCAGCTATTTCTAAATATTTAATTAAGCTGTTATTTAAAAATGCTTATCAGTTGTTACAATATTTTATATAGAGATATTTTCAATAATTTTGAGCTGCTGTTGTTGCAGAAATAGAGGCTTTATACTGTATTTAAGGTTTGGAATATTAGGTCTTCATTTCTGATATGCTGTGTTTAAGCATTTGCAAATAAGACTAAAAAGACCCATGGTTTTTGTTTAGGGTAAACTTGTATGAAAAGAAAATGTTTGCATTTTAGAAACATGGTAATTGACTGCATATTGTGTGAAAACAACACAAATTGTGTTAATGGTATGGTCACAACAGACAGATGTTGTGCTAATTGTGTTTAGAGTTTTGAAAATGTAACTACAGATTGGACAAAAGTATGTTAGCAATTGAAAAAAAACTGTAAAATTAATGGCAAAATGAATGTTTGAAAATGTAAACTGATGTTTCCTACTAACACACTATACCAAAAGATGGAAATAACTGACTTTAAACCATTTTTTTCTTTTGCACAATACTGTATGTGGACAAGAAAGAACACATTCAAGACTTTAAAATGTAAAATGGGTTTCAGTTGAAAGCAAACTGAAGGCCAAATTTAAAAAAAACAATGGGTTCAATTTTAATTCAGTTTTCTATTATCTATTATATGCAGGTAGAAGTGAATTCAGTTTTTGTAAAGCCATCAGCTGTTAGTATTTTGACGATCACTGTACTGTGACTGACTATATGTTCCTGTTAGATAGAAACTAGTGCTAAAGTTTTGACAGAATGACTCGGTTTTGAATAAGGTTTGCTGTGTTTTTATAGAGTTAGTATAAGTAGAAAAAGGTATTAAGCATTTTGAAATGTAGAGTTTGAATTTATTTAACCAAATATAGTTTTGGACAGAAAATTAACTATTTGGCTAATTGTGTGATGTAGGTGTGTTGCTGTTTTAAGAGTTTAGAAAAAGTACTTTAAGTATTGGTAAACGCTTGTTAGCAATTGAAAAAAACTGTAAAGCGAACCAAAAAAAAAACTGTAATGTAATGGAAGTAGCTTCAACACCTGACTATTCCTCCAGTTGAGACTGGAATCAGCTATTTCTAAATATTTAATTGATCTGTTATTTAAAAATGATTATCAGTTGTTACAATATCTTATATAGAGATATTTTCAATCATTTTCAGCTGCTGTTGTTGCAGGAATAGAGGTTTTATACTGTATTTAAGGTTTGGAACATTAGGTCTTTCTGTGGACATTCTGTGTTTAAGCATTTGCAAATAAGACTAAAAAGACCCATGGTTTTGGTTTTGGGTAAGCTTGTATGAAAAGAAAATGTTTGCAGTTTAGAAACATGGCAATTGACTGGATATTGTGTGAAAACAACACAAATTGTGTTAATGGTATGATCACAACAGACAGATGTTGTGCTAATTGTGTTTAGAGTTTCGAAAATTTAACTACAGATTGGACAAAAGTATGTTAGCAATTGAAAAAAAAAAACTGTATTTGATTGTCTCACATGAATTACAGTTGATCGTGACTTATCAGAGGAAATCAGCTATCCGTATTAAAGGTGCTGATGTTTTGATGTTAGGTAAATAATAAACAGTAGGATAATCAGTTTCTTAAAAATCTAATTTCTTTAAACAAGGAATCAGGAAAATACTATTTTTTTTGGTCAAGATTACTACCGAACAGTGAATAAGGGCTTAGACAGCACAAGCAGGAACTAGGAAACTAGACACATCAAACAATCAGAAGAGAAACAAGAAACAAAATAAAAATGAGACAGAATTAACATGAACCTGGACTTTGTTCGGAGCCAGATTGGCCTGGATTCTGCAGATCGGCTGCAGAATCACAGCCCGATGAACAAGGCTGCTGTTCAGCTGGAGGATCATATGGATCGTTTAATGCCACTGCTTCAGATGGACCTGCTTACGGCTCAGCTGAATCAGTGCCAGGTGTTGGTTTGGAAGGATCTGGAGGATCAGCAGGATCCTGAGCTGCTGGTCCGGGTGGATCTTCTTGTGGCTCAGCTGCATGAGTGCCAGGTGTTAGTTTAAAAGCATCTGGAGGATCAGCAGGATTCTGAGCAGCTGGTCCGGGTGGATCTGCTTGTGGCTCAGCTGAATCAGTGCAAGGTGTTGGTTTGGAAGCATCTGGAGGATCGGCAGGATCCTGAGCCGCTGGTCTGTGTGGATCTGCTTGTGGCTCAACTAAATCAGTGTTGGGCTGTGGTGCAACAGGGTCCGCTTTGTTATTTTTCTTTTGCTTTTTTGCACATTTCATAGCCCGCAATGTTCTTCTGACAAATACAAAGATGCCTTTGTTCTTAATTTTTGTTTGTGGTTCTGAAAAAAAAAAAAAAAAAAAAAAGATATTGTCACAATACGGGTGTGTATAGGAAATACGCAGGCTCACGGAGATCATTTTAATATTCCACAACGAAGAGTTCAAACACAGGAGGAGATTTCACACACTTACACATTGACGAGACCGGACGAAAAGCATTGCACAGGAGGGAACTAATAAAGGGGAGATAACGACATACACCTGAACTAAATGAACCAATCAATGAATGAAAGAAACTACGTAACACAGAGCACATGGGGAAGAAACCACAACAAACACAGTCCAGGGGTGTGACAGTACTCCCCCCTCCTGGACGGCGCGTCCTCGCGCCACAAAACAGAAATAGATGGAAACTTGGGAGGAGGCTCGGGAGGAGGACGGATGCCCGGGAGGATCCGGAGGGCCAAGGCAGAACAGATGGCACCGGCGACTGATGCAGAGACGGGGATCCAGAAGGCCGCTGTGGAGCCGGAGCGACCGAGGACAGAGGAGGAGCCGGAGGGAAGGAGGAGCCTGACAGAGCCAGAGGGATGGAAGGACGAGGCGTAGCAGGAGGAATGGAATCCCGAGGCGGCGGATGGTCGACGACAGACCATGGTGCAGTGGGCGGAGCTCCACTCCGCACTCACGCTGTCACTGGCGTTATCCACTGTGGCGTGCTCTGTTGCCGGCTCTCGCACCTGGTCTGACTCTAGGGGCTCGGGCTCCGAGGCGATCCTCCGCTCTGTCGCGCTCCTTGGCGATGGCTCTTCGATCGCGTTGGGCTCTGGCTCTCCGTCAGCGGTGGGCTTAGGCTGTGGCTCCGCGCAGCGGGGAGATGGTGGGCTGGGCTCTGGGTCCGGAGTGGCACTGGCGAGATCTTCCTCAGGGCAGACGGTGAGGGGGCATCCGTTTCTGCACGCGGTGTTGAGGCTGGTGTTGTAGAACGCGCAGAGCGTGCCGTCCGGAAACCTGACATTGTTTGTGATGGAAATTAACAGTCTTGTATGGTCCTCGAGCGATTTCTCCCCCTGCTCCAGCATGAGGAGGAAAAATTCGGGGCTGTACAATGGATCCATGACGGGACCAAAAACAGAAAATAAAAACTGAATCAAAATGAAAAAGAAATGACGGGGAAACACGCCGCTTTATACTGTTTTGGTCCGGCCTTCTGTCACAATACGGGTGTGTATAGGAAATACGCAGGCTCATGGAGATCACAAAAAACTTTTAATATTCCACAACGAAGAGTTCAAACACAGGAGGAGATTTCACACACTTACACATTGACGAGACCGGACGAAAAGCATTGCACAGGAGGGAACTAATAAAGGGGAGATAACGACATACACCTGAACTAAATGAACCAATCAATGAATGACAGAAACTAGGTAACACAGAGCACATGGGGAAGAAACCACAACAAACACAGTCCAGGGGTGTGACAAATATAGAACAATAGAAGAGTTAGAAATTAACTCTAGATATATGAAATCAAATAACGATATAGAAGAACATAATTTTTATGATTTTGGATGTATTTGTGTTCTTTAATTTGCTCATCGTCAGTAGATCAACCGCAA
>CM065132.1:27930000-28145000 GCA_033026305.1 Cirrhinus molitorella | reverse complement strand
ATCACCAAACAATTACGCGATGAATCTCAGACATATCCGGATGGGATTAGATTTCTCAGAGGACTTCTGAGTTAGCCGAGAAGCAGCAATTATCTGATTCACGAACAAAACAATAATGAACTGCTTTGTGTTTTTGACTCAAAAAGAAACAGTTCCTAAAAGAGTCATTTGTTAATGAAGCCGACTACACTGGGCGTGCTGTGTGCGCATGCAACCGCCGTGCAGTTTATTGAAAGACGTGTTTTTGCCGTTATTTATATATTTATATGCCATGGCCGCGGCTGAAAAGTAGCACATAAAATACTGCTTACATTTATATTTTATTCCTTGATAATTCTGGGGTGGCAGGTGGGGTGGCACAGCTTTTTCTTAGGATAGATATTTCTTGTAATAGATATTGAGCTGCAAAAATTATTTCTGAATCCTAATAAAAAAAAAAAAAAAAGTTTTTTGTTACAGTGTTGTAACAATATGAATCACATTCTAGAAGAATGTGCTTTACTGTTTCTGGATTCCCACATTTATCACATCTACCTGTTTCATGTTTCCCTATTTTATGTAAACTGTAATTCAATGCTGAATGCCCAATTCTCAATCTTGTCATAATAATATCTTTTTTCCTACTACCACACCTCCTTCTCTCATCTCCAACACACTCCTGTATCTGGTGAAGATGCCTTCCCTTTAATCCACAATCCCATGAATTTTGCCATAACTTTCTTACTTCAATTGATATTATTCTCTTAAGTTCAGATTTGCTAATTGTTGTATTAATTTCACTATATGAATGTTTCAGGGCCATCTTTGCCAGGGAGTCCACTTCCTCATTTCCCTCTACTCCAGCATGAGCTGGCACCCATACGAAAAATACCATTATCCCTAGTTGCTGTATTCTGAACATATACTGCAATACTTCATATAATAAGTCTTGACACGCAGCAGATTTTCCACTCTGCAGACTTGTTAGAGCAGACATTGAGCCTGTACATATTACTGTATTCATAGGTTGTATTTCTTCAATCCATTGTAATGCTAAAATAATTGCTACTAACTCCGCAGTAAACACTGATATATGTTCTGACGTCCTTTTGGCTATTTTTGTTTTGAATTCAGGGATATATATCGCTGCTGCTGTTCTTCCAGATTCAGGATCCTTCGATCCATCTGTATATATCTGTAATTTTGAATAATATGTTTGATTTATATACTGTTGGACTACTATATTTATAGGAGAAAACCTTCCCTTGTCACTTATTTCTTTTTGTATTTGAAAGTCTATAAAAGGCATTGGAAACATCCATGGGGGAACCACTGGGATAGCTACAGTGGGAGCAATTTTATATTTATTCAACCCTAATCTATCTGCCTCTTTCTTAACCACCCAACCGAAGCTCGCTAATTCTTTATGTTCGTATTCCCAACAGTCTTTCAAAAGATTTTTAACTGGATGATGCTCTGAATGACCCTTTACAGCAGACCAATACCTCATCCTTAACTGAAGCCTTCGGAGTTCTAAGGGCATTTCTCCCATCTCTACCTGCAAAGCATTGACTGGTGAAGTCCTAAATGCTCCACTACTTATACGCAAAGCCTGTGACTGTAACACCTCTACTTTTTTGAGCAAAGTTTTATTTGCAGAGCAATAAATGATACTGCCGTAGTCTAAACTTGATCTAATAACTGCATTATAGACTCTTTTCAGTGACTGAGAACTTGCACCCCAATCAACACCTGACAAACACCTTAACACATTAATCCCTTTTTTGCATTTTTCAGTTAATTTCTGTATATGAGTTCCAAAATGTAGTTTTGCATCCATCCATATACCCAAAAACCTGACTACATTTACTTGCTCCAGCTGATGTCCATACATCTTAATGCTTAAGCTTGGATTATTTTTCTTA
The DNA here is from genome assembly GCA_033026305.1 of Cirrhinus molitorella. Taxonomy (NCBI): domain Eukaryota; kingdom Metazoa; phylum Chordata; class Actinopteri; order Cypriniformes; family Cyprinidae; genus Cirrhinus; species Cirrhinus molitorella. The sequence goes on along the minus strand of CM065132.1, from coordinate 28,143,096 downwards.
TTTGAAAAACAAATTACTTGAGTTTTTTCCACAGAAAAACGAAAACCCCAATTCTTAGCCCATTTCTCTACCTCATTCACCGCACTTTGCATTTTGCTTCCAACATATGAAATATTCCGTCCCCTTTTCCACAATGCTCCGTCGTCTGCATATAGTGATCTACCTATTCCACTATCAATACTGTTAAAAATATTGTTAATCATCAAGTTAAATAAAATAGGGCTACTTACACTTCCTTGTGGAGTTCCATTCTCAATTGAGTATATACGAGAATATTTCGTCCCAACTCTAACTTGAATTGTTCTTCCAAAGAGGAAATTCAAGATCCAATTGTACATTCTTCCATTTGTTCAAATCCTAGCACAATACAAAAATGATTAAAGCAGCAATACAACATTGAAATATATTCTGAATCTAAAAAAAAGTCAAATACTGTCAATGCAATTAGATGTAACTGATTTATGTAACACCTAAACAACCGTGTTAGTATTTTAATTTCATTCTCTACAAAAGGTGAAATTTAGGAATAATTGTGTACTATGGACTTATTTTTTTTCTTTTCTTTTCTTTTTCTTTTTTGGAAAAAAATAACTACTTAAGTATTAAGAAATGTGTCCTAGTGATTGTGATCTATATATGAAGAGTTCAGATGCAAAAGCCTCTAAATCCATCTTTCTTAAAAAAATATATATATATATATATATATATATATATATTATAAGTATAAATAATTATAAGGCTCCGATATATAGGTTTCTATGTAAGTAGTGGTACTTCTGATTGGGCTGAGGCTGGTATTTTAGCGATTTTGAAGTAAAAGTATTTGATGGACGTATAATATGTGTCGAGCATTCACTCAGTATCGTTGATGGCTTTTAGCTGGCTTTTCATCTGAACTCTTCATATATATATATATATGTATATATACATTATACGTTACATTAATTGTAGATCATGTTTAGTGATTTTCTTACCAGGGAGTGGATAAGTAATTTTGCAATGATTTATTGAGTGACAGACTGTCAGTGAATTATTATTATTATTATTTTTCATCTAATATTACATCAGTATTTGCTGAAAAATCTAAATGTCCAAAATAAACAATTAAATTATTAATCATTATGGACAGTGGTGTTGAATAGAAACGCAAAAAATAATGTTGTATATTTTAATTGCCTCTCCTCATTAATATATATTTCTGGCTTCTGCATCACATTTGGTTCATTAAAGTGATAATCCACTCAAAAATGTAAATATGTAATTTTCTAATTTTCTCACTCTCATGGGGTCTCAATGTTTATGACATTCTTGCTTCAGATGAACACAAAGATTGTTAGTCTGTATAGTGCAAGTGTATGGGTCAAGTTTAAAATATTGGTATTTGTATTTTTCTTACGCATTGTTTAGTTTAAGAAGACATTGATTTTTTTTAGCAGAGGTTGTATGGGTTACAGTCATCTTCACTTTGTTTTTGAAGCATCATCTTTGGATGCCCTGTATTATATGCAGATAAATGTTATTTTGTGTGTGTGTATGTGTGTGTGTGTGTTTCTCTTTGGGGCAGTTTCCCGGACAGAGATTAAGCCTAGTCCTAGATTAAAATTGTCCTTTAAACCAGATTACCAGAAATCTCTGTCATGATTTTAAATAGTCTAGACTGGTCCAGCTGTTAATATGCTGATTTCCTGGAGGAAGACTAGAGCTACTTCAGGATGAAATGAAAGCTTAAATTAAACTACCAGGAGGCATATTTAACTCCAGATTAACTTTTTCCAGTCTTTATAAATCAAAATTATTGGTACCTTTGGTAGATATGAACAAAGAAGCCTGTTAAAATAAGTAAATTTGCACTGTTAGTCATTTTGATATTTTATTCAAAAAAAAAAAAAAACTCCAACCAAGTAAAATGGAAGGTAATGGAAATTTCATAAATCTCATTATAAAAGTTTTTTTTTTCCTCTAGTACACATTCATAATAATATTGTGCATCTTTAACATGTACTAGAGAGAAAAAAAAAAAAAAAAAAAAAAAACTAAATTTAACCATTTTACTTGGTTGAAGTTTTTTTTTTTTTTTTTTTTTGAATAAAATATAAAAATTACTAAGTGCGGATTTACATTTAATAGCACCTTTTTATACTCTTTTTTTTATTTGTCCTCCTTTTGCCAATTTAACAGCTATGAGTCTGTCCTATAATACCTGATGACTTCAGAGAACTTTTGACAAAAGATCAGAAACCATTCCTTCATCCAGATTCACTCCAGACCCATCAGATTCCCAGCTCTATGCTGATACTGTCACAGTTCACCAAGGATGCAGGAAGATGCAGGTAAGGTTAACTTCTCTTTATTAGTGTAAACACAAGCTTAAGTGAAACAGTGAAGTCTCTGAATGACCACTGAGATCATAAACATAGAAGATGCACAATAACAGTCTTATCTGCAATTCCAGGATGCAAAAAAACAGTCCAATATTCCAAGAAGGATGAATGAGGACGGGATCGCACAGGTCAAGTTTATTTATACAGCGCTTTTAACAATACAAGTAGTGTCAAAGCAACTTTACAGTATTAAATAGGAAAATAATGTGTCAATAATGCAAAAGTTCCATGAGGCAGCAAAGTTAGGTTTCAGAGGACTCATCTGGTTCCCATGGTCTTGCGCTGACGGATGTCTAGGGAATGAGATCTTCACTGGGGATGCTTCTTAATTGTGGGAATTAAAAAGGTTAGGATAAACACGAAACACACGTGATCTCTGTCATGCGGTGAATCTGACCAATCGTGAAACAGCTGTTACGTCATCAAAGCCCATGCAGCTGCTCTTGAAAAACTGCGGCGACTGAGTTAGCCGGCTGGTCTCAAATTGGTATCGCGGTACTTTCTGCACTGCATCAATAAAGATAGGTGCCTATATTTTTGATGATGTATGTAAACTCCTATGAGGAATTGAACCATTCAATGTGAATTTATCTGAGAATATTCTTAAATAAAGAAATCTATTCAGTGATTGTTCCATGTGTATTTCGTCATCCAAAATCCGTTTTGTGGCACAGCAAAATGTCGTGAATCATCACTAAGACTGACACTTAAGATTTAGTCCTACACTTTGCTTAAATTATGACTGAGATGCTTGATAACTCATTTTTAAGTGCAGCTTTGAGCCAAGAATTTTTTTTACACTTAAGTCAATTCTTAGTAGTGTTCTTGAAAGTAATTCTTAGAGGCTTGATAAATACAGGCCCAAGACTCCATAGTCTAGAAGTTAGTAATCTGTACTTCATCTGTTTCAGAAAGCCACTTTTTAAACCATGATTGGCTATTCTACATTAAGACTACTCTTGGCTTAATTTAAACCCTGTCCGGGAAACCGCCCATAGTGTAAAGAAAGAAAGTTATATACATATGGGATGTTAAGAGGGTGTAAAGGATGGAGTTTCCCTTGAATGGCTGTAGTTTGTGTGTTGCACTGGGCTGCATTTTACATGTTGTTGTTACACTAGATGTTTATAGACCTGTGCCATTGCATATTTTTAAGCAATTTTACTTTGCATTGAGAAGACGAATCAGTATGATGGAAGAGGAGTCTCCTTTCTTTCTCCTTTTTCTTTTTCTTTTTCTTTCTTTCTTTCTTTCTTTCTTTCTTTCTTTCTTTCTTTCTTTCTTTCTTTCTAGGTTATTTCTACTTAAAAAAAAAAAAAAAAAAAAAAAAAAAAAAACTTGAGTACAATTTAATTTAAAGTTTTTTTTTTTTTTTTTAGACAAGTATGTTTTTGACCAGATACTTGTACTTTTAGCTGAGTAAAATTTCCACTAAGTACATTTGAATTTGAATAATATTTTCCAATTGGCATTAAATCTGCCTCACCGATATTGCTTCTGGTGCTTAAATGGTATATTACAAAGAAGAAGAAGAAAAAAAAAGGTGCATATCTCAGGTTGGGGTCCTAGGGGGATTCTAGGCACAAGTCTCAGGTTTCTGTGGAGACCAGAATTTCTTATGGCAGAAGCAGTGATGCAATGACATTTGCAGTGGTGATTGGCTCTTTTGTTTGGAAGGCGGGACACATTCCAACATATTGCTGCAATCTGCAAATCTGTTTTCATTATGTTTTTATTTCAGGGTAGATTTGGAACTTCTGCACTGTTTTAAATCTTTTTCACCACCACCACAATCTGAACTCCAAATCAGCTCTGTAACTAAGTGTTCAAATAGCCATCCGATCTTTAATTAGTATATTTGTGCATGGTAATCTGAATGGTTGACATTTTTTACGTTATTTAAAAACATTAAAAATCAGATACACAAAACAAAAAAATATATATTTTTCAATGCTAACCATGTTTATTTAAGATATTGTTTCATAAACAATAACCAAAACAAATTCTGTAATTTATTATAATTTCCACTCCAGTTTACAGTCATAAAAGCCCTACTCTCAAAATATATAGTTTACTATTTTAAAATTTTTTATTTTTGACAAAATGATCGTTCTGATGTCATCCATCTTTCATCCAGCTTTTCCAGTTTTTTTTTTTTAGCTCCTTTTTAAACCCATGGTGATCGCTGCAGAGTGATGGAAGTCCAAATATCTGCGTCTTCTGCGTCTTTGTCCAGGGTTGCATGACTGATAATGAGATGATTAACATTAGTTACAGAATTTATATAGTGCAATTGTTTAATTTTCTTTGTGTCGTTTTTCACACCATAACATTTATTCAGTACTTTATTACTGTTACTGAGGTTACTGTCAAATCAATGCAAGAAGGGAAAATCATTTTAAAAAAATTATATCTTGAGTATGTTACCTGTGCACATCTGCCATTCTGCACCAAGCAGAGGTGCATTTGACAGTGCAAAAATATTTGATCAGAAGCTCTTGTGAAGGTGAACATCCTGAAGGAGAAACGACTTGATGTGTCAATACCATTCCGTAGAACTTCCACTGTACCATCCTCAGGGTTGGGACATCTAGAAGGCGGAAAGGTGGTGAATAAAGACTTCTATAAATTGCAACGGTTGCAATGCTCCAGCACACAATTAATGGACAGAAAAAAATGGTCCAAGTAGAACGTTTTGCTTATTTTTCATAATCTGTGCATGAGGATCAACTTTAAAGAAAGTGATGCATTGTTTGCTGCAACTGATTCCTGTGTAAATACATTCATCACATACTGTATGTGCCAAAAAGTACCATATTATAGTATAAAATGTGGCTTATGTGTTGCCTTTGCTTTTTAAGATAACATAATACAGAAAGAAAGTTCTACTCACTTCCCAGATGTATTGTAAAATTATTACACAGTATTCCATTTCTAAACTGTCAACAAATGGAGTCAGTTAACTATAGAAAAATCTAATCAGTTACTCACTCTCTAACAATCAGATTCCAACGAATTTGATAGTCAATATCATTAACTGGTGTGGCCCAGCAGTTGTCCAGAACTGTTGCAATCTGACTTCTATCCACTCCTTCCACCTCAACCTCCACATACATTTGCTGGTTCACCTGCACTTCCACATTCCCCTCATATGGGATGATAAATTGTGCATCATGGTAAGGAATCATTCGGATCTGATATGTGCCCCAGGAAGGAAGGTCTATGCTTAACACACTGTCATAAAAGAAAGTGAAATGAACAGCAAATGTCATGAGCAAGACAGAGAAAATTAGCACCAAACACTTAACTGCACTATTCCTGCATCTTTTAGTGGTTACACAGCAAAGCTATTATCTGTGCATGTGTAGCTGTTACCTCACTGGACACAGCCACTGCAATCTTTCCTTAAATATATACACTGGAGATCAAAATTAGAGAACAATTTATAAACAACTGAACAATTCTGAAATAATGTCATCTTCACTGCTCAACAGTTGAAGGAGTTTTTGTCCTGTCTATACCATGCTACCAGAACACCTTTTCCACAAAATAACTAAATAAGGCATTTCAACAAAAAAACATTATTTTGCAGAAAACACACTGATCAAAATTAGAGAACAACAATGACTGTAGCAAGGAAAAAAACAACATTTTCTGAAGGTTACAACAGTCAGCAATTAGTAGGAAGTGTACAGGTCTCTGCTCTGAATGACTTCAGCACATCTGCGGCCACAGGACAGCACTAGTCTCTCACACTGCTCTGGTGTGATTTTGGTCCACTCTTCTTCCAGTCTCCTCCACAGTTCGGTGACTGTAGTGGGTTTCTTGGCCATAACTTTGTCGCCAAGGATTTTCCAGAGGTTCTCTATTGGGTTGAGATCAGGACTCTGGGCAGGCCATGTCATTATTTCAGTGTTTTCAGTTTCAAGGAACTGCTTTACCCGTTTTGCTGTGTGACATGGAGCGTTGTCCTGCATGAACACTGCGGGCTGATTGGGTGATGAACGCAGGGAAGGAACCATATGTTGTTGAAGAAGGTTCTGATAAACATTTGTATTCACTCTGCCATGTAGCTGTATAAGAGGCCCAACTCCTGCTGCAGAAAACATGCCCCAAACCATGACACTTCCTCCACCAATTTTCACTGACTTCTTTACACACTTTGGGTTCAGTCTTTCTCCAGTTTGTCGCTGAACATAATGTTTCCCATCGGACCCAAATAAATTAAACTTGCTTTCATCACTAAAGTGAACTTTGGACCAGTTCTCCTCTGTCCACACAACATGCTCCTCAGCAAAGCTTAGTCTAGCATTTTGATTCTTTCTGCTAATGAGAGGTTTGGTCACTGCAGAGTGGGCTTTCAGTCCAAATGCTCTTAAATGTCGAGACACTGTATGACGAGACAGATCCTTACCATGTTCAGCGCTGAACTGGTCAGCAATGCCAGCTGTACCGTGGAAACGATTGCCCATTGAGATCCTCCACAGTATCCTGTCCTCTCTTGTATTTGTCTTCCATGGACTTGGACTCATGGACTTGAATGAGTTTGTGATGTTGTAAAGATTCAATATTCTTGAAATCACAGATTTGGAATGACCAACTTGTCTTACTATGGCTGATAGGGTCATCCCTTTGGCCTTCATCTGGACAACCTGCTGCTGGAGGCTTTCAGTCACTTTGGAACGGCCCACCATCTTGCAGAGTCAGTGAAACTGGAACTTAGGCTGCCAGTTAAATAGGGGTTGACAGATAATCAAGGAAATTAGCACCAGGTGCCAGATTAACACCAATAACTGGGAGGTATCTGAAAGTGTTTTCTAATTTTGATCAGTGTGTTTTCTGCAAAATAATGTTTTTTGTTGAAATGCCTTAGTTATTTTGTGGAAAAGGTGTTCTGGTAGCATGGTATAGACAGGACAAAAACTCATTCAACTGTTAAGCAGTTAAGATGACATTATTTCAGAATTGTTCAATTATTTATAAATTGTTCTCTAATTTTGATCTCCAGTGTATATATATAGTCCATGCAGCAACAACAACAACATTGCCTTGACATAGCGATATCACTTACCCAACTATTTCTTGAGGGTGGCCAAAGCAGCCAGCAGGCATTATATAAATGCATTACATGGTGACCTAACTAAGTTGAATGCTGTGTCAGGAATTACATCAGATGTCCATAATAAAATATCATAATATCATAATCATAATATCAAAGTCCATTAATATTATTAACCATTAACCAGTTGATAAAAATGATCTGTCCAAAGATAGGCTGGATAGGACTGTTTGCAGCACTGAGCAGTCATATTAAATTCTGAAGTTGGGGTTGTTGTGGTTTCTCAGAGTTTCTGAGTTGGAAACTCTGGGTGTTCCAGTGAAAAGTTCCTACTTGGAACTCAGAATACAAATGGAAATATTTGGATATTTTTAATATAGGAAATAATGGCAGGAATACAAACTAGGCACTTCGGTTTTCAGTTGGAGAGTTACATCCTTTAAGCTACCACATGTTTAAAAAAAACACTTTTTTAGGGCTGTCACATGATTTTTTTTTTTTTTATAAATCATCTGATGTGATCAGTAAAAGTCATTATTGTCGCAATGATGAGTCTCTTAGAAATAAGTAAAGGCAGGAACCACATGGAGGTGAATTTTATTTAAATAATAACAGTAACCAACCCAAATAAACCATACAAGAAAACCAGAGAGCAGAACTGAAAACAATCGAATAATCATCTAACAAAGGACAATATCAGAGAATGAACAAAAGGAAAGGAAAAATTAACAAACAAAAAACAGGTCTACACAACATAAAAGAAAAACACTGGTGTGGTACCACAGTGGAGCCAGCGGAACTGGACGCCAGGGCGGAGCCGGCAGAGCCAAAGCCTGGGGCAGAGTCAGAAACCAGGGCAGAACCTGTGGAACTGGAGCCCACAGCAGAGCCGGAGTCCAGGGAGGAATTGGAGACCAGGGCTGTTGCAGTGGAACTGGAGACCAGGGCAGAACTGGAGTTCAGGGAGGAGTTGGAGATCAGGGCTGTTGCAGTGGAACTAGAGACCAGGGCAGAGTCCAGGGCAGAGTTGGAGACCAGGGCAGAGCCAGCAGAGCCGGAGTCCAGGGCGGAGTTGGAGACCAGGGCTGAAAAAGTGGAACTGGAGACCATAGCAGAACCGGAGTCCAGGGTGGAGTTGGAGACCAGAACTGAGGCAGTGGAACTGGAGACCAGGGTGGAGCCGGAGACCACAGTGGAGCTGGAACAGAGAGCACAAAGAGTTGGCCTCAATGGCCGTAACAGGGAGCTCAGAGAGTTCAGTGTTAGCCTTTGTGGCCGTAATAGAGCTTAAAGGGAGCATAGATAGTTCAGAAATGGCCTCTGTGGCCATGACAGGAAAAAAAAAGAGATTTCAGAACCTTTTTAACCACGGTTGGACAGACAGACAGAGGATTCATAAGTGGATGCAGCTGCCTTTGTAGGAGTTGTACAAGATGTTGTTGCTTTGGGAGGAACATAAGATTACAGTAGCCATCACTGGCAGCACAGATGATAGTGGAAGGACCTCTGGGATCACCGGATTTGGGACCACTGAGGCCACCAGATTTGGGATTATAGGGACCACCGGACTTGAGGCCATCAGGACAACTAGACTTGGGACTTGGGACCTCTGGGACCACTGGAATTGGGAGAGTTGGAGTTGTCTGCAAGATCTGATGAATGAAATCCACTAGCTCAAGCTCCAATGGGACAACCTCCCTTACAGAATTCTTCAGTCCCATCTAAAAAAAATAGATTGCAGGACATGCTGTTTCCAGTAAGTCCTTGAGGCAATCAACCGACATTACAGCAGGCGTCTAGCAGGGGTAATTGCCCTTTCCCCTGCTGGATCCATTGTGTGTGGTCTGGTATTCTGAATAGCAAGTGTGCTCAGAGATAAGTGAAGGAAGGATCCATGCGCAGGTGAACCTGTTATCCTGTTATCATTATCATTGTACAACATTCACAGCACATTAAAACATCACACTTTTCGATGTTTGGCCACTGTTTATGATATAACTTAGTTACAGTGAAAGTAATTTCTTAATTCATGCCAAGTGCAAAATGATCAAGCTATAATTAATGTTGTTTTCAATAGAATAACAATATGTATTCATATTTAGTCACGTCCGCTGCTGTTCTTTGTCTTCAGGAGACCATGTGAAAAACAGGGAATTGCTTGTGGTAGACTCGACAACAAAATCTGCACAGGTCATCGCTCAACGATGCAAAAACATATTGTCATAGTGTTGACAGGTTGGGTAATAGTGCTGTACAGAACTTTTGGTTTGATAAAAATAATAATAATAATAATAATAATAAAGAAACATAAAACTCTGAATAAAAAAAACAGTAAGTGATGCCACGAAAGCATATTTAATAAAAATGTATAATTTTAAATAAATTTATGTATACAGTTTATTATTTTTCCACGTGACTGCATTTCAAATAGATGATATGTGCTTGTGTGTGTGTATGTGTATTTGTTTGTGTGCATGACTGACTACTAGTGTGGGGAATAGGGGAAGGTGAATGGGGTAACGTGCCTTATTGCGTTTCATTTGGATCGTGGTTTGTTAAAGCCTGTTTGTAGTGGGTTTTGTTTAAAATAAAGATTAATTATTTTTGGTAAAATGATTAATATATATATATATATATATATATATATATATATATACACGTGTGTATCTCAATAAATTTGAATGATTTTGCCTCACATTTAACAAAAACCGACCAATTCATCTCAACAAATTAGAATACTTTATAAGACTAACAACAACAACAACAAAAGTTCTGGAAAGTATGTTAATTTACTGTATATGTACTTAATACTTGGTAGGGGCTCCTTTTGCTTTAATTACTGCCTAAATTCGGCGTGGCATGGAGGTGATCAGTCTGTGGCACTGCTGAGGTGGTATGGAAACCCAGGTTTCTTTGACAGTGGCCTTCAGCTCATCTGCATTTTTTTGGTCTTATGTTTCTCATTTTCCTCTTGACAATACACCATAGATTCTCTATGGGGTTCAGGTCTGGGGAGTTTGCTGGCCAGTCAAGCACACCAACGCCGTGGTCATTTAACCAACTTTTGGTGCTTTTGGCAGTGTGGGCAGGTGCCAAATCTTGCTGGAAAATGAAATCAGCATCTTTAAAGAGCTGGTCAGCAGAAGGAAGCATGAAGTGCTCTAAAATTCCTTGGTAAACGGGTGCAGTGACTTTGGTTTTCAAAAAACATAATGGACCAACACCAGCAGATGACACTGCACCCCAAATCGTCACAGACTGTGGAAACTTAACACTGGACTTCAAGCAACTTAAAGAGGAATACGACAACTGTAGCCAAATTCCTTGACACGTCTGTATGTGGTGGCTCTTGATGCCTTGACCCTAGCCTCAGTCCATTCCTTGTGAAGTCGATTCACAAGGAATGAATCGATTTAGTTTGACAAGACTGTGGTTCTCTTGCTTGGTTGTGCATCTTTTTCTTCCACACTTTTTCCGTCCACTCAACTTTCTGTTAACATGCTTGGATACAGCACTCTGTGAACAGCCATCTTCTTTGGCAATGAATGTTTGTGGCTTACCCACCTTGTGAAGGGTGTCAATGATTGTCGTCTGGACAACTGTCAGATAGCAATTAGATGCTATTTACACCAAGTGAAAATAGCATATTTTCTCAACAATAGATGCTATTTACACTAAGTGCAAATAGCCATAGGTACTATTTACACTAAGTGCAAATAGCAATGGGTTCTATTTACACTTAAGTATTTTCTGCTATTTATAATACTGACTGCAAATAGATGCAATTATTACTATTGTATTATATTAAAACAGTATTCCATTATTATGCACTGAGTGTAAATTATCGTTTTAATTCAATTTATTAAATAGATGCAGCCTTAGTGGGACAATAAGCCCTCCCTACACACCTACCCTAACCCTAACCGATACTTTATTGTACAAGTTTCGATTATTTCCTTATTTTTTATTGAAAATCAATGCTTTTTCTGATATTATATGATATTTAAAAAGGATGAAAAAAAAGATTGCCATAAGGTGGAATTGAACCCGGGTCGTCTGTGTTGAAAATCCCAATTACATATTGGTGGCCGGAGTTAGTGTAAATAGCCACTGCCAACAAGGTGGGCTATTTGCACTTAGTGTAAATAGACACTCCGATTTAGTTAATACACAAGTTTCACAATTTGAGTTGAATTACTGAAATAAATTACCCTTTCCACAACATTGTAATTTATTGAGATGTACCTGTATATATATATATATATATATATACATACACACACACACACACACACACACATATATATATATATATATATATATATAGGCAGAAAAAGGTCATGATAATATGTTAGGACCGCTGGTAAAGTTTCTATTTAGAAACCCATTTGTCACTGAAAAGAAGAGGAAGTCATACAGTATTTACATGTTTTCAATGTACGCAATTGTGTTTATCAAAAACACCCCAAAAATAGTATAATATATTCAATGCCTGACAATAAACTGATGCCTTGTTCTGTTTGTAATGTACTTAACTTGCTTACACTACTTTTGAGAATGTTTAAAATGTTTACTTTACACATCCACTGAAGACATCCTTAAACAGCTATAGCACAATGTGACAGCAGTTGCGGCTGGAGTTCAAACAAGGACAGAACGATCAAATCTTTTTTTTTTTTTTTTTTTATTATATTTTTATTATTATTATTTTTGGTAACACTTTATAATAACGTTCAGTTGTAAGTCATTTATAAGTGATTAGTTAATGATGAAATAATAATTTACAAAACATTTAGAAACCTTTAATAAGTGATATGCTAACAATTTATGTATGTTTTGTTAATTCATTTACAAGTAATTAGTTAATGATGAACCAATTATTTACAAAACATGACTATGCATTAATAAATGATTAATAAATTATATGCTAATAATTTACAAATCTGTCATGTTATCTTAAAAAATAACATATCATGAAATAATCAAACAGATTCTTAGTAAATGGTTAATAAGTTACTAGTCAATATATTATTAAACAATTATAAATAACTGAAATGTCAGTCATTGAAATGTTTATCCTCCATTGAAGATCACATAATGAATAAATCATTTACACATCTTTCTGCATCCCCTATTCTAAAGTGTAAACAATTCATCAGTTGTAAATGTTTTACTCATCATTTGTAGATCTTTCCCCCCAGTGTGTATACCTGCACAACCTGTAACCAGCAGGTTTATAAAACATTTACAACTAATGAGTAGTTTACACTTTAGATTAGGGAATGCAGAAAGTGTTGTAAATGCCTTGTATCCACCAGATCATTTTTAACATGTAAGAAAGATCTACAAATGATGTGTAACACATTTACAAGTCATGAATTGTTTACACCAGATTAGGGGCTGCAGAAAGATTCGTCAATTATTTACTCATGCATTTACACAACATGTTTTGAATAATTTGTAGTGTGTAATGCAATGTAAGGACTGACTGGTGAAAGTAAAGATGTCTTCTGTGACACACATTTAGCACTGTGCACCTGGTGTGATCTTCATTGGAAGGTAAACTGGTTTACATTATCACTAGATCCAACACACTCCACACAGAAAGTCTGTGCTGATGAGAGAAAGGGTTTACATGTTTATTCACTTGACAGAAAATAATTTATTATTATTTAAAAAAGAAAATAGTTTTAGAATAATTGCATTTTTGCACTTTTTAACATAGCACTTATTAATCATTTATAAACACATAGTCATGTTTTGTAAATGATTAGTTTATCATTAAGTAATTACTTGTAAATGAACTTGTAATTGACTTGCAAATGAATTAACAAAACAAACACAAATTGTTAGCATATCAGTTATTAATCATTTGTGAATGTTTTGTAAAAGATTATTTCATCATTAACTAATCACATATAAATGACTTACAGCTAAACGTTATTATAAAGTGTTACCTTATTTTTTTAATAAAGGTGCACTCTGTTTGAAACATAGGTTACACCAGATTAAAAAATAAATAAATAAATAATAATAATAATTATAATAATTACCAACATTACTGCAGAAATATGAATGCTCTCTCTATTTTAACACTGTATGCAACCAAATAGTTAAAATGTACAGTATATTACAGAAATTACAACATTTTATATTTAGTGTATATTCAGTTACTACCTGTGTTCAGCATGGATCTCCTTTGGCATAGAGAGGGTCTGGATCAGTGGGTATGCACAAGAAAACGAAATGTTTATCCATCTCTCTCTTGTAATAACAGCTGTTGGGAAGGTAGACTGAATGGTGTTTTGGTAGATAAAGTGAGTACCATTGCTCTGTAAAGACATAAACAAATATCAATCTAATCATCCCATATTATTATGGATTAAAATACAACATCAGTATTAACATTGGTGAGGAAACTAATAAATCAAGCATTACCGATAAAGTGCTACCACACACGTGGCCTTCATTGTCGAAATGAAACAGAACTCTGCCATTTTCAGAAATTCCTTTGCAGTTGGGGTCATTTAGATGAAGGATCTCAGGAGGAAAACCAGATTCAAAAAGCTGGCAGCGGGAGAGAGATATGGTGCCAGTGCTGCCTGCACAAAACTCCATAGCATCTGAGCATAAAGAAGGATCAGTGAATCAACTGTATTAAGCTGTATTTTACCATTTGGAATTACTGTTGATTTAAGTTATTTGTGGTGCAGTACATCTGCTACAGCAAACACTGTAACTCCTACCAAAGGTTTCAGGATTAGGTCTTTCTCCTTCCAAGCAACCACATCCATAGCCATCTCTAAAATGGCAAACTTCATTTCCATGGCAGTCTAAAGTATCACAAACTACATGAAAAGAGAGGGAAGGTCAAAATATCATAGTAGACAAGGTAAAGCAAGACATGATATACTGTGGTAAGATATTAAATCCAGCTAAAAATACATGGATCAACTCCCCTTCCTTTCCCTTCCCCATAAACTGTTAGTGTATGATATTTATTATACAGGTCTGAAACATTTCACAGTATCAAAATTTGGTTGTAGCTGGCACAGTATTTTAAAGATCCATTTAGTACAAATTAATGAAATAAATAAGACATAAATAAACAAATAATCATTTTAAAAAATCCAGAACAAACTGCAGCTGCACCATTTTTTATACAAACAAAATGTTTTCACTGTATAATTTTAAGCAATCATCAACTGAAGTAAATTTGTTTATGAAGTAAAACTTTGTTTAGATTAAATAATGTTTTAAATATTTACCCTGTGACCACTGTTCTCTCCACTAGAATGCATGTATAGAATCATTTAAAGCAGTGGTTCTTAACCTTTTTACCGTGGTGTACCCCCTGGTGCATTTAACATTCTTCTGAGTACCCCCACTTAAGTCACACCTTTTCCATTAAGGGATAAAAATTTCCGCCTTTAAATTGATGTACACATGAATTTTAGCTTTTATAGAGGCATCTTAATATTCTATTAAGTGTATTATTATGTAACCCTGGACTACAAAACTAGTCTTAAGTAGCACAGGTATACCTGCAGCAATTGCCAAAAATCATTAGGATATTAAGTAAAATCATGTTCTCTGAAGATATTTTGTAAAATTCCTACTGTAAATATATCAAAACTTAATTTCTGATTAGTAATATGCATTGCTAAGAACTTCATTTTCAACTTTAAAGGTGATTTTCTCAATATTTTGAAAATTCCAGCTTTTCAAATAGTTGTATCTTGGCCAAATATTGTCTAATATTAATATTAATATTAATAAATTGCCAGTAGGTGGCAGTATGAGCATCTTAATGAGTGAGACGTCGCGTATTTCATTCAGTAAGGAAGCAAACGGTTCACTGACTCTCCGAATCGTTAAAATTCAATCGTCCACTTCTTTTGCGGATTTCGTTGCAACTGTTTTGTTGAAAACATAAACAGTAATGTAAGCTATATTTAAAATGTAAAATGCTCACTTAATAATACATTTTTGTTTAACTGTTATATAAAATTAAAATTTGCAATCGATTGTATATTCAGAGAAAACTGCGTTCTTGCTCGTATTTTAAACATGAAAAATAACTTGCACAGGACATATTTCTGTATCGAAATGAGTTTCTTAAATCGATCTTTATGTAGCCTACAGTACTACAGAGCTACTTTAAAGACGCAATGAACAGCAGCGCGTTCCCTTTCGAATGGGAACATCGCACTGCGTCCCCTAGAGGACACTTTGGGGAACGCCCTCAGCGGACCGGTGTCTGAAGTGCATGTGGAAACACGACAATGAACTTGACATTGGTCTATGACGTGCTACTGATGCGACCTAGAGTATAAAAGGGCGCCTGCAGAACGCGTCATCAGCTTCTCGTCTTTAGGAGCTGTTTGTTTGTGGTGTGTGTGGAAAGAAGAAGAAGGTTAGCATGAGTGAGCGTAATTTTAAGAAATGTGCTCCACTGTGCGAGAGATTCATTACACCTAGCGATCCCCATGAGCTTTGTGTGATGTGTCTCGGGGCACAGCATGCACGCTCGGCTCTCGAGGGAGCCGGCTGTGCACACTGTGATACCTTCACGGTGAAGCAGCTGCGCTCCCGCTTGGCTCTGTTCACGGAGGACGGAAGCCAAGCGTCCTTGCCCCGCGGTGCTGGACCCGCTGCTGCCGAGGCAGAGCGCCGTCTGCACTCGTGGGGCTCGCAGCTGGACCTGGCTGACGAGCTTGGGACGGGTCTTTCCCTTTCCCAATCCTCGATCGCCAGTTCGGTCGCTCTCGAACCGAATCAGGAAGCCCGGTCTCCGGTTTCTTCTGGTGCGGCAGAGAGCATGTTATTCGGCCGGTCTAGCTCCGAGGAGATAGACGTGACTGGGGTCGATGCGGACCCTACATTGCAACCCGCTTCCTCCTTGTCATCCGCGTATGAGAAACTTTTGGACGTCATGACCCGCGCCACCGCCAGGCTAAGCCAGGACTGGTCGGTAGAAAAGCAGGAACGCGCTTCCAGGAGTCGGCTGGATGAGCGCTTCCTAGCGGGTCATAGACGCTCCACCCCTCCGAGCCTTCCATTCCTCCCTGGGATTCACAGCGAGCTGTTGAGGTCATGGGGGAATCCCTTTTCTGCTCGCATCTTTCCCCCCAACAAGACTAATTATGCCAATGTTAAGGGGATGGAAGACAGCGGGTACACAAAGATGCCTCAGATGGAGGAATCCCTTGCGGGGTACCTCGCATCTTCCCAGGTATCTTCGTGGAAGGCTCCTACCTTGCCCTCGAAGCCATGCCGGTTTACATCTAAGCTCGTGGGCAAGGCATACGCGGCTGCCGGGCAGGCCGGTGGTTCCCTGCATACTATTTCAGTATTACAGGCGTACCAAGCGGACCTGCTAAGGGACGCTGATGCGGCGGGGGGTGTGGCTCCAGCTGAAATCGAGGAGCTCCACCGTTCGTCTGATCTTGCCCTCCGTGCGGCCAAGCAAGCGGCTCGTGCCATTAGCTGCTCTCTTGCTGCCTGTCGGGGCTAGAGGAGAGGGACAGGTCCTTTCTCCTCGATGCCCCGGTGTCGCCATCAGGGCTTTTCTGAACTGCCGTTGAGATGGTAGTCCGTAAGTTCAGGGGGGCGAAGGTTAAGTCTGCGGCATTTGAGCGCTATATCCCTCGCTGCAGGAAGCGTCCCTCGGCTCACACACCTGCACCTGAGCCTGCTGCTGGGCCCAGCTGGCGGCAGGATCAAAAGTCGAGCGTAGCTGCTAGAGCTCCGCCTTCGAGGAGCCGGGGCGCTGGGCAGCGACCTCGCTCGAGGCAGAGACAGGACCTCAGGGAAGTTATCAACGCGAGGAAGAACCGATCGAAACCCTGAGGTCCCATGTGTTCTGGTGTGAGCCACCTTTAGTTTGTCACCTTCTCATTTTCTTTGCATTTCTCTCTAACTCTCAGTTTTGTTGATGCAAACTGTTACCATTACCATTTCAGTTAAGTTTCTTTACTAACTACAATTTTTGTCATGTAATGGGAATCAGTATGATACGACACTACGAAGTGTACTATAGATTAGAAGATGGGCAGTACCGCTTCTCGCGCTCCCACTTCTTATAATATGTAAGACGTTTGATATTGTGTGACGCACAGCGGGGATTCCCTCCGTATTACACGTACAGCTGTAATAAGTATTCAGAGAGGTTGGGCTACTGCGCGACTAGCGTCCCACCTCTTCAACTGTGATCCTCACAATTTTTTAATGTAAGCGTGACTGGACGTCCTTTCAGACAAAAGTTTGACCTGAGGATGAGACAATTGCTTGAAATCTGGCTAAAGTCAGTAAAATGTTCTTTGATAATGTAAACATTCTTTGTTCTCTCTGTACAATAAAGGTATCATAATTCACAACTTAACAATGTTATTATTAAATTTACATTAAATATAAAGTCAGTCGTATTCAAAATATTTTATGGCATGACACCCATATCTGGTACGTACGTAAAAAGACAGGATGCGTAGTTAACAGATTACACTATTAGACAACTTTGCCCATCGCCCATTATAGACTAACATCATCTATAAAAGTGGACAATGCATTTACTTACACATATTCGACAATCAAGATTTTCATAATATAGTTAACACATTCGGGAATATTTCAAATACAAAATAAAAGGAAAAACAAACATAAATTATTTGTCAAATAAATGAAACATAATGAAACATTCATTTAAGTTTAAATTGTTGTAGCTTACTTCTAGAGATTGCAATGATACATGGCAAAAAAAAAAAGAAGACTGGTTAAGACTGAATTTTAAAAGTGTGCCCCTAAAAACACACTCTCATGCAGTGTATGTTTCATTAATTCTCGAAGACGAAGGGCGCTCTCGTGAAGAAAGTCCAAAATGAACTTATAGAAGTAACTTAGAATTTATGACATGCAGGAAAACCCTGAAATGGACAAAGGCATCCAGCAATCACGGTAGCTGAGCTGAATAAAAATCAGAAACACTGTCTACCATCAAAAGTAAGCCAGTCTACATTTTCTTACTCTGTAGTTGCCTAGTCACTGTTGTTTATTTCATGTGTTATATGTGGCTGCTGAGCCAGGCTATGATGACTAAGCATTGTTTTTACATACTGTCCACTACTGATTTGATGATGGTGTTGTGTTGTGTCTGTCAAATGCACGCATGTGTGGCGTGGCCGCCGTGCTAATACTATTCTTATCGTTATGTTTTTAAACAATATTGATGAAAATAAATCCCATTACCATCATAAACATGAAAAACCCAGCGACCATTTACGTTGACATTGCTGTTGGATGACAATTCGGAGACTGTCAATAAGGAACAGTTGTATGAGTGTGCAAAGTCGACTGTTTCATAGTGAGTCTGCAAACAAACAAACAAACAAAACCTTATGTAAACTGGCAGTATGTAAACTGGCGTCGCTCTTTTAAATTGCAACAACACTTTGAGTCTTACTAGCCATCGTTGTCTTGTTTCTGCTAGGATTCCATAGTTAAACAGGATGAAGGAGTGGTCACCATTGGAGGTTAAGACCACTTGAAAAGTAACTACCTTTAAAACACAGATACATGGCATTCAGAACCTTTCAAAGAAAAATAAACAGCAATAAATATTCAATATTAATAGAGTACTGACAATTAAAGATTAGGACTTACCCCTTCACCAGAAGTGTATGACACACTGTCCCAGGTAGCTACAAACACTGATGTAGCAGTAAATGGAAGGAGAAGGTTAGGGAAGTATTGCTGAACAGCTGCAGTGACTTGCGCTAATACAGCACTGCTTGTATCAACTCTATAGGAGATAGTTCCACCAACTCTGTTGTCAAGCCAAGTCCAAAATGGAGCAATAATGTCTTGTCCAGAATTCAAAGGGAGGATATAGGTAGACAATGTCTCAGTAAACGTTAAATAGCCATTGTTGTTCACCTAAAATGTAGGAAAAAACATTTGTATGTGTTATAACGAGTAAACATACGTTGACAGAATAAAGAGGTAGCCTTACTAGAGATGGGCAAAAATGTTGTTTTTTTTTTTTTTAAATGACATTGATTCGATATTGACTCAAAAGCCACAAATCTGCAGAAGCATTTGACATGACGCGTAAAAGCGACATTTCCGCAATGAATGAATGAATGGCACAAAGCACTGTTTTGTTTACTACACGCATACTAAACCCATACTAAACCCGTGGTCTTTTCAGCTTCTGCCTTCTCTCTATGACAATATGAACACACAACATCATCTCCAGCTGCTCTGTGAGTCACTTCATTAGCATTTTGCCGTTTAATTTGAGAAAACTACCGGCATATCACATACACAGCAGCTGCAAGTTTTTCACGGCAACCCGTCTAAATAAAAGTTGTATTTAACGTTAAGACTTAATGTAACAACAATGCTGCTACTACTACTATTAATAAATAAAAGTGTTAAATTTTCATTTGATCAGGATAAATTAAATGAGTGTTTTATGCCTTCATCTGATTACCAGATAAATTAAGATGTACATAAGATCTATAAAAAAAAGACCCTATATATATATATATATATAAGAATAGGTTTAAAATACATGCCTGTGGCTTTTAGTTTTTTTTTAATTATTTCATCATTTATAAACTGATGTTAACCGTTATTTATATATATATATATATATATATAGTTTTTTTTTTTGGTAGAAATATCAATAGCTTTTGTATTAAAAAGTATATTCACTGAGTGTAATTTAAAAAATTGAGAGTCCCCCTTAAAAGGCCTATAAATGTCACATTTACAAAAACCTGTAGAAAAAGATATCAATGTATGAACAAAGTAAAGCTACTGCTTTCACTCATCTATAGAGAGATTCAAGTAGATAAACAACAATTACAAATGCTTACAAAAGTCTGGTTGTGTGTGCGTCCAAAAAATTTAAAAGGCTGCTGCAATGTAATAGCTTCAGAACTTCCATTCTCCAATCGTGGTATTACTATTTCTCTATTTCCAAGAGGTAGGAAATTAGCTGGCACTAGGAAAAATGTAAACGACAGAATCTGTTAGTTGTTCTGAGAAACATGAGCCCATAATGCTACACTGGTTATGGGTTTAAAAGGGGAATTCACTAAGAATTAATTGCGTTTGCTAATATTCTTTTTTTTGTGCGTGTGTTCTATATTTGTTTTTTATAACCTGCTTAACTGCATAAACGATGCAAATAATTGTAAGGGAGCTGGAGTATTATGGCCACAATATTACTGCTGATCAGAATTTTCCCAGGGCCCCCTAGCTTGCAGGATGCTTCTCAATGGAAGGCTGTGGAGAATACAGCAAATGACTCCCTACTGCAATCCAGTACCTGAACTGGCTTTTTTAAAGGGTGATAGTTCACTCAAATACAAAGTGCAGCAAATACAAACTCTAAATAAGGTTTTTGCATTCAGACACAAGCTGCTATAGTGGCACAAACATTTAGTGAATTCACCCCTTGTGTATCTAGTTGTAAACAATAATACAACTCGTTGGCTTACAGATTGGCGACCCATCAACATGGAAAGACCAGCAAGCTGTCACATTGATATTACTGCTTAATGAGAGCTCAGGGACACTGGCTGCTGGAATTGTGAAAGAACTGACAGAGTCCACAGTGTTATAACCAGCCTGCAGAGAGAGTGAAAAAAATTATGCTGTCATTCAGTTTAAAAAATAAGAAAGAGAGAAATAGAAACCTTTCTTTCGCTTATATGAGCCATTCATTATAAACTGCATATCCATACTCATTTTTGTCATTGGTAGGCTACAATGTACAAGAATCAGGACTTCACTGACCTGCCAAAGTTGTCCTGTTTCAGCAATATCTCCGTAATAGATCAGGATGAAAGAGCGATGAACATTGTACGCTAAAACCACTTGGAAACTGGCCAGCTTGAAAACAGCAAGAGACACCATTCAAAACCTTCCACGCAAACAAGACGGACCATTCACTGATATTTAAAGATTACTGTTAAGTCTTACCCCTCCACCACTGTGGTATGGCACACTGTCCCAGGTAGCGACAAACGCTGTGGTAGCATCAAAAGGTATGTTAGGGAAGTATTGCTTAACAGCTCCAGTGACTTGTGCCAGTACAGCACTGCTTGTATCCTCTCTATAGGAGACAGTTCCACCATGTCTGTTGTCAAGGCGAGTCCAAAGAGGAGCAATGATGTCTCTTGCGGAATCCAGAGAGGAGTTGTAGGCAGACAGTGGTTCAGTAAACGTTAGATAGCCATTGTTGTTCACCTAGAATTTAGGACCACAATTATTCCAAAACGTTTTTAAAGAGCATTTTGAAGAAACAAGGGCGTACAAAAATAACTTGCAACTTAAGAGGCAGAGGGAAATGGAATGCTTACAAAGATCTGGTTGTATGTGCGTCCAAAGTATTTGAAAGGCTGTTGCAAGAAAATGACACCAGAGCTTCCATCATCAGCAGGGGGGTTGACTATTTCTTCATCCCCAGAAGGCAGGAAATTAGTTGGCACTAAGAAAAGGAGAAGCAAGGATAAGGAAGGAGCTCACAAATGGTACAGGTTAAGCCTGAGCTTCTGGTTGCATTGGCTTACAGTTCGGTGCGCCATCAACATGGAAAGAGCAGCGGCCATTCACATTGATATTGCTGCTGGAAGAGAGCTGTGGGGCACTGGTTACTGGAATTGTGAAAGAATTGACAGAGTCCACTGTGCTGTAGCCAGCCTGTAGAAGGAAATAAATCATTGTTAGGTCCTCAACCTGTTCCAGATAGAACTGTCTTTGGGTGGAATGTAAGGGATGAAGTGAGGTAAGGGCAATTCCTTGTCATTCTTCTCATCCGTAAAATCTTCAAGGACCTGTCTTCACTCACCTGCCAAATTTGTTCTGTTTCTGAAATGTGTCCATAGTTGAGCAAGATGAAAGAGCGATGGACGCTGGAGACTAAAACCACTTGAAAAGTAGCCACCTTCAAAATACCAACAGACAGCATTAAAAAAAAAAAAAAAACTTTACAGGGCAACACTAATTCCTTGATAAGCAACAATTAGAACTTACCCCTCTACCATTGTAGTATGGCACACTGTCCCAGGTAGCTACAAAAGCTGAAGTAGCGGCAAAAGTTACGTTAGGGAAGTATCGCTGAACAGCTGCAGTGACTTGCGCCAGTACAGCACTGCTTGTATCCTCTCTACAGGAGATAGTTCCACCACGTCTGTTGTCAAGGTGAGTCCAAAGAGGAGCAATGATGTCTCTTCCAGAATTCAGAAGGGGGATGAAGTCGGACAGTGGCTCAGTAAAAGTTAGATGGCCATCGTTGTTGACCTAAAATTTAGGACATAACATTTGCATGTTGTAAAGGGCATAAGTATATATATATATATATATATATATATTGACAGAATGCAGAGGTAGCCTTAAGCACAACTTTTGCTAGTTAATTCTACGACTCAAAAGGCCTCTGAATGTCACATATACAAAAACCTGTAGATAAAAATACCAACAGCTGAACGAAGTAAAACTACTGCTTTCACTCATGTATAGAGACTTGTCATTTCAGGTGCACGTAGCTAAAAGACAACAAAAAATACTTACAAAGGTCTGGTTATGTGTGCGTCCAAAAAATTTGAAAGGCTGCTGCAACGTAATGGCTCCAGAGCTTCCATTTTCCAAACGCGGTGTTACAATTTCTCCATTTCCAAAAGGTAGGAAATTAGCTGGCACTAGGAAAAATGTAAGTGACAAGGAATCCTTTAGTTGTTCGGGGAAACATGAGCCTGTATACGCTACACTGGTTATGGGTTTAAAGGGGGAATTCACTACGAATGAATTGTGCTCGCTAATGGTCTTGTTTATTTTTGTGTGTTCCGCATTTGTTTTTTAGGACCCAATTCACTGCATATACGATGCAAATAAGGAAGCTAAGCCGGAGAATTGTGCCCACAAAACTACTGCTGATCAGAATTTGCCCAGTGCGGTCCCACAGCTTGCAGGCTGCTTCTCGATGGAAGGTCGTGGAGAATACGGCAGACCACTACAGTCTGGCAGACTTTACTGGGATTGTAGTGTATGACTCCCCACTGCCATCCAGCACCGGAATTGGCTTTTTAAAAGCCAAAATTGCACTCAAATACAATGTGTCGGGTCAAGTACAACTGTAAATACGATAGAGGTTTTTGCGTTCAGGTACGAGCTGCTACAGTGGCACAAACGTTTAGTGAATTCACCCCTGAGTATCTTGTCACAAAAATAAAAAAAATAATACAACTCGACGTCTTACGGAATGGCGACCCATCGACGTGGAAAGACCAGCAAGCCGTCACGTTGATATTACTGCTTGATGAGAGTTCAGGGACACTGGCTGCTGGAATTGTGAAAGAACTGACAGAGTCCACAGTGTTATAACCAGCCTGTAGAGACAGAGAAAAAAATGATGCTGTCATTCAGTTTAAAAAATAAGTGAGAGAGAGAGAGATAGAAACCCTTCTTTCACTTATAGGAGCCATTCATTATAAACTGCATATCCGTATGGTTTTTGTCATTGGTAGGCTACAATGTTCAAGAATCAGGACTTCACCGACCTGCCAAGGTTGTCCTGTTTCAGCAATATCTCCGTAATAGATCAGGATGAAAGAGCGATGAACATTGTACGCTAAAACCACTTGGAAACTGGCCAGCTTGAAAACAGCAAGAGACACCATTCAAAACCTTCCACGCAAACAAGACGGACCATTCACTGATATTTAAAGATTACTGTTAAGTCTTACCCCTCCACCACTGTGGTATGGCACACTGTCCCAGGTAGCGACAAACGCTGTGGTAGCATCAAAAGGTATGTTAGGGAAGTATTGCTTAACAGCTCCAGTGACTTGTGCCAGTACAGCACTGCTTGTATCCTCTCTATAGGAGACAGTTCCACCATGTCTGTTGTCAAGGCGAGTCCAAAGAGGAGCAATGATGTCTCTTGCGGAATCCAGAGAGGAGTTGTAGGCAGACAGTGGTTCAGTAAACGTTAGATAGCCATTGTTGTTCACCTAGAATTTAGGACCACAATTATTCCAAAACGTTTTTAAAGAGCATTTTGAAGAAACAAGGGCGTACAAAAATAACTTGCAACTTAAGAGGCAGAGGGAAATGGAATGCTTACAAAGATCTGGTTGTATGTGCGTCCAAAGTATTTGAAAGGCTGTTGCAAGAAAATGACACCAGAGCTTCCATCATCAGCAGGGGGGTTGACTATTTCTTCATCCCCAGAAGGCAGGAAATTAGTTGGCACTAAGAAAAGGAGAAGCAAGGATAAGGAAGGAGCTCACAAATGGTACAGGTTAAGCTTGAGCTTCTGGTTGCATTGGCTTACAGTTCGGTGCGCCATCGACATGGAAAGAGCAGCGGCCATTCACATTGATATTGCTGCTGGAAGAGAGCTGTGGGGCACTGGTTACTGGAATTGTGAAAGAATTGACAGAGTCCACTGTGCTGTAGCCAGCCTGTAGAAGGAAATAAATCATTGTTAGGTCCTCAACCTGTTCCAGATAGAACTGTCTTTGGGTGGAATGTAAGGGATGAAGTGAGGTAAGGGCAATTCCTTGTCATTCTTCTAATCCGTAAAATCTTCAAGGACCTGTCTTCACTCACCTGCCAAATTTGTTCTGTTTCTGAAATGTGTCCATAGTTGAGCAAGATGAAAGAGCGATGGACGCTGGAGACTAAAACCACTTGAAAAGTAGCCACCTTCAAAATACCAACAGACAGCATTAAAAAAAAAAAAAAACTTTACAGGGCAACACTAATTCCTTGATAAGCAACAATTAGAACTTACCCCTCTACCATTGTAGTATGGCACACTGTCCCAGGTAGCTACAAAAGCTGAAGTAGCGGCAAAAGTTACGTTAGGGAAGTATCGCTGAACAGCTGCAGTGACTTGCGCCAGTACAGCACTGCTTGTATCCTCTCTACAGGAGATAGTTCCACCACGTCTGTTGTCAAGGTGAGTCCAAAGAGGAGCAATGATGTCTCTTCCAGAATTCAGAAGGGGGATGAAGTCGGACAGTGGCTCAGTAAAAGTTAGATGGCCATCGTTGTTGACCTAAAATTTAGGACATAACATTTGCATGTTGTAAAGGGCATAAGTATATATATATATATATATATATATATATATATATATTGACAGAATGCAAAGGTAGCCTTAAGCACAACTTTTGCTAGTTAATTCTACGACTCAAAAGGCCTCTGAATGTCACATATACAAAAACCTGTAGATAAAAATACCAACAGCTGAACGAAGTAAAACTACTGCTTTCACTCATGTATAGAGACTTGTCATTTCAGGTGCACGTAGCTAAAAGACAACAAAAAATACTTACAAAGGTCTGGTTATGTGTGCGTCCAAAAAATTTGAAAGGCTGCTGCAACGTAATGGCTCCAGAGCTTCCATTTTCCAAACGCGGTGTTACAATTTCTCCATTTCCAAAAGGTAGGAAATTAGCTGGCACTAGGAAAAATGTAAGTGACAAGGAATCCTTTAGTTGTTCGGGGAAACATGAGCCTGTATACGCTACACTGGTTATGGGTTTAAAGGGGGAATTCACTACGAATGAATTGTGCTCGCTAATGGTCTTGTTTATTTTTGTGTGTTCCGCATTTGTTTTTTAGGACCCAATTCACTGCATATACGATGCAAATAAGGAAGCTAAGCCGGAGAATTATGCCCACAAAACTACTGCTGATCAGAATTTGCCCAGTGCGGTCCCACAGCTTGCAGGCTGCTTCTCGATGGAAGGTCGTGGAGAATACGGCAGACCACTACAGTCTGGCAGACTTTACTGGGATTGTAGTGTATGACTCCCCACTGCCATCCAGCACCGGAATTGGCTTTTTAAAAGCCAAAATTGCACTCAAATACAATGTGTCGGGTCAAGTACAACTGTAAATACGATAGAGGTTTTTGCGTTCAGGTACGAGCTGCTACAGTGGCACAAACGTTTAGTGAATTCACCCCTGAGTATCTTGTCACAAAAATAAAAAAAATAATACAACTCGACGTCTTACGGAATGGCGACCCATCGACGTGGAAAGACCAGCAAGCCGTCACGTTGATATTACTGCTTGATGAGAGTTCAGGGACACTGGCTGCTGGAATTGTGAAAGAACTGACAGAGTCCACAGTGTTATAACCAGCCTGTAGAGACAGAGAAAAAAATGATGCTGTCATTCAGTTTAAAAAATAAGTGAGAGAGAGAGAGATAGAAACCCTTCTTTCACTTATAGGAGCCATTCATTATAAACTGCATATCCGTATGGTTTTTGTCATTGGTAGGCTACAATGTTCAAGAATCAGGACTTCACCGACCTGCCAAGGTTGTCCTGTTTCAGCAATATCTCCGTAATAGATCAGGATGAAAGAGCGATGAACATTGTACGCTAAAACCACTTGGAAACTGGCCAGCTTGAAAACAGCAAGAGACACCATTCAAAACCTTCCACGCAAACAAGACGGACCATTCACTGATATTTAAAGATTACTGTTAAGTCTTACCCCTCCACCACTGTGGTATGGCACACTGTCCCAGGTAGCGACAAACGCTGTGGTAGCATCAAAAGGTATGTTAGGGAAGTATTGCTTAACAGCTCCAGTGACTTGTGCCAGTACAGCACTGCTTGTATCCTCTCTATAGGAGACAGTTCCACCATGTCTGTTGTCAAGGCGAGTCCAAAGAGGAGCAATGATGTCTCTTGCGGAATCCAGAGAGGAGTTGTAGGCAGACAGTGGTTCAGTAAACGTTAGATAGCCATTGTTGTTCACCTAGAATTTAGGACCACAATTATTCCAAAACGTTTTTAAAGAGCATTTTGAAGAAACAAGGGCGTACAAAAATAACTTGCAACTTAAGAGGCAGAGGGAAATGGAATGCTTACAAAGATCTGGTTGTATGTGCGTCCAAAGTATTTGAAAGGCTGTTGCAAGAAAATGACACCAGAGCTTCCATCATCAGCAGGGGGGTTGACTATTTCTTCATCCCCAGAAGGCAGGAAATTAGTTGGCACTAAGAAAAGGAGAAGCAAGGATAAGGAAGGAGCTCACAAATGGTACAGGTTAAGCTTGAGCTTCTGGTTGCATTGGCTTACAGTTCGGTGCGCCATCGACATGGAAAGAGCAGCGGCCATTCACATTGATATTGCTGCTGGAAGAGAGCTGTGGGGCACTGGTTACTGGAATTGTGAAAGAATTGACAGAGTCCACTGTGCTGTAGCCAGCCTGTAGAAGGAAATAAATCATTGTTAGGTCCTCAACCTGTTCCAGATAGAACTGTCTTTGGGTGGAATGTAAGGGATGAAGTGAGGTAAGGGCAATTCCTTGTCATTCTTCTCATCCGTAAAATCTTCAAGGACCTGTCTTCACTCACCTGCCAAATTTGTTCTGTTTCTGAAATGTGTCCATAGTTGAGCAAGATGAAAGAGCGATGGACGCTGGAGACTAAAACCACTTGAAAAGTAGCCACCTTCAAAATACCAACAGACAGCATTAAAAAAAAAAAAAAACTTTACAGGGCAACACTAATTCCTTGATAAGCAACAATTAGAACTTACCCCTCTACCATTGTAGTATGGCACACTGTCCCAGGTAGCTACAAAAGCTGAAGTAGCGGCAAAAGTTACGTTAGGGAAGTATCGCTGAACAGCTGCAGTGACTTGCGCCAGTACAGCACTGCTTGTATCCTCTCTACAGGAGATAGTTCCACCACGTCTGTTGTCAAGGTGAGTCCAAAGAGGAGCAATGATGTCTCTTCCAGAATTCAGAAGGGGGATGAAGTCGGACAGTGGCTCAGTAAAAGTTAGATGGCCATCGTTGTTGACCTAAAATTTAGAACATAACATTTGCATGTTGTAAAGGGCATAAGTATATATATATATATATATATATATATATATATATATTGACAGAATGCAGAGGTAGCCTTAAGCACAACTTTTGCTAGTTAATTCTACGACTCAAAAGGCCTCTGAATGTCACATATACAAAAACCTGTAGATAAAAATACCAACAGCTGAACGAAGTAAAACTACTGCTTTCACTCATGTATAGAGACTTGTCATTTCAGGTGCACGTAGCTAAAAGACAACAAAAAATACTTACAAAGGTCTGGTTATGTGTGCGTCCAAAAAATTTGAAAGGCTGCTGCAACGTAATGGCTCCAGAGCTTCCATTTTCCAAACGCGGTGTTACAATTTCTCCATTTCCAAAAGGTAGGAAATTAGCTGGCACTAGGAAAAATGTAAGTGACAAGGAATCCTTTAGTTGTTCGGGGAAACATGAGCCTGTATACGCTACACTGGTTATGGGTTTAAAGGGGGAATTCACTACGAATGAATTGTGCTCGCTAATGGTCTTGTTTATTTTTGTGTGTTCCGCATTTGTTTTTTAGGACCCAATTCACTGCATATACGATGCAAATAAGGAAGCTAAGCCGGAGAATTGTGCCCACAAAACTACTGCTGATCAGAATTTGCCCAGTGCGGTCCCACAGCTTGCAGGCTGCTTCTCGATGGAAGGTCGTGGAGAATACGGCAGACCACTACAGTCTGGCAGACTTTACTGGGATTGTAGTGTATGACTCCCCACTGCCATCCAGCACCGGAATTGGCTTTTTAAAAGCCAAAATTGCACTCAAATACAATGTGTCGGGTCAAGTACAACTGTAAATACGATAGAGGTTTTTGCGTTCAGGTACGAGCTGCTACAGTGGCACAAACGTTTAGTGAATTCACCCCTGAGTATCTTGTCACAAAAATAAAAAAAATAATACAACTCGACGTCTTACGGAATGGCGACCCATCGACGTGGAAAGACCAGCAAGCCGTCACGTTGATATTACTGCTTGATGAGAGTTCAGGGACACTGGCTGCTGGAATTGTGAAAGAACTGACAGAGTCCACAGTGTTATAACCAGCCTGTAGAGACAGAGAAAAAAATGATGCTGTCATTCAGTTTAAAAAATAAGTGAGAGAGAGAGAGATAGAAACCCTTCTTTCACTTATAGGAGCCATTCATTATAAACTGCATATCCGTATGGTTTTTGTCATTGGTAGGCTACAATGTTCAAGAATCAGGACTTCACCGACCTGCCAAGGTTGTCCTGTTTCAGCAATATCTCCGTAATAGATCAGGATGAAAGAGCGATGAACATTGTACGCTAAAACCACTTGGAAACTGGCCAGCTTGAAAACAGCAAGAGACACCATTCAAAACCTTCCACGCAAACAAGACGGACCATTCACTGATATTTAAAGATTACTGTTAAGTCTTACCCCTCCACCACTGTGGTATGGCACACTGTCCCAGGTAGCGACAAACGCTGTGGTAGCATCAAAAGGTATGTTAGGGAAGTATTGCTTAACAGCTCCAGTGACTTGTGCCAGTACAGCACTGCTTGTATCCTCTCTATAGGAGACAGTTCCACCATGTCTGTTGTCAAGGCGAGTCCAAAGAGGAGCAATGATGTCTCTTGCGGAATCCAGAGAGGAGTTGTAGGCAGACAGTGGTTCAGTAAACGTTAGATAGCCATTGTTGTTCACCTAGAATTTAGGACCACAATTATTCCAAAACGTTTTTAAAGAGCATTTTGAAGAAACAAGGGCGTACAAAAATAACTTGCAACTTAAGAGGCAGAGGGAAATGGAATGCTTACAAAGATCTGGTTGTATGTGCGTCCAAAGTATTTGAAAGGCTGTTGCAAGAAAATGACACCAGAGCTTCCATCATCAGCAGGGGGGTTGACTATTTCTTCATCCCCAGAAGGCAGGAAATTAGTTGGCACTAAGAAAAGGAGAAGCAAGGATAAGGAAGGAGCTCACAAATGGTACAGGTTAAGCTTGAGCTTCTGGTTGCATTGGCTTACAGTTCGGTGCGCCATCGACATGGAAAGAGCAGCGGCCATTCACATTGATATTGCTGCTGGAAGAGAGCTGTGGGGCACTGGTTACTGGAATTGTGAAAGAATTGACAGAGTCCACTGTGCTGTAGCCAGCCTGTAGAAGGAAATAAATCATTGTTAGGTCCTCAACCTGTTCCAGATAGAACTGTCTTTGGGTGGAATGTAAGGGATGAAGTGAGGTAAGGGCAATTCCTTGTCATTCTTCTCATCCGTAAAATCTTCAAGGACCTGTCTTCACTCACCTGCCAAATTTGTTCTGTTTCTGAAATGTGTCCATAGTTGAGCAAGATGAAAGAGCGATGGACGCTGGAGACTAAAACCACTTGAAAAGTAGCCACCTTCAAAATACCAACAGACAGCATTAAAAAAAAAAAAAAACTTTACAGGGCAACACTAATTCCTTGATAAGCAACAATTAGAACTTACCCCTCTACCATTGTAGTATGGCACACTGTCCCAGGTAGCTACAAAAGCTGAAGTAGCGGCAAAAGTTACGTTAGGGAAGTATCGCTGAACAGCTGCAGTGACTTGCGCCAGTACAGCACTGCTTGTATCCTCTCTACAGGAGATAGTTCCACCACGTCTGTTGTCAAGGTGAGTCCAAAGAGGAGCAATGATGTCTCTTCCAGAATTCAGAAGGGGGATGAAGTCGGACAGTGGCTCAGTAAAAGTTAGATGGCCATCGTTGTTGACCTAAAATTTAGAACATAACATTTGCATGTTGTAAAGGGCATAAGTATATATATATATATATATATATATATATATATATATATTGACAGAATGCAGAGGTAGCCTTAAGCACAACTTTTGCTAGTTAATTCTACGACTCAAAAGGCCTCTGAATGTCACATATACAAAAACCTGTAGATAAAAATACCAACAGCTGAACGAAGTAAAACTACTGCTTTCACTCATGTATAGAGACTTGTCATTTCAGGTGCACGTAGCTAAAAGACAACAAAAAATACTTACAAAGGTCTGGTTATGTGTGCGTCCAAAAAATTTGAAAGGCTGCTGCAACGTAATGGCTCCAGAGCTTCCATTTTCCAAACGCGGTGTTACAATTTCTCCATTTCCAAAAGGTAGGAAATTAGCTGGCACTAGGAAAAATGTAAGTGACAAGGAATCCTTTAGTTGTTCGGGGAAACATGAGCCTGTATACGCTACACTGGTTATGGGTTTAAAGGGGGAATTCACTACGAATGAATTGTGCTCGCTAATGGTCTTGTTTATTTTTGTGTGTTCCGCATTTGTTTTTTAGGACCCAATTCACTGCATATACGATGCAAATAAGGAAGCTAAGCCGGAGAATTGTGCCCACAAAACTACTGCTGATCAGAATTTGCCCAGTGCGGTCCCACAGCTTGCAGGCTGCTTCTCGATGGAAGGTCGTGGAGAATACGGCAGACCACTACAGTCTGGCAGACTTTACTGGGATTGTAGTGTATGACTCCCCACTGCCATCCAGCACCGGAATTGGCTTTTTAAAAGCCAAAATTGCACTCAAATACAATGTGTCGGGTCAAGTACAACTGTAAATACGATAGAGGTTTTTGCGTTCAGGTACGAGCTGCTACAGTGGCACAAACGTTTAGTGAATTCACCCCTGAGTATCTTGTCACAAAAATAAAAAAAATAATACAACTCGACGTCTTACGGAATGGCGACCCATCGACGTGGAAAGACCAGCAAGCCGTCACGTTGATATTACTGCTTGATGAGAGTTCAGGGACACTGGCTGCTGGAATTGTGAAAGAACTGACAGAGTCCACAGTGTTATAACCAGCCTGTAGAGACAGAGAAAAAAATGATGCTGTCATTCAGTTTAAAAAATAAGTGAGAGAGAGAGAGATAGAAACCCTTCTTTCACTTATAGGAGCCATTCATTATAAACTGCATATCCGTATGGTTTTTGTCATTGGTAGGCTACAATGTTCAAGAATCAGGACTTCACCGACCTGCCAAGGTTGTCCTGTTTCAGCAATATCTCCGTAATAGATCAGGATGAAAGAGCGATGAACATTGTACGCTAAAACCACTTGGAAACTGGCCAGCTTGAAAACAGCAAGAGACACCATTCAAAACCTTCCACGCAAACAAGACGGACCATTCACTGATATTTAAAGATTACTGTTAAGTCTTACCCCTCCACCACTGTGGTATGGCACACTGTCCCAGGTAGCGACAAACGCTGTGGTAGCATCAAAAGGTATGTTAGGGAAGTATTGCTTAACAGCTCCAGTGACTTGTGCCAGTACAGCACTGCTTGTATCCTCTCTATAGGAGACAGTTCCACCATGTCTGTTGTCAAGGCGAGTCCAAAGAGGAGCAATGATGTCTCTTGCGGAATCCAGAGAGGAGTTGTAGGCAGACAGTGGTTCAGTAAACGTTAGATAGCCATTGTTGTTCACCTAGAATTTAGGACCACAATTATTCCAAAACGTTTTTAAAGAGCATTTTGAAGAAACAAGGGCGTACAAAAATAACTTGCAACTTAAGAGGCAGAGGGAAATGGAATGCTTACAAAGATCTGGTTGTATGTGCGTCCAAAGTATTTGAAAGGCTGTTGCAAGAAAATGACACCAGAGCTTCCATCATCAGCAGGGGGGTTGACTATTTCTTCATCCCCAGAAGGCAGGAAATTAGTTGGCACTAAGAAAAGGAGAAGCAAGGATAAGGAAGGAGCTCACAAATGGTACAGGTTAAGCTTGAGCTTCTGGTTGCATTGGCTTACAGTTCGGTGCGCCATCGACATGGAAAGAGCAGCGGCCATTCACATTGATATTGCTGCTGGAAGAGAGCTGTGGGGCACTGGTTACTGGAATTGTGAAAGAATTGACAGAGTCCACTGTGCTGTAGCCAGCCTGTAGAAGGAAATAAATCATTGTTAGGTCCTCAACCTGTTCCAGATAGAACTGTCTTTGGGTGGAATGTAAGGGATGAAGTGAGGTAAGGGCAATTCCTTGTCATTCTTCTCATCCGTAAAATCTTCAAGGACCTGTCTTCACTCACCTGCCAAATTTGTTCTGTTTCTGAAATGTGTCCATAGTTGAGCAAGATGAAAGAGCGATGGACGCTGGAGACTAAAACCACTTGAAAAGTAGCCACCTTCAAAATACCAACAGACAGCATTAAAAAAAAAAAAAAACTTTACAGGGCAACACTAATTCCTTGATAAGCAACAATTAGAACTTACCCCTCTACCATTGTAGTATGGCACACTGTCCCAGGTAGCTACAAAAGCTGAAGTAGCGGCAAAAGTTACGTTAGGGAAGTATCGCTGAACAGCTGCAGTGACTTGCGCCAGTACAGCACTGCTTGTATCCTCTCTACAGGAGATAGTTCCACCACGTCTGTTGTCAAGGTGAGTCCAAAGAGGAGCAATGATGTCTCTTCCAGAATTCAGAAGGGGGATGAAGTCGGACAGTGGCTCAGTAAAAGTTAGATGGCCATCGTTGTTGACCTAAAATTTAGAACATAACATTTGCATGTTGTAAAGGGCATAAGTATATATATATATATATATATATATATATATATATATTGACAGAATGCAGAGGTAGCCTTAAGCACAACTTTTGCTAGTTAATTCTACGACTCAAAAGGCCTCTGAATGTCACATATACAAAAACCTGTAGATAAAAATACCAACAGCTGAACGAAGTAAAACTACTGCTTTCACTCATGTATAGAGACTTGTCATTTCAGGTGCACGTAGCTAAAAGACAACAAAAAATACTTACAAAGGTCTGGTTATGTGTGCGTCCAAAAAATTTGAAAGGCTGCTGCAACGTAATGGCTCCAGAGCTTCCATTTTCCAAACGCGGTGTTACAATTTCTCCATTTCCAAAAGGTAGGAAATTAGCTGGCACTAGGAAAAATGTAAGTGACAAGGAATCCTTTAGTTGTTCGGGGAAACATGAGCCTGTATACGCTACACTGGTTATGGGTTTAAAGGGGGAATTCACTACGAATGAATTGTGCTCGCTAATGGTCTTGTTTATTTTTGTGTGTTCCGCATTTGTTTTTTAGGACCCAATTCACTGCATATACGATGCAAATAAGGAAGCTAAGCCGGAGAATTGTGCCCACAAAACTACTGCTGATCAGAATTTGCCCAGTGCGGTCCCACAGCTTGCAGGCTGCTTCTCGATGGAAGGTCGTGGAGAATACGGCAGACCACTACAGTCTGGCAGACTTTACTGGGATTGTAGTGTATGACTCCCCACTGCCATCCAGCACCGGAATTGGCTTTTTAAAAGCCAAAATTGCACTCAAATACAATGTGTCGGGTCAAGTACAACTGTAAATACGATAGAGGTTTTTGCGTTCAGGTACGAGCTGCTACAGTGGCACAAACGTTTAGTGAATTCACCCCTGAGTATCTTGTCACAAAAATAAAAAAAATAATACAACTCGACGTCTTACGGAATGGCGACCCATCGACGTGGAAAGACCAGCAAGCCGTCACGTTGATATTACTGCTTGATGAGAGTTCAGGGACACTGGCTGCTGGAATTGTGAAAGAACTGACAGAGTCCACAGTGTTATAACCAGCCTGTAGAGACAGAGAAAAAAATGATGCTGTCATTCAGTTTAAAAAATAAGTGAGAGAGAGAGAGATAGAAACCCTTCTTTCACTTATAGGAGCCATTCATTATAAACTGCATATCCGTATGGTTTTTGTCATTGGTAGGCTACAATGTTCAAGAATCAGGACTTCACCGACCTGCCAAGGTTGTCCTGTTTCAGCAATATCTCCGTAATAGATCAGGATGAAAGAGCGATGAACATTGTACGCTAAAACCACTTGGAAACTGGCCAGCTTGAAAACAGCAAGAGACACCATTCAAAACCTTCCACGCAAACAAGACGGACCATTCACTGATATTTAAAGATTACTGTTAAGTCTTACCCCTCCACCACTGTGGTATGGCACACTGTCCCAGGTAGCGACAAACGCTGTGGTAGCATCAAAAGGTATGTTAGGGAAGTATTGCTTAACAGCTCCAGTGACTTGTGCCAGTACAGCACTGCTTGTATCCTCTCTATAGGAGACAGTTCCACCATGTCTGTTGTCAAGGCGAGTCCAAAGAGGAGCAATGATGTCTCTTGCGGAATCCAGAGAGGAGTTGTAGGCAGACAGTGGTTCAGTAAACGTTAGATAGCCATTGTTGTTCACCTAGAATTTAGGACCACAATTATTCCAAAACGTTTTTAAAGAGCATTTTGAAGAAACAAGGGCGTACAAAAATAACTTGCAACTTAAGAGGCAGAGGGAAATGGAATGCTTACAAAGATCTGGTTGTATGTGCGTCCAAAGTATTTGAAAGGCTGTTGCAAGAAAATGACACCAGAGCTTCCATCATCAGCAGGGGGGTTGACTATTTCTTCATCCCCAGAAGGCAGGAAATTAGTTGGCACTAAGAAAAGGAGAAGCAAGGATAAGGAAGGAGCTCACAAATGGTACAGGTTAAGCTTGAGCTTCTGGTTGCATTGGCTTACAGTTCGGTGCGCCATCGACATGGAAAGAGCAGCGGCCATTCACATTGATATTGCTGCTGGAAGAGAGCTGTGGGGCACTGGTTACTGGAATTGTGAAAGAATTGACAGAGTCCACTGTGCTGTAGCCAGCCTGTAGAAGGAAATAAATCATTGTTAGGTCCTCAACCTGTTCCAGATAGAACTGTCTTTGGGTGGAATGTAAGGGATGAAGTGAGGTAAGGGCAATTCCTTGTCATTCTTCTCATCCGTAAAATCTTCAAGGACCTGTCTTCACTCACCTGCCAAATTTGTTCTGTTTCTGAAATGTGTCCATAGTTGAGCAAGATGAAAGAGCGATGGACGCTGGAGACTAAAACCACTTGAAAAGTAGCCACCTTCAAAATACCAACAGACAGCATTAAAAAAAAAAAAAAACTTTACAGGGCAACACTAATTCCTTGATAAGCAACAATTAGAACTTACCCCTCTACCATTGTAGTATGGCACACTGTCCCAGGTAGCTACAAAAGCTGAAGTAGCGGCAAAAGTTACGTTAGGGAAGTATCGCTGAACAGCTGCAGTGACTTGCGCCAGTACAGCACTGCTTGTATCCTCTCTACAGGAGATAGTTCCACCACGTCTGTTGTCAAGGTGAGTCCAAAGAGGAGCAATGATGTCTCTTCCAGAATTCAGAAGGGGGATGAAGTCGGACAGTGGCTCAGTAAAAGTTAGATGGCCATCGTTGTTGACCTAAAATTTAGAACATAACATTTGCATGTTGTAAAGGGCATAAGTATATATATATATATATATATATATATATATATATATATTGACAGAATGCAGAGGTAGCCTTAAGCACAACTTTTGCTAGTTAATTCTACGACTCAAAAGGCCTCTGAATGTCACATATACAAAAACCTGTAGATAAAAATACCAACAGCTGAACGAAGTAAAACTACTGCTTTCACTCATGTATAGAGACTTGTCATTTCAGGTGCACGTAGCTAAAAGACAACAAAAAATACTTACAAAGGTCTGGTTATGTGTGCGTCCAAAAAATTTGAAAGGCTGCTGCAACGTAATGGCTCCAGAGCTTCCATTTTCCAAACGCGGTGTTACAATTTCTCCATTTCCAAAAGGTAGGAAATTAGCTGGCACTAGGAAAAATGTAAGTGACAAGGAATCCTTTAGTTGTTCGGGGAAACATGAGCCTGTATACGCTACACTGGTTATGGGTTTAAAGGGGGAATTCACTACGAATGAATTGTGCTCGCTAATGGTCTTGTTTATTTTTGTGTGTTCCGCATTTGTTTTTTAGGACCCAATTCACTGCATATACGATGCAAATAAGGAAGCTAAGCCGGAGAATTGTGCCCACAAAACTACTGCTGATCAGAATTTGCCCAGTGCGGTCCCACAGCTTGCAGGCTGCTTCTCGATGGAAGGTCGTGGAGAATACGGCAGACCACTACAGTCTGGCAGACTTTACTGGGATTGTAGTGTATGACTCCCCACTGCCATCCAGCACCGGAATTGGCTTTTTAAAAGCCAAAATTGCACTCAAATACAATGTGTCGGGTCAAGTACAACTGTAAATACGATAGAGGTTTTTGCGTTCAGGTACGAGCTGCTACAGTGGCACAAACGTTTAGTGAATTCACCCCTGAGTATCTTGTCACAAAAATAAAAAAAATAATACAACTCGACGTCTTACGGAATGGCGACCCATCGACGTGGAAAGACCAGCAAGCCGTCACGTTGATATTACTGCTTGATGAGAGTTCAGGGACACTGGCTGCTGGAATTGTGAAAGAACTGACAGAGTCCACAGTGTTATAACCAGCCTGTAGAGACAGAGAAAAAAATGATGCTGTCATTCAGTTTAAAAAATAAGTGAGAGAGAGAGAGATAGAAACCCTTCTTTCACTTATAGGAGCCATTCATTATAAACTGCATATCCGTATGGTTTTTGTCATTGGTAGGCTACAATGTTCAAGAATCAGGACTTCACCGACCTGCCAAGGTTGTCCTGTTTCAGCAATATCTCCGTAATAGATCAGGATGAAAGAGCGATGAACATTGTACGCTAAAACCACTTGGAAACTGGCCAGCTTGAAAACAGCAAGAGACACCATTCAAAACCTTCCACGCAAACAAGACGGACCATTCACTGATATTTAAAGATTACTGTTAAGTCTTACCCCTCCACCACTGTGGTATGGCACACTGTCCCAGGTAGCGACAAACGCTGTGGTAGCATCAAAAGGTATGTTAGGGAAGTATTGCTTAACAGCTCCAGTGACTTGTGCCAGTACAGCACTGCTTGTATCCTCTCTATAGGAGACAGTTCCACCATGTCTGTTGTCAAGGCGAGTCCAAAGAGGAGCAATGATGTCTCTTGCGGAATCCAGAGAGGAGTTGTAGGCAGACAGTGGTTCAGTAAACGTTAGATAGCCATTGTTGTTCACCTAGAATTTAGGACCACAATTATTCCAAAACGTTTTTAAAGAGCATTTTGAAGAAACAAGGGCGTACAAAAATAACTTGCAACTTAAGAGGCAGAGGGAAATGGAATGCTTACAAAGATCTGGTTGTATGTGCGTCCAAAGTATTTGAAAGGCTGTTGCAAGAAAATGACACCAGAGCTTCCATCATCAGCAGGGGGGTTGACTATTTCTTCATCCCCAGAAGGCAGGAAATTAGTTGGCACTAAGAAAAGGAGAAGCAAGGATAAGGAAGGAGCTCACAAATGGTACAGGTTAAGCTTGAGCTTCTGGTTGCATTGGCTTACAGTTCGGTGCGCCATCGACATGGAAAGAGCAGCGGCCATTCACATTGATATTGCTGCTGGAAGAGAGCTGTGGGGCACTGGTTACTGGAATTGTGAAAGAATTGACAGAGTCCACTGTGCTGTAGCCAGCCTGTAGAAGGAAATAAATCATTGTTAGGTCCTCAACCTGTTCCAGATAGAACTGTCTTTGGGTGGAATGTAAGGGATGAAGTGAGGTAAGGGCAATTCCTTGTCATTCTTCTCATCCGTAAAATCTTCAAGGACCTGTCTTCACTCACCTGCCAAATTTGTTCTGTTTCTGAAATGTGTCCATAGTTGAGCAAGATGAAAGAGCGATGGACGCTGGAGACTAAAACCACTTGAAAAGTAGCCACCTTCAAAATACCAACAGACAGCATTAAAAAAAAAAAAAAACTTTACAGGGCAACACTAATTCCTTGATAAGCAACAATTAGAACTTACCCCTCTACCATTGTAGTATGGCACACTGTCCCAGGTAGCTACAAAAGCTGAAGTAGCGGCAAAAGTTACGTTAGGGAAGTATCGCTGAACAGCTGCAGTGACTTGCGCCAGTACAGCACTGCTTGTATCCTCTCTACAGGAGATAGTTCCACCACGTCTGTTGTCAAGGTGAGTCCAAAGAGGAGCAATGATGTCTCTTCCAGAATTCAGAAGGGGGATGAAGTCGGACAGTGGCTCAGTAAAAGTTAGATGGCCATCGTTGTTGACCTAAAATTTAGAACATAACATTTGCATGTTGTAAAGGGCATAAGTATATATATATATATATATATATATATATATATATTGACAGAATGCAGAGGTAGCCTTAAGCACAACTTTTGCTAGTTAATTCTACGACTCAAAAGGCCTCTGAATGTCACATATACAAAAACCTGTAGATAAAAATACCAACAGCTGAACGAAGTAAAACTACTGCTTTCACTCATGTATAGAGACTTGTCATTTCAGGTGCACGTAGCTAAAAGACAACAAAAAATACTTACAAAGGTCTGGTTATGTGTGCGTCCAAAAAATTTGAAAGGCTGCTGCAACGTAATGGCTCCAGAGCTTCCATTTTCCAAACGCGGTGTTACAATTTCTCCATTTCCAAAAGGTAGGAAATTAGCTGGCACTAGGAAAAATGTAAGTGACAAGGAATCCTTTAGTTGTTCGGGGAAACATGAGCCTGTATACGCTACACTGGTTATGGGTTTAAAGGGGGAATTCACTACGAATGAATTGTGCTCGCTAATGGTCTTGTTTATTTTTGTGTGTTCCGCATTTGTTTTTTAGGACCCAATTCACTGCATATACGATGCAAATAAGGAAGCTAAGCCGGAGAATTGTGCCCACAAAACTACTGCTGATCAGAATTTGCCCAGTGCGGTCCCACAGCTTGCAGGCTGCTTCTCGATGGAAGGTCGTGGAGAATACGGCAGACCACTACAGTCTGGCAGACTTTACTGGGATTGTAGTGTATGACTCCCCACTGCCATCCAGCACCGGAATTGGCTTTTTAAAAGCCAAAATTGCACTCAAATACAATGTGTCGGGTCAAGTACAACTGTAAATACGATAGAGGTTTTTGCGTTCAGGTACGAGCTGCTACAGTGGCACAAACGTTTAGTGAATTCACCCCTGAGTATCTTGTCACAAAAATAAAAAAAATAATACAACTCGACGTCTTACGGAATGGCGACCCATCGACGTGGAAAGACCAGCAAGCCGTCACGTTGATATTACTGCTTGATGAGAGTTCAGGGACACTGGCTGCTGGAATTGTGAAAGAACTGACAGAGTCCACAGTGTTATAACCAGCCTGTAGAGACAGAGAAAAAAATGATGCTGTCATTCAGTTTAAAAAATAAGTGAGAGAGAGAGAGATAGAAACCCTTCTTTCACTTATAGGAGCCATTCATTATAAACTGCATATCCGTATGGTTTTTGTCATTGGTAGGCTACAATGTTCAAGAATCAGGACTTCACCGACCTGCCAAGGTTGTCCTGTTTCAGCAATATCTCCGTAATAGATCAGGATGAAAGAGCGATGAACATTGTACGCTAAAACCACTTGGAAACTGGCCAGCTTGAAAACAGCAAGAGACACCATTCAAAACCTTCCACGCAAACAAGACGGACCATTCACTGATATTTAAAGATTACTGTTAAGTCTTACCCCTCCACCACTGTGGTATGGCACACTGTCCCAGGTAGCGACAAACGCTGTGGTAGCATCAAAAGGTATGTTAGGGAAGTATTGCTTAACAGCTCCAGTGACTTGTGCCAGTACAGCACTGCTTGTATCCTCTCTATAGGAGACAGTTCCACCATGTCTGTTGTCAAGGCGAGTCCAAAGAGGAGCAATGATGTCTCTTGCGGAATCCAGAGAGGAGTTGTAGGCAGACAGTGGTTCAGTAAACGTTAGATAGCCATTGTTGTTCACCTAGAATTTAGGACCACAATTATTCCAAAACGTTTTTAAAGAGCATTTTGAAGAAACAAGGGCGTACAAAAATAACTTGCAACTTAAGAGGCAGAGGGAAATGGAATGCTTACAAAGATCTGGTTGTATGTGCGTCCAAAGTATTTGAAAGGCTGTTGCAAGAAAATGACACCAGAGCTTCCATCATCAGCAGGGGGGTTGACTATTTCTTCATCCCCAGAAGGCAGGAAATTAGTTGGCACTAAGAAAAGGAGAAGCAAGGATAAGGAAGGAGCTCACAAATGGTACAGGTTAAGCTTGAGCTTCTGGTTGCATTGGCTTACAGTTCGGTGCGCCATCGACATGGAAAGAGCAGCGGCCATTCACATTGATATTGCTGCTGGAAGAGAGCTGTGGGGCACTGGTTACTGGAATTGTGAAAGAATTGACAGAGTCCACTGTGCTGTAGCCAGCCTGTAGAAGGAAATAAATCATTGTTAGGTCCTCAACCTGTTCCAGATAGAACTGTCTTTGGGTGGAATGTAAGGGATGAAGTGAGGTAAGGGCAATTCCTTGTCATTCTTCTCATCCGTAAAATCTTCAAGGACCTGTCTTCACTCACCTGCCAAATTTGTTCTGTTTCTGAAATGTGTCCATAGTTGAGCAAGATGAAAGAGCGATGGACGCTGGAGACTAAAACCACTTGAAAAGTAGCCACCTTCAAAATACCAACAGACAGCATTAAAAAAAAAAAAAAACTTTACAGGGCAACACTAATTCCTTGATAAGCAACAATTAGAACTTACCCCTCTACCATTGTAGTATGGCA
This sequence comes from Cirrhinus molitorella, assembly GCA_033026305.1. Lineage (NCBI taxonomy): Eukaryota > Metazoa > Chordata > Actinopteri > Cypriniformes > Cyprinidae > Cirrhinus > Cirrhinus molitorella. The sequence goes on along the minus strand of CM065132.1, from coordinate 28,101,202 downwards.
CACTGTCCCAGGTAGCTACAAAAGCTGAAGTAGCGGCAACAGTTACGTTAGGGAAGTATCGCTGAACAGCTGCAGTGACTTGCGCCAGTACAGCACTGCTTGTATCCTCTCTACAGGAGATAGTTCCACCACGTCTGTTGTCAAGGTGAGTCCAAAGAGGAGCAATGATGTCTCTTCCAGAATTCAGAAGGGGGATGAAGTCGGACAGTGGCTCAGTAAAAGTTAGATGGCCATCGTTGTTGACCTAAAATTTAGAACATAACATTTGCATGTTGTAAAGGGCATAAGTATATATATATATATATATATATATATATATATATTGACAGAATGCAGAGGTAGCCTTAAGCACAACTTTTGCTAGTTAATTCTACGACTCAAAAGGCCTCTGAATGTCACATATACAAAAACCTGTAGATAAAAATACCAACAGCTGAACGAAGTAAAACTACTGCTTTCACTCATGTATAGAGACTTGTCATTTCAGGTGCACGTAGCTAAAAGACAACAAAAAATACTTACAAAGGTCTGGTTATGTGTGCGTCCAAAAAATTTGAAAGGCTGCTGCAACGTAATGGCTCCAGAGCTTCCATTTTCCAAACGCGGTGTTACAATTTCTCCATTTCCAAAAGGTAGGAAATTAGCTGGCACTAGGAAAAATGTAAGTGACAAGGAATCCTTTAGTTGTTCGGGGAAACATGAGCCTGTATACGCTACACTGGTTATGGGTTTAAAGGGGGAATTCACTACGAATGAATTGTGCTCGCTAATGGTCTTGTTTATTTTTGTGTGTTCCGCATTTGTTTTTTAGGACCCAATTCACTGCATATACGATGCAAATAAGGAAGCTAAGCCGGAGAATTGTGCCCACAAAACTACTGCTGATCAGAATTTGCCCAGTGCGGTCCCACAGCTTGCAGGCTGCTTCTCGATGGAAGGTCGTGGAGAATACGGCAGACCACTACAGTCTGGCAGACTTTACTGGGATTGTAGTGTATGACTCCCCACTGCCATCCAGCACCGGAATTGGCTTTTTAAAAGCCAAAATTGCACTCAAATACAATGTGTCGGGTCAAGTACAACTGTAAATACGATAGAGGTTTTTGCGTTCAGGTACGAGCTGCTACAGTGGCACAAACGTTTAGTGAATTCACCCCTGAGTATCTTGTCACAAAAATAAAAAAAATAATACAACTCGACGTCTTACGGAATGGCGACCCATCGACGTGGAAAGACCAGCAAGCCGTCACGTTGATATTACTGCTTGATGAGAGTTCAGGGACACTGGCTGCTGGAATTGTGAAAGAACTGACAGAGTCCACAGTGTTATAACCAGCCTGTAGAGACAGAGAAAAAAATGATGCTGTCATTCAGTTTAAAAAATAAGTGAGAGAGAGAGAGATAGAAACCCTTCTTTCACTTATAGGAGCCATTCATTATAAACTGCATATCCGTATGGTTTTTGTCATTGGTAGGCTACAATGTTCAAGAATCAGGACTTCACCGACCTGCCAAGGTTGTCCTGTTTCAGCAATATCTCCGTAATAGATCAGGATGAAAGAGCGATGAACATTGTACGCTAAAACCACTTGGAAACTGGCCAGCTTGAAAACAGCAAGAGACACCATTCAAAACCTTCCACGCAAACAAGACGGACCATTCACTGATATTTAAAGATTACTGTTAAGTCTTACCCCTCCACCACTGTGGTATGGCACACTGTCCCAGGTAGCGACAAACGCTGTGGTAGCATCAAAAGGTATGTTAGGGAAGTATTGCTTAACAGCTCCAGTGACTTGTGCCAGTACAGCACTGCTTGTATCCTCTCTATAGGAGACAGTTCCACCATGTCTGTTGTCAAGGCGAGTCCAAAGAGGAGCAATGATGTCTCTTGCGGAATCCAGAGAGGAGTTGTAGGCAGACAGTGGTTCAGTAAACGTTAGATAGCCATTGTTGTTCACCTAGAATTTAGGACCACAATTATTCCAAAACGTTTTTAAAGAGCATTTTGAAGAAACAAGGGCGTACAAAAATAACTTGCAACTTAAGAGGCAGAGGGAAATGGAATGCTTACAAAGATCTGGTTGTATGTGCGTCCAAAGTATTTGAAAGGCTGTTGCAAGAAAATGACACCAGAGCTTCCATCATCAGCAGGGGGGTTGACTATTTCTTCATCCCCAGAAGGCAGGAAATTAGTTGGCACTAAGAAAAGGAGAAGCAAGGATAAGGAAGGAGCTCACAAATGGTACAGGTTAAGCTTGAGCTTCTGGTTGCATTGGCTTACAGTTCGGTGCGCCATCGACATGGAAAGAGCAGCGGCCATTCACATTGATATTGCTGCTGGAAGAGAGCTGTGGGGCACTGGTTACTGGAATTGTGAAAGAATTGACAGAGTCCACTGTGCTGTAGCCAGCCTGTAGAAGGAAATAAATCATTGTTAGGTCCTCAACCTGTTCCAGATAGAACTGTCTTTGGGTGGAATGTAAGGGATGAAGTGAGGTAAGGGCAATTCCTTGTCATTCTTCTCATCCGTAAAATCTTCAAGGACCTGTCTTCACTCACCTGCCAAATTTGTTCTGTTTCTGAAATGTGTCCATAGTTGAGCAAGATGAAAGAGCGATGGACGCTGGAGACTAAAACCACTTGAAAAGTAGCCACCTTCAAAATACCAACAGACAGCATTAAAAAAAAAAAAAAACTTTACAGGGCAACACTAATTCCTTGATAAGCAACAATTAGAACTTACCCCTCTACCATTGTAGTATGGCACACTGTCCCAGGTAGCTACAAAAGCTGAAGTAGCGGCAAAAGTTACGTTAGGGAAGTATCGCTGAACAGCTGCAGTGACTTGCGCCAGTACAGCACTGCTTGTATCCTCTCTACAGGAGATAGTTCCACCACGTCTGTTGTCAAGGTGAGTCCAAAGAGGAGCAATGATGTCTCTTCCAGAATTCAGAAGGGGGATGAAGTCGGACAGTGGCTCAGTAAAAGTTAGATGGCCATCGTTGTTGACCTAAAATTTAGAACATAACATTTGCATGTTGTAAAGGGCATAAGTATATATATATATATATATATATATATATATATATTGACAGAATGCAGAGGTAGCCTTAAGCACAACTTTTGCTAGTTAATTCTACGACTCAAAAGGCCTCTGAATGTCACATATACAAAAACCTGTAGATAAAAATACCAACAGCTGAACGAAGTAAAACTACTGCTTTCACTCATGTATAGAGACTTGTCATTTCAGGTGCACGTAGCTAAAAGACAACAAAAAATACTTACAAAGGTCTGGTTATGTGTGCGTCCAAAAAATTTGAAAGGCTGCTGCAACGTAATGGCTCCAGAGCTTCCATTTTCCAAACGCGGTGTTACAATTTCTCCATTTCCAAAAGGTAGGAAATTAGCTGGCACTAGGAAAAATGTAAGTGACAAGGAATCCTTTAGTTGTTCGGGGAAACATGAGCCTGTATACGCTACACTGGTTATGGGTTTAAAGGGGGAATTCACTACGAATGAATTGTGCTCGCTAATGGTCTTGTTTATTTTTGTGTGTTCCGCATTTGTTTTTTAGGACCCAATTCACTGCATATACGATGCAAATAAGGAAGCTAAGCCGGAGAATTGTGCCCACAAAACTACTGCTGATCAGAATTTGCCCAGTGCGGTCCCACAGCTTGCAGGCTGCTTCTCGATGGAAGGTCGTGGAGAATACGGCAGACCACTACAGTCTGGCAGACTTTACTGGGATTGTAGTGTATGACTCCCCACTGCCATCCAGCACCGGAATTGGCTTTTTAAAAGCCAAAATTGCACTCAAATACAATGTGTCGGGTCAAGTACAACTGTAAATACGATAGAGGTTTTTGCGTTCAGGTACGAGCTGCTACAGTGGCACAAACGTTTAGTGAATTCACCCCTGAGTATCTTGTCACAAAAATAAAAAAAATAATACAACTCGACGTCTTACGGAATGGCGACCCATCGACGTGGAAAGACCAGCAAGCCGTCACGTTGATATTACTGCTTGATGAGAGTTCAGGGACACTGGCTGCTGGAATTGTGAAAGAACTGACAGAGTCCACAGTGTTATAACCAGCCTGTAGAGACAGAGAAAAAAATGATGCTGTCATTCAGTTTAAAAAATAAGTGAGAGAGAGAGAGATAGAAACCCTTCTTTCACTTATAGGAGCCATTCATTATAAACTGCATATCCGTATGGTTTTTGTCATTGGTAGGCTACAATGTTCAAGAATCAGGACTTCACCGACCTGCCAAGGTTGTCCTGTTTCAGCAATATCTCCGTAATAGATCAGGATGAAAGAGCGATGAACATTGTACGCTAAAACCACTTGGAAACTGGCCAGCTTGAAAACAGCAAGAGACACCATTCAAAACCTTCCACGCAAACAAGACGGACCATTCACTGATATTTAAAGATTACTGTTAAGTCTTACCCCTCCACCACTGTGGTATGGCACACTGTCCCAGGTAGCGACAAACGCTGTGGTAGCATCAAAAGGTATGTTAGGGAAGTATTGCTTAACAGCTCCAGTGACTTGTGCCAGTACAGCACTGCTTGTATCCTCTCTATAGGAGACAGTTCCACCATGTCTGTTGTCAAGGCGAGTCCAAAGAGGAGCAATGATGTCTCTTGCGGAATCCAGAGAGGAGTTGTAGGCAGACAGTGGTTCAGTAAACGTTAGATAGCCATTGTTGTTCACCTAGAATTTAGGACCACAATTATTCCAAAACGTTTTTAAAGAGCATTTTGAAGAAACAAGGGCGTACAAAAATAACTTGCAACTTAAGAGGCAGAGGGAAATGGAATGCTTACAAAGATCTGGTTGTATGTGCGTCCAAAGTATTTGAAAGGCTGTTGCAAGAAAATGACACCAGAGCTTCCATCATCAGCAGGGGGGTTGACTATTTCTTCATCCCCAGAAGGCAGGAAATTAGTTGGCACTAAGAAAAGGAGAAGCAAGGATAAGGAAGGAGCTCACAAATGGTACAGGTTAAGCTTGAGCTTCTGGTTGCATTGGCTTACAGTTCGGTGCGCCATCGACATGGAAAGAGCAGCGGCCATTCACATTGATATTGCTGCTGGAAGAGAGCTGTGGGGCACTGGTTACTGGAATTGTGAAAGAATTGACAGAGTCCACTGTGCTGTAGCCAGCCTGTAGAAGGAAATAAATCATTGTTAGGTCCTCAACCTGTTCCAGATAGAACTGTCTTTGGGTGGAATGTAAGGGATGAAGTGAGGTAAGGGCAATTCCTTGTCATTCTTCTCATCCGTAAAATCTTCAAGGACCTGTCTTCACTCACCTGCCAAATTTGTTCTGTTTCTGAAATGTGTCCATAGTTGAGCAAGATGAAAGAGCGATGGACGCTGGAGACTAAAACCACTTGAAAAGTAGCCACCTTCAAAATACCAACAGACAGCATTAAAAAAAAAAAAAAACTTTACAGGGCAACACTAATTCCTTGATAAGCAACAATTAGAACTTACCCCTCTACCATTGTAGTATGGCACACTGTCCCAGGTAGCTACAAAAGCTGAAGTAGCGGCAAAAGTTACGTTAGGGAAGTATCGCTGAACAGCTGCAGTGACTTGCGCCAGTACAGCACTGCTTGTATCCTCTCTACAGGAGATAGTTCCACCACGTCTGTTGTCAAGGTGAGTCCAAAGAGGAGCAATGATGTCTCTTCCAGAATTCAGAAGGGGGATGAAGTCGGACAGTGGCTCAGTAAAAGTTAGATGGCCATCGTTGTTGACCTAAAATTTAGGACATAACATTTGCATGTTGTAAAGGGCATAAGTATATATATATATATATATATATATATATATATATATTGACAGAATGCAAAGGTAGCCTTAAGCACAACTTTTGCTAGTTAATTCTACGACTCAAAAGGCCTCTGAATGTCACATATACAAAAACCTGTAGATAAAAATACCAACAGCTGAACGAAGTAAAACTACTGCTTTCACTCATGTATAGAGACTTGTCATTTCAGGTGCACGTAGCTAAAAGACAACAAAAAATACTTACAAAGGTCTGGTTATGTGTGCGTCCAAAAAATTTGAAAGGCTGCTGCAACGTAATGGCTCCAGAGCTTCCATTTTCCAAACGCGGTGTTACAATTTCTCCATTTCCAAAAGGTAGGAAATTAGCTGGCACTAGGAAAAATGTAAGTGACAAGGAATCCTTTAGTTGTTCGGGGAAACATGAGCCTGTATACGCTACACTGGTTATGGGTTTAAAGGGGGAATTCACTACGAATGAATTGTGCTCGCTAATGGTCTTGTTTATTTTTGTGTGTTCCGCATTTGTTTTTTAGGACCCAATTCACTGCATATACGATGCAAATAAGGAAGCTAAGCCGGAGAATTGTGCCCACAAAACTACTGCTGATCAGAATTTGCCCAGTGCGGTCCCACAGCTTGCAGGCTGCTTCTCGATGGAAGGTCGTGGAGAATACGGCAGACCACTACAGTCTGGCAGACTTTACTGGGATTGTAGTGTATGACTCCCCACTGCCATCCAGCACCGGAATTGGCTTTTTAAAAGCCAAAATTGCACTCAAATACAATGTGTCGGGTCAAGTACAACTGTAAATACGATAGAGGTTTTTGCGTTCAGGTACGAGCTGCTACAGTGGCACAAACGTTTAGTGAATTCACCCCTGAGTATCTTGTCACAAAAATAAAAAAAATAATACAACTCGACGTCTTACGGAATGGCGACCCATCGACGTGGAAAGACCAGCAAGCCGTCACGTTGATATTACTGCTTGATGAGAGTTCAGGGACACTGGCTGCTGGAATTGTGAAAGAACTGACAGAGTCCACAGTGTTATAACCAGCCTGTAGAGACAGAGAAAAAAATGATGCTGTCATTCAGTTTAAAAAATAAGTGAGAGAGAGAGAGATAGAAACCCTTCTTTCACTTATAGGAGCCATTCATTATAAACTGCATATCCGTATGGTTTTTGTCATTGGTAGGCTACAATGTTCAAGAATCAGGACTTCACCGACCTGCCAAGGTTGTCCTGTTTCAGCAATATCTCCGTAATAGATCAGGATGAAAGAGCGATGAACATTGTACGCTAAAACCACTTGGAAACTGGCCAGCTTGAAAACAGCAAGAGACACCATTCAAAACCTTCCACGCAAACAAGACGGACCATTCACTGATATTTAAAGATTACTGTTAAGTCTTACCCCTCCACCACTGTGGTATGGCACACTGTCCCAGGTAGCGACAAACGCTGTGGTAGCATCAAAAGGTATGTTAGGGAAGTATTGCTTAACAGCTCCAGTGACTTGTGCCAGTACAGCACTGCTTGTATCCTCTCTATAGGAGACAGTTCCACCATGTCTGTTGTCAAGGCGAGTCCAAAGAGGAGCAATGATGTCTCTTGCGGAATCCAGAGAGGAGTTGTAGGCAGACAGTGGTTCAGTAAACGTTAGATAGCCATTGTTGTTCACCTAGAATTTAGGACCACAATTATTCCAAAACGTTTTTAAAGAGCATTTTGAAGAAACAAGGGCGTACAAAAATAACTTGCAACTTAAGAGGCAGAGGGAAATGGAATGCTTACAAAGATCTGGTTGTATGTGCGTCCAAAGTATTTGAAAGGCTGTTGCAAGAAAATGACACCAGAGCTTCCATCATCAGCAGGGGGGTTGACTATTTCTTCATCCCCAGAAGGCAGGAAATTAGTTGGCACTAAGAAAAGGAGAAGCAAGGATAAGGAAGGAGCTCACAAATGGTACAGGTTAAGCTTGAGCTTCTGGTTGCATTGGCTTACAGTTCGGTGCGCCATCGACATGGAAAGAGCAGCGGCCATTCACATTGATATTGCTGCTGGAAGAGAGCTGTGGGGCACTGGTTACTGGAATTGTGAAAGAATTGACAGAGTCCACTGTGCTGTAGCCAGCCTGTAGAAGGAAATAAATCATTGTTAGGTCCTCAACCTGTTCCAGATAGAACTGTCTTTGGGTGGAATGTAAGGGATGAAGTGAGGTAAGGGCAATTCCTTGTCATTCTTCTCATCCGTAAAATCTTCAAGGACCTGTCTTCACTCACCTGCCAAATTTGTTCTGTTTCTGAAATGTGTCCATAGTTGAGCAAGATGAAAGAGCGATGGACGCTGGAGACTAAAACCACTTGAAAAGTAGCCACCTTCAAAATACCAACAGACAGCATTAAAAAAAAAAAAAAACTTTACAGGGCAACACTAATTCCTTGATAAGCAACAATTAGAACTTACCCCTCTACCATTGTAGTATGGCACACTGTCCCAGGTAGCTACAAAAGCTGAAGTAGCGGCAACAGTTACGTTAGGGAAGTATCGCTGAACAGCTGCAGTGACTTGCGCCAGTACAGCACTGCTTGTATCCTCTCTACAGGAGATAGTTCCACCACGTCTGTTGTCAAGGTGAGTCCAAAGAGGAGCAATGATGTCTCTTCCAGAATTCAGAAGGGGGATGAAGTCGGACAGTGGCTCAGTAAAAGTTAGATGGCCATCGTTGTTGACCTAAAATTTAGAACATAACATTTGCATGTTGTAAAGGGCATAAGTATATATATATATATATATATATATATATATATATATATATTGACAGAATGCAGAGGTAGCCTTAAGCACAACTTTTGCTAGTTAATTCTACGACTCAAAAGGCCTCTGAATGTCACATATACAAAAACCTGTAGATAAAAATACCAACAGCTGAACGAAGTAAAACTACTGCTTTCACTCATGTATAGAGACTTGTCATTTCAGGTGCACGTAGCTAAAAGACAACAAAAAATACTTACAAAGGTCTGGTTATGTGTGCGTCCAAAAAATTTGAAAGGCTGCTGCAACGTAATGGCTCCAGAGCTTCCATTTTCCAAACGCGGTGTTACAATTTCTCCATTTCCAAAAGGTAGGAAATTAGCTGGCACTAGGAAAAATGTAAGTGACAAGGAATCCTTTAGTTGTTCGGGGAAACATGAGCCTGTATACGCTACACTGGTTATGGGTTTAAAGGGGGAATTCACTACGAATGAATTGTGCTCGCTAATGGTCTTGTTTATTTTTGTGTGTTCCGCATTTGTTTTTTAGGACCCAATTCACTGCATATACGATGCAAATAAGGAAGCTAAGCCGGAGAATTGTGCCCACAAAACTACTGCTGATCAGAATTTGCCCAGTGCGGTCCCACAGCTTGCAGGCTGCTTCTCGATGGAAGGTCGTGGAGAATACGGCAGACCACTACAGTCTGGCAGACTTTACTGGGATTGTAGTGTATGACTCCCCACTGCCATCCAGCACCGGAATTGGCTTTTTAAAAGCCAAAATTGCACTCAAATACAATGTGTCGGGTCAAGTACAACTGTAAATACGATAGAGGTTTTTGCGTTCAGGTACGAGCTGCTACAGTGGCACAAACGTTTAGTGAATTCACCCCTGAGTATCTTGTCACAAAAATAAAAAAAATAATACAACTCGACGTCTTACGGAATGGCGACCCATCGACGTGGAAAGACCAGCAAGCCGTCACGTTGATATTACTGCTTGATGAGAGTTCAGGGACACTGGCTGCTGGAATTGTGAAAGAACTGACAGAGTCCACAGTGTTATAACCAGCCTGTAGAGACAGAGAAAAAAATGATGCTGTCATTCAGTTTAAAAAATAAGTGAGAGAGAGAGAGATAGAAACCCTTCTTTCACTTATAGGAGCCATTCATTATAAACTGCATATCCGTATGGTTTTTGTCATTGGTAGGCTACAATGTTCAAGAATCAGGACTTCACCGACCTGCCAAGGTTGTCCTGTTTCAGCAATATCTCCGTAATAGATCAGGATGAAAGAGCGATGAACATTGTACGCTAAAACCACTTGGAAACTGGCCAGCTTGAAAACAGCAAGAGACACCATTCAAAACCTTCCACGCAAACAAGACGGACCATTCACTGATATTTAAAGATTACTGTTAAGTCTTACCCCTCCACCACTGTGGTATGGCACACTGTCCCAGGTAGCGACAAACGCTGTGGTAGCATCAAAAGGTATGTTAGGGAAGTATTGCTTAACAGCTCCAGTGACTTGTGCCAGTACAGCACTGCTTGTATCCTCTCTATAGGAGACAGTTCCACCATGTCTGTTGTCAAGGCGAGTCCAAAGAGGAGCAATGATGTCTCTTGCGGAATCCAGAGAGGAGTTGTAGGCAGACAGTGGTTCAGTAAACGTTAGATAGCCATTGTTGTTCACCTAGAATTTAGGACCACAATTATTCCAAAACGTTTTTAAAGAGCATTTTGAAGAAACAAGGGCGTACAAAAATAACTTGCAACTTAAGAGGCAGAGGGAAATGGAATGCTTACAAAGATCTGGTTGTATGTGCGTCCAAAGTATTTGAAAGGCTGTTGCAAGAAAATGACACCAGAGCTTCCATCATCAGCAGGGGGGTTGACTATTTCTTCATCCCCAGAAGGCAGGAAATTAGTTGGCACTAAGAAAAGGAGAAGCAAGGATAAGGAAGGAGCTCACAAATGGTACAGGTTAAGCTTGAGCTTCTGGTTGCATTGGCTTACAGTTCGGTGCGCCATCGACATGGAAAGAGCAGCGGCCATTCACATTGATATTGCTGCTGGAAGAGAGCTGTGGGGCACTGGTTACTGGAATTGTGAAAGAATTGACAGAGTCCACTGTGCTGTAGCCAGCCTGTAGAAGGAAATAAATCATTGTTAGGTCCTCAACCTGTTCCAGATAGAACTGTCTTTGGGTGGAATGTAAGGGATGAAGTGAGGTAAGGGCAATTCCTTGTCATTCTTCTCATCCGTAAAATCTTCAAGGACCTGTCTTCACTCACCTGCCAAATTTGTTCTGTTTCTGAAATGTGTCCATAGTTGAGCAAGATGAAAGAGCGATGGACGCTGGAGACTAAAACCACTTGAAAAGTAGCCACCTTCAAAATACCAACAGACAGCATTAAAAAAAAAAAAAAAACTTTACAGGGCAACACTAATTCCTTGATAAGCAACAATTAGAACTTACCCCTCTACCATTGTAGTATGGCACACTGTCCCAGGTAGCTACAAAAGCTGAAGTAGCGGCAAAAGTTACGTTAGGGAAGTATCGCTGAACAGCTGCAGTGACTTGCGCCAGTACAGCACTGCTTGTATCCTCTCTACAGGAGATAGTTCCACCACGTCTGTTGTCAAGGTGAGTCCAAAGAGGAGCAATGATGTCTCTTCCAGAATTCAGAAGGGGGATGAAGTCGGACAGTGGCTCAGTAAAAGTTAGATGGCCATCGTTGTTGACCTAAAATTTAGGACATAACATTTGCATGTTGTAAAGGGCATAAGTATATATATATATATATATATTGACAGAATGCAAAGGTAGCCTTAAGCACAACTTTTGCTAGTTAATTCTACGACTCAAAAGGCCTCTGAATGTCACATATACAAAAACCTGTAGATAAAAATACCAACAGCTGAACGAAGTAAAACTACTGCTTTCACTCATGTATAGAGACTTGTCATTTCAGGTGCACGTAGCTAAAAGACAACAAAAAATACTTACAAAGGTCTGGTTATGTGTGCGTCCAAAAAATTTGAAAGGCTGCTGCAACGTAATGGCTCCAGAGCTTCCATTTTCCAAACGCGGTGTTACAATTTCTCCATTTCCAAAAGGTAGGAAATTAGCTGGCACTAGGAAAAATGTAAGTGACAAGGAATCCTTTAGTTGTTCGGGGAAACATGAGCCTGTATACGCTACACTGGTTATGGGTTTAAAGGGGGAATTCACTACGAATGAATTGTGCTCGCTAATGGTCTTGTTTATTTTTGTGTGTTCCGCATTTGTTTTTTAGGACCCAATTCACTGCATATACGATGCAAATAAGGAAGCTAAGCCGGAGAATTATGCCCACAAAACTACTGCTGATCAGAATTTGCCCAGTGCGGTCCCACAGCTTGCAGGCTGCTTCTCGATGGAAGGTCGTGGAGAATACGGCAGACCACTACAGTCTGGCAGACTTTACTGGGATTGTAGTGTATGACTCCCCACTGCCATCCAGCACCGGAATTGGCTTTTTAAAAGCCAAAATTGCACTCAAATACAATGTGTCGGGTCAAGTACAACTGTAAATACGATAGAGGTTTTTGCGTTCAGGTACGAGCTGCTACAGTGGCACAAACGTTTAGTGAATTCACCCCTGAGTATCTTGTCACAAAAATAAAAAAAATAATACAACTCGACGTCTTACGGAATGGCGACCCATCGACGTGGAAAGACCAGCAAGCCGTCACGTTGATATTACTGCTTGATGAGAGTTCAGGGACACTGGCTGCTGGAATTGTGAAAGAACTGACAGAGTCCACAGTGTTATAACCAGCCTGTAGAGACAGAGAAAAAAATGATGCTGTCATTCAGTTTAAAAAATAAGTGAGAGAGAGAGAGATAGAAACCCTTCTTTCACTTATAGGAGCCATTCATTATAAACTGCATATCCGTATGGTTTTTGTCATTGGTAGGCTACAATGTTCAAGAATCAGGACTTCACCGACCTGCCAAGGTTGTCCTGTTTCAGCAATATCTCCGTAATAGATCAGGATGAAAGAGCGATGAACATTGTACGCTAAAACCACTTGGAAACTGGCCAGCTTGAAAACAGCAAGAGACACCATTCAAAACCTTCCACGCAAACAAGACGGACCATTCACTGATATTTAAAGATTACTGTTAAGTCTTACCCCTCCACCACTGTGGTATGGCACACTGTCCCAGGTAGCGACAAACGCTGTGGTAGCATCAAAAGGTATGTTAGGGAAGTATTGCTTAACAGCTCCAGTGACTTGTGCCAGTACAGCACTGCTTGTCTCCTCTCTATAGGAGACAGTTCCACCATGTCTGTTGTCAAGGCGAGTCCAAAGAGGAGCAATGATGTCTCTTGCGGAATCCAGAGAGGAGTTGTAGGCAGACAGTGGTTCAGTAAACGTTAGATAGCCATTGTTGTTCACCTAGAATTTAGGACCACAATTATTCCAAAACGTTTTTAAAGAGCATTTTGAAGAAACAAGGGTGTACATAAATAACTTGCAACTTAAGAGGCAGAGGGAAATGGAATGCTTACAAAGATCTGGTTGTATGTGCGTCCAAAGTATTTGAAAGGCTGTTGCAAGAAAATGACACCAGAGCTTCCATCATCAGCAGGGGGGTTGACTATTTCTTCATCCCCAGAAGGCAGGAAATTAGTTGGCACTAAGAAAAGGAGAAGCAAGGATAAGGAAGGAGCTCACAAATGGTACAGGTTAAGCTTGAGCTTCTGGTTGCATTGGCTTACAGTTCGGTGCGCCATCAACATGGAAAGAGCAGCGGCCATTCACATTGATATTGCTGCTGGAAGAGAGCTGTGGGGCACTGGTTACTGGAATTGTGAAAGAATTGACAGAGTCCACTGTGCTGTAGCCAGCCTGTAGAAGGAAATAAATCATTGTTAGGTCCTCAACCTGTTCCAGATAGAACTGTCTTTGGGTGGAATGTAAGGGATGAAGTGAGGTAAGGGCAATTCCTTGTCATTCTTCTCATCCGTAAAATCTTCAAGGACCTGTCTTCACTCACCTGCCAAATTTGTTCTGTTTCTGAAATGTGTCCATAGTTGAGCAAGATGAAAGAGCGATGGACGCTGGAGACTAAAACCACTTGAAAAGTAGCCACCTTCAAAATACCAACAGACAGCATTAAAAAAAAAAAAAAAACTTTACAGGGCAACACTAATTCCTTGATAAGCAACAATTAGAACTTACCCCTCTACCATTGTAGTATGGCACACTGTCCCAGGTAGCTACAAAAGCTGAAGTAGCGGCAAAAGTTACGTTAGGGAAGTATCGCTGAACAGCTGCAGTGACTTGCGCCAGTACAGCACTGCTTGTATCCTCTCTACAGGAGATAGTTCCACCACGTCTGTTGTCAAGGTGAGTCCAAAGAGGAGCAATGATGTCTCTTCCAGAATTCAGAAGGGGGATGAAGTCGGACAGTGGCTCAGTAAAAGTTAGATGGCCATTGTTGTTGACCTAAAATTTAGGACATAACATTTGCATGTTGTAAAGGGCATAAGTATATATATATATATATATATATATATATATTGACAGAATGCAGAGGTAGCCTTAAGCACAACTTTTGCTAGTTAATTCTACGACTCAAAAGGCCTCTGAATGTCACATATACAAAAACCTGTAGATAAAAATACCAACAGCTGAACGAAGTAAAACTACTGCTTTCACTCATGTATAGAGACTTGTCATTTCAGGTGCACGTAGCTAAAAGACAACAAAAAATACTTACAAAGGTCTGGTTATGTGTGCGTCCAAAAAATTTGAAAGGCTGCTGCAACGTAATGGCTCCAGAGCTTCCATTTTCCAAACGCGGTGTTACAATTTCTCCATTTCCAAAAGGTAGGAAATTAGCTGGCACTAGGAAAAATGTAAGTGACAAGGAATCCTTTAGTTGTTCGGGGAAACATGAGCCTGTATACGCTACACTGGTTATGGGTTTAAAGGGGGAATTCACTACGAATGAATTGTGCTCGCTAATGGTCTTGTTTATTTTTGTGTGTTCCGCATTTGTTTTTTAGGACCCAATTCACTGCATATACGATGCAAATAAGGAAGCTAAGCCGGAGAATTATGCCCACAAAACTACTGCTGATCAGAATTTGCCCAGTGCGGTCCCACAGCTTGCAGGCTGCTTCTCGATGGAAGGTCGTGGAGAATACGGCAGACCACTACAGTCTGGCAGACTTTACTGGGATTGTAGTGTATGACTCCCCACTGCCATCCAGCACCGGAATTGGCTTTTTAAAAGCCAAAATTGCACTCAAATACAATGTGTCGGATCAAGTACAACTGTAAATACGATAGAGGTTTTTGCGTTCAGGTACGAGCTGCTACAGTGGCACAAACGTTTAGTGAATTCACCCCTGAGTATCTTGTCACAAAAATAAAAAAAATAATACAACTCGACGTCTTACGGAATGGCGACCCATCGACGTGGAAAGACCAGCAAGCCGTCACGTTGATATTACTGCTTGATGAGAGTTCAGGGACACTGGCTGCTGGAATTGTGAAAGAACTGACAGAGTCCACAGTGTTATAACCAGCCTGTAGAGACAGAGAAAAAACTGATGCTGTCATTCAGTTTAAAAAATAAGTGAGAGAGAGAGAGATAGAAACTCTTCTTTCACTTATAGGAGCCATTCATTATAAACTGCATATCCGTATGGTTTTTGTCATTGGTAGGCTACAATGTTCAAGAATCAGGACTTCACCGACCTGCCAAGGTTGTCCTGTTTCAGCAATATCTCCGTAATAGATCAGGATGAAAGAGCGATGAACATTGTACGCTAAAACCACTTGGAAACTGGCCAGCTTGAAAACAGCAAGAGACACCATTCAAAACCTTCCACGCAAACAAGACGGACCATTCACTGATATTTAAAGATTACTGTTAAGTCTTACCCCTCCACCACTGTGGTATGGCACACTGTCCCAGGTAGCGACAAACGCTGTGGTAGCATCAAAAGGTATGTTAGGGAAGTATTGCTTAACAGCTCCAGTGACTTGTGCCAGTACAGCACTGCTTGTCTCCTCTCTATAGGAGACAGTTCCACCATGTCTGTTGTCAAGGCGAGTCCAAAGAGGAGCAATGATGTCTCTTGCGGAATCCAGAGAGGAGTTGTAGGCAGACAGTGGTTCAGTAAACGTTAGATAGCCATTGTTGTTCACCTAGAATTTAGGACCACAATTATTCCAAAACGTTTTTAAAGAGCATTTTGAAGAAACAAGGGCGTACATAAATAACTTGCAACTTAAGAGGCAGAGGGAAATGGAATGCTTACAAAGATCTGGTTGTATGTGCGTCCAAAGTATTTGAAAGGCTGTTGCAAGAAAATGACACCAGAGCTTCCATCATCAGCAGGGGGGTTGACTATTTCTTCATCCACAGAAGGCAGGAAATTAGTTGGCACTAAGAAAAGGAGAAGCAAGGATAAGGAAGGAGCTCACAAATGGTACAGGTTAAGCTTGAGCTTCTGGTTGCATTGGCTTACAGTTCGGTGCGCCATCAACATGGAAAGAGCAGCGGCCATTCACATTGATATTGCTGCTGGAAGAGAGCTGTGGGGCACTGGTTACTGGAATTGTGAAAGAATTGACAGAGTCCACTGTGCTGTAGCCAGCCTGTAGAAGGAAATAAATCATTGTTAGGTCCTCAACCTGTTCCAGATAGAACTGTCTTTGGGTGGAATGTAAGGGATGAAGTGAGGTAAGGGCAATTCCTTGTCATTCTTCTCATCCGTAAAATCTTCAAGGACCTGTCTTCACTCACCTGCCAAATTTGTTCTGTTTCTGAAATGTGTCCATAGTTGAGCAAGATGAAAGAGCGATGGACGCTGGAGACTAAAACCACTTGAAAAGTAGCCACCTTCAAAATACCAACAGACAGCATTAAAAAAAAAAAAAAAACTTTACAGGGCAACACTAATTCCTTGATAAGCAACAATTAGAACTTACCCCTCTACCATTGTAGTATGGCACACTGTCCCAGGTAGCTACAAAAGCTGAAGTAGCGGCAAAAGTTACGTTAGGGAAGTATCGCTGAACAGCTGCAGTGACTTGCGCCAGTACAGCACTGCTTGTATCCTCTCTACAGGAGATAGTTCCACCACGTCTGTTGTCAAGGTGAGTCCAAAGAGGAGCAATGATGTCTCTTCCAGAATTCAGAAGGGGGATGAAGTCGGACAGTGGCTCAGTAAAAGTTAGATGGCCATCGTTGTTGACCTAAAATTTAGGACATAACATTTGCATGTTGTAAAGGGCATAAGTATATATATATATATATATATATTGACAGAATGCAGAGGTAGCCTTAAGCACAACTTTTGCTAGTTAATTCTACGACTCAAAAGGCCTCTGAATGTCACATATACAAAAACCTGTAGATAAAAATACCAACAGCTGAACGAAGTAAAACTACTGCTTTCACTCATGTATAGAGACTTGTCATTTCAGGTGCACGTAGCTAAAAGACAACAAAAAATACTTACAAAGGTCTGGTTATGTGTGCGTCCAAAAAATTTGAAAGGCTGCTGCAACGTAATGGCTCCAGAGCTTCCATTTTCCAAACGCGGTGTTACAATTTCTCCATTTCCAAAAGGTAGGAAATTAGCTGGCACTAGGAAAAATGTAAGTGACAAGGAATCCTTTAGTTGTTCGGGGAAACATGAGCCTGTATACGCTACACTGGTTATGGGTTTAAAGGGGGAATTCACTACGAATGAATTGTGCTCGCTAATGGTCTTGTTTATTTTTGTGTGTTCCGCATTTGTTTTTTAGGACCCAATTCACTGCATATACGATGCAAATAAGGAAGCTAAGCCGGAGAATTATGCCCACAAAACTACTGCTGATCAGAATTTGCCCAGTGCGGTCCCACAGCTTGCAGGCTGCTTCTCGATGGAAGGTCGTGGAGAATACGGCAGACCACTACAGTCTGGCAGACTTTACTGGGATTGTAGTGTATGACTCCCCACTGCCATCCAGCACCGGAATTGGCTTTTTAAAAGCCAAAATTGCACTCAAATACAATGTGTCGGGTCAAGTACAACTGTAAATACGATAGAGGTTTTTGCGTTCAGGTACGAGCTGCTACAGTGGCACAAACGTTTAGTGAATTCACCCCTGAGTATCTTGTCACAAAAATAAAAAAAATAATACAACTCGACGTCTTACGGAATGGCGACCCATCGACGTGGAAAGACCAGCAAGCCGTCACGTTGATATTACTGCTTGATGAGAGTTCAGGGACACTGGCTGCTGGAATTGTGAAAGAACTGACAGAGTCCACAGTGTTATAACCAGCCTGTAGAGACAGAGAAAAAAATGTTGCTGTCATTCAGTTTAAAAAATAAGTGAGAGAGAGAGAGATAGAAACCCTTCTTTCACTTATAGGAGCCATTCATTATAAACTGCATATCCGTATGGTTTTTGTCATTGGTAGGCTACAATGTTCAAGAATCAGGACTTCACCGACCTGCCAAGGTTGTCCTGTTTCAGCAATATCTCCGTAATAGATCAGGATGAAAGAGCGATGAACATTGTACGCTAAAACCACTTGGAAACTGGCCAGCTTGAAAACAGCAAGAGACACCATTCAAAACCTTCCACGCAAACAAGACGGACCATTCACTGATATTTAAAGATTACTGTTAAGTCTTACCCCTCCACCACTGTGGTATGGCACACTGTCCCAGGTAGCGACAAACGCTGTGGTAGCATCAAAAGGTATGTTAGGGAAGTATTGCTTAACAGCTCCAGTGACTTGTGCCAGTACAGCACTGCTTGTCTCCTCTCTATAGGAGACAGTTCCACCATGTCTGTTGTCAAGGCGAGTCCAAAGAGGAGCAATGATGTCTCTTGCGGAATCCAGAGAGGAGTTGTAGGCAGACAGTGGTTCAGTAAACGTTAGATAGCCATTGTTGTTCACCTAGAATTTAGGACCACAATTATTCCAAAACGTTTTTAAAGAGCATTTTGAAGAAACAAGGGCGTACATAAATAACTTGCAACTTAAGAGGCAGAGGGAAATGGAATGCTTACAAAGATCTGGTTGTATGTGCGTCCAAAGTATTTGAAAGGCTGTTGCAAGAAAATGACACCAGAGCTTCCATCATCAGCAGGGGGGTTGACTATTTCTTCATCCCCAGAAGGCAGGAAATTAGTTGGCACTAAGAAAAGGAGAAGCAAGGATAAGGAAGGAGCTCACAAATGGTACAGGTTAAGCTTGAGCTTCTGGTTGCATTGGCTTACAGTTCGGTGCGCCATCAACATGGAAAGAGCAGCGGCCATTCACATTGATATTGCTGCTGGAAGAGAGCTGTGGGGCACTGGTTACTGGAATTGTGAAAGAATTGACAGAGTCCACTGTGCTGTAGCCAGCCTGTAGAAGGAAATAAATCATTGTTAGGTCCTCAACCTGTTCCAGATAGAACTGTCTTTGGGTGGAATGTAAGGGATGAAGTGAGGTAAGGGCAATTCCTTGTCATTCTTCTCATCCGTAAAATCTTCAAGGACCTGTCTTCACTCACCTGCCAAATTTGTTCTGTTTCTGAAATGTGTCCATAGTTGAGCAAGATGAAAGAGCGATGGACGCTGGAGACTAAAACCACTTGAAAAGTAGCCACCTTCAAAATACCAACAGACAGCATTAAAAAAAAAAAAAAACTTTACAGGGCAACACTAATTCCTTGATAAGCAACAATTAGAACTTACCCCTCTACCATTGTAGTATGGCACACTGTCCCAGGTAGCTACAAAAGCTGAAGTAGCGGCAAAAGTTACGTTAGGGAAGTATCGCTGAACAGCTGCAGTGACTTGCGCCAGTACAGCACTGCTTGTATCCTCTCTACAGGAGATAGTTCCACCACGTCTGTTGTCAAGGTGAGTCCAAAGAGGAGCAATGATGTCTCTTCCAGAATTCAGAAGGGGGATGAAGTCGGACAGTGGCTCAGTAAAAGTTAGATGGCCATCGTTGTTGACCTAAAATTTAGGACATAACATTTGCATGTTGTAAAGGGCATAAGTATATATATATATATATATATATATATATATATATTGACAGAATGCAGAGGTAGCCTTAAGCACAACTTTTGCTAGTTAATTCTACGACTCAAAAGGCCTCTGAATGTCACATATACAAAAACCTGTAGATAAAAATACCAACAGCTGAACGAAGTAAAACTACTGCTTTCACTCATGTATAGAGACTTGTCATTTCAGGTGCACGTAGCTAAAAGACAACAAAAAATACTTACAAAGGTCTGGTTATCTGTGCGTCCAAAAAATTTGAAAGGCTGCTGCAACGTAATGGCTCCAGAGCTTCCATTTTCCAAACGCGGTGTTACAATTTCTCCATTTCCAAAAGGTAGGAAATTAGCTGGCACTAGGAAAAATGTAAGTGACAAGGAATCCTTTAGTTGTTCGGGGAAACATGAGCCTGTATACGCTACACTGGTTATGGGTTTAAAGGGGGAATTCACTACGAATGAATTGTGCTCGCTAATGGTCTTGTTTATTTTTGTGTGTTCCGCATTTGTTTTTTAGGACCCAATTCACTGCATATACGATGCAAATAAGGAAGCTAAGCCGGAGAATTGTGCCCACAAAACTACTGCTGATCAGAATTTGCCCAGTGCGGTCCCACAGCTTGCAGGCTGCTTCTCGATGGAAGGTCATGGAGAATACGGCAGACCACTACAGTCTGGCAGACTTTACTGGGATTGTAGTGTATGACTCCCCACTGCCATCCAGCACCGGAATTGGCTTTTTAAAAGCCAAAATTGCACTCAAATACAATGTGTCGGGTCAAGTACAACTGTAAATACGATAGAGGTTTTTGCGTTCAGGTACGAGCTGCTACAGTGGCACAAACGTTTAGTGAATTCACCCCTGAGTATCTTGTCACAAAAATAAAAAAAATAATACAACTCGACGTCTTACGGAATGGCGACCCATCGACGTGGAAAGACCAGCAAGCCGTCACGTTGATATTACTGCTTGATGAGAGTTCAGGGACACTGGCTGCTGGAATTGTGAAAGAACTGACAGAGTCCACAGTGTTATAACCAGCCTGTAGAGACAGAGAAAAAAATGATGCTGTCATTCAGTTTAAAAAATAAGTGAGAGAGAGAGAGATAGAAACCCTTCTTTCACTTATAGGAGCCATTCATTATAAACTGCATATCCGTATGGTTTTTGTCATTGGTAGGCTACAATGTTCAAGAATCAGGACTTCACCGACCTGCCAAGGTTGTCCTGTTTCAGCAATATCTCCGTAATAGATCAGGATGAAAGAGCGATGAACATTGTACGCTAAAACCACTTGGAAACTGGCCAGCTTGAAAACAGCAAGAGACACCATTCAAAACCTTCCACGCAAACAAGACGGACCATTCACTGATATTTAAAGATTACTGTTAAGTCTTACCCCTCCACCACTGTGGTATGGCACACTGTCCCAGGTAGCGACAAACGCTGTGGTAGCATCAAAAGGTATGTTAGGGAAGTATTGCTTAACAGCTCCAGTGACTTGTGCCAGTACAGCACTGCTTGTATCCTCTCTATAGGAGACAGTTCCACCATGTCTGTTGTCAAGGCGAGTCCAAAGAGGAGCAATGATGTCTCTTGCGGAATCCAGAGAGGAGTTGTAGGCAGACAGTGGTTCAGTAAACGTTAGATAGCCATTGTTGTTCACCTAGAATTTAGGACCACAATTATTCCAAAACGTTTTTAAAGAGCATTTTGAAGAAACAAGGGCGTACAAAAATAACTTGCAACTTAAGAGGCAGAGGGAAATGGAATGCTTACAAAGATCTGGTTGTATGTGCGTCCAAAGTATTTGAAAGGCTGTTGCAAGAAAATGACACCAGAGCTTCCATCATCAGCAGGGGGGTTGACTATTTCTTCATCCCCAGAAGGCAGGAAATTAGTTGGCACTAAGAAAAGGAGAAGCAAGGATAAGGAAGGAGCTCACAAATGGTACAGGTTAAGCTTGAGCTTCTGGTTGCATTGGCTTACAGTTCGGTGCGCCATCGACATGGAAAGAGCAGCGGCCATTCACATTGATATTGCTGCTGGAAGAGAGCTGTGGGGCACTGGTTACTGGAATTGTGAAAGAATTGACAGAGTCCACTGTGCTGTAGCCAGCCTGTAGAAGGAAATAAATCATTGTTAGGTCCTCAACCTGTTCCAGATAGAACTGTCTTTGGGTGGAATGTAAGGGATGAAGTGAGGTAAGGGCAATTCCTTGTCATTCTTCTCATCCGTAAAATCTTCAAGGACCTGTCTTCACTCACCTGCCAAATTTGTTCTGTTTCTGAAATGTGTCCATAGTTGAGCAAGATGAAAGAGCGATGGACGCTGGAGACTAAAACCACTTGAAAAGTAGCCACCTTCAAAATACCAACAGACAGCATTAAAAAAAAAAAAAAACTTTACAGGGCAACACTAATTCCTTGATAAGCAACAATTAGAACTTACCCCTCTACCATTGTAGTATGGCACACTGTCCCAGGTAGCTACAAAAGCTGAAGTAGCGGCAAAAGTTACGTTAGGGAAGTATCGCTGAACAGCTGCAGTGACTTGCGCCAGTACAGCACTGCTTGTATCCTCTCTACAGGAGATAGTTCCACCACGTCTGTTGTCAAGGTGAGTCCAAAGAGGAGCAATGATGTCTCTTCCAGAATTCAGAAGGGGGATGAAGTCGGACAGTGGCTCAGTAAAAGTTAGATGGCCTTCGTTGTTGACCTAAAATTTAGAACATAACATTTGCATGTTGTAAAGGGCATAAGTATATATATATATATATATATATATATATTGACAGAATGCAGAGGTAGCCTTAAGCACAACTTTTGCTAGTTAATTCTACGACTCAAAAGGCCTCTGAATGTCACATATACAAAAACCTGTAGATAAAAATACCAACAGCTGAACGAAGTAAAACTACTGCTTTCACTCATGTATAGAGACTTGTCATTTCAGGTGCACGTAGCTAAAAGACAACAAAAAATACTTACAAAGGTCTGGTTATGTGTGCGTCCAAAAAATTTGAAAGGCTGCTGCAACGTAATGGCTCCAGAGCTTCCATTTTCCAAACGCGGTGTTACAATTTCTCCATTTCCAAAAGGTAGGAAATTAGCTGGCACTAGGAAAAATGTAAGTGACAAGGAATCCTTTAGTTGTTCGGGGAAACATGAGCCTGTATACGCTACACTGGTTATGGGTTTAAAGGGGGAATTCACTACGAATGAATTGTGCTCGCTAATGGTCTTGTTTATTTTTGTGTGTTCCGCATTTGTTTTTTAGGACCCAATTCACTGCATATACGATGCAAATAAGGAAGCTAAGCCGGAGAATTGTGCCCACAAAACTACTGCTGATCAGAATTTGCCCAGTGCGGTCCCACAGCTTGCAGGCTGCTTCTCGATGGAAGGTCGTGGAGAATACGGCAGACCACTACAGTCTGGCAGACTTTACTGGGATTGTAGTGTATGACTCCCCACTGCCATCCAGCACCGGAATTGGCTTTTTAAAAGCCAAAATTGCACTCAAATACAATGTGTCGGGTCAAGTACAACTGTAAATACGATAGAGGTTTTTGCGTTCAGGTACGAGCTGCTACAGTGGCACAAACGTTTAGTGAATTCACCCCTGAGTATCTTGTCACAAAAATAAAAAAAATAATACAACTCGACGTCTTACGGAATGGCGACCCATCGACGTGGAAAGACCAGCAAGCCGTCACGTTGATATTACTGCTTGATGAGAGTTCAGGGACACTGGCTGCTGGAATTGTGAAAGAACTGACAGAGTCCACAGTGTTATAACCAGCCTGTAGAGACAGAGAAAAAAATGATGCTGTCATTCAGTTTAAAAAATAAGTGAGAGAGAGAGAGATAGAAACCCTTCTTTCACTTATAGGAGCCATTCATTATAAACTGCATATCCGTATGGTTTTTGTCATTGGTAGGCTACAATGTTCAAGAATCAGGACTTCACCGACCTGCCAAGGTTGTCCTGTTTCAGCAATATCTCCGTAATAGATCAGGATGAAAGAGCGATGAACATTGTACGCTAAAACCACTTGGAAACTGGCCAGCTTGAAAACAGCAAGAGACACCATTCAAAACCTTCCACGCAAACAAGACGGACCATTCACTGATATTTAAAGATTACTGTTAAGTCTTACCCCTCCACCACTGTGGTATGGCACACTGTCCCAGGTAGCGACAAACGCTGTGGTAGCATCAAAAGGTATGTTAGGGAAGTATTGCTTAACAGCTCCAGTGACTTGTGCCAGTACAGCACTGCTTGTATCCTCTCTATAGGAGACAGTTCCACCATGTCTGTTGTCAAGGCGAGTCCAAAGAGGAGCAATGATGTCTCTTGCGGAATCCAGAGAGGAGTTGTAGGCAGACAGTGGTTCAGTAAACGTTAGATAGCCATTGTTGTTCACCTAGAATTTAGGACCACAATTATTCCAAAACGTTTTTAAAGAGCATTTTGAAGAAACAAGGGCGTACAAAAATAACTTGCAACTTAAGAGGCAGAGGGAAATGGAATGCTTACAAAGATCTGGTTGTATGTGCGTCCAAAGTATTTGAAAGGCTGTTGCAAGAAAATGACACCAGAGCTTCCATCATCAGCAGGGGGGTTGACTATTTCTTCATCCCCAGAAGGCAGGAAATTAGTTGGCACTAAGAAAAGGAGAAGCAAGGATAAGGAAGGAGCTCACAAATGGTACAGGTTAAGCTTGAGCTTCTGGTTGCATTGGCTTACAGTTCGGTGCGCCATCGACATGGAAAGAGCAGCGGCCATTCACATTGATATTGCTGCTGGAAGAGAGCTGTGGGGCACTGGTTACTGGAATTGTGAAAGAATTGACAGAGTCCACTGTGCTGTAGCCAGCCTGTAGAAGGAAATAAATCATTGTTAGGTCCTCAACCTGTTCCAGATAGAACTGTCTTTGGGTGGAATGTAAGGGATGAAGTGAGGTAAGGGCAATTCCTTGTCATTCTTCTCATCCGTAAAATCTTCAAGGACCTGTCTTCACTCACCTGCCAAATTTGTTCTGTTTCTGAAATGTGTCCATAGTTGAGCAAGATGAAAGAGCGATGGACGCTGGAGACTAAAACCACTTGAAAAGTAGCCACCTTCAAAATACCAACAGACAGCATTAAAAAAAAAAAAAAACTTTACAGGGCAACACTAATTCCTTGATAAGCAACAATTAGAACTTACCCCTTTACCATTGTAGTATGGCACACTGTCCCAGGTAGCTACAAAAGCTGAAGTAGCGGCAAAAGTTACGTTAGGGAAGTATCGCTGAACAGCTGCAGTGACTTGCGCCAGTACAGCACTGCTTGTATCCTCTCTACAGGAGATAGTTCCACCACGTCTGTTGTCAAGGTGAGTCCAAAGAGGAGCAATGATGTCTCTTCCAGAATTCAGAAGGGGGATGAAGTCGGACAGTGGCTCAGTAAAAGTTAGATGGCCATCGTTGTTGACCTAAAATTTAGGACATAACATTTGCATGTTGTAAAGGGCGTAAGTATATATATATATATATATATATATATATATATTGACAGAATGCAGAGGTAGCCTTAAGCACAACTTTTGCTAGTTAATTCTACGACTCAAAAGGCCTCTGAATGTCACATATACAAAAACCTGTAGATAAAAATACCAACAGCTGAACGAAGTAAAACTACTGCTTTCACTCATGTATAGAGACTTGTCATTTCAGGTGCACGTAGCTAAAAGACAACAAAAAATACTTACAAAGGTCTGGTTATCTGTGCGTCCAAAAAATTTGAAAGGCTGCTGCAACGTAATGGCTCCAGAGCTTCCATTTTCCAAACGCGGTGTTACAATTTCTCCATTTCCAAAAGGTAGGAAATTAGCTGGCACTAGGAAAAATGTAAGTGACAAGGAATCCTTTAGTTGTTCGGGGAAACATGAGCCTGTATACGCTACACTGGTTATGGGTTTAAAGGGGGAATTCACTACGAATGAATTGTGCTCGCTAATGGTCTTGTTTATTTTTGTGTGTTCCGCATTTGTTTTTTAGGACCCAATTCACTGCATATACGATGCAAATAAGGAAGCTAAGCCGGAGAATTGTGCCCACAAAACTACTGCTGATCAGAATTTGCCCAGTGCGGTCCCACAGCTTGCAGGCTGCTTCTCGATGGAAGGTCGTGGAGAATACGGCAGACCACTACAGTCTGGCAGACTTTACTGGGATTGTAGTGTATGACTCCCCACTGCCATCCAGCACCGGAATTGGCTTTTTAAAAGCCAAAATTGCACTCAAATACAATGTGTCGGGTCAAGTACAACTGTAAATACGATAGAGGTTTTTGCGTTCAGGTACGAGCTGCTACAGTGGCACAAACGTTTAGTGAATTCACCCCTGAGTATCTTGTCACAAAAATAAAAAAAATAATACAACTCGACGTCTTACGGAATGGCGACCCATCGACGTGGAAAGACCAGCAAGCCGTCACGTTGATATTACTGCTTGATGAGAGTTCAGGGACACTGGCTGCTGGAATTGTGAAAGAACTGACAGAGTCCACAGTGTTATAACCAGCCTGTAGAGACAGAGAAAAAAATGATGCTGTCATTCAGTTTAAAAAATAAGTGAGAGAGAGAGAGATAGAAACCCTTCTTTCACTTATAGGAGCCATTCATTATAAACTGCATATCCGTATGGTTTTTGTCATTGGTAGGCTACAATGTTCAAGAATCAGGACTTCACCGACCTGCCAAGGTTGTCCTGTTTCAGCAATATCTCCGTAATAGATCAGGATGAAAGAGCGATGAACATTGTACGCTAAAACCACTTGGAAACTGGCCAGCTTGAAAACAGCAAGAGACACCATTCAAAACCTTCCACGCAAACAAGACGGACCATTCACTGATATTTAAAGATTACTGTTAAGTCTTACCCCTCCACCACTGTGGTATGGCACACTGTCCCAGGTAGCGACAAACGCTGTGGTAGCATCAAAAGGTATGTTAGGGAAGTATTGCTTAACAGCTCCAGTGACTTGTGCCAGTACAGCACTGCTTGTATCCTCTCTATAGGAGACAGTTCCACCATGTCTGTTGTCAAGGCGAGTCCAAAGAGGAGCAATGATGTCTCTTGCGGAATCCAGAGAGGAGTTGTAGGCAGACAGTGGTTCAGTAAACGTTAGATAGCCATTGTTGTTCACCTAGAATTTAGGACCACAATTATTCCAAAACGTTTTTAAAGAGCATTTTGAAGAAACAAGGGCGTACAAAAATAACTTGCAACTTAAGAGGCAGAGGGAAATGGAATGCTTACAAAGATCTGGTTGTATGTGCGTCCAAAGTATTTGAAAGGCTGTTGCAAGAAAATGACACCAGAGCTTCCATCATCAGCAGGGGGGTTGACTATTTCTTCATCCCCAGAAGGCAGGAAATTAGTTGGCACTAAGAAAAGGAGAAGCAAGGATAAGGAAGGAGCTCACAAATGGTACAGGTTAAGCTTGAGCTTCTGGTTGCATTGGCTTACAGTTCGGTGCGCCATCGACATGGAAAGAGCAGCGGCCATTCACATTGATATTGCTGCTGGAAGAGAGCTGTGGGGCACTGGTTACTGGAATTGTGAAAGAATTGACAGAGTCCACTGTGCTGTAGCCAGCCTGTAGAAGGAAATAAATCATTGTTAGGTCCTCAACCTGTTCCAGATAGAACTGTCTTTGGGTGGAATGTAAGGGATGAAGTGAGGTAAGGGCAATTCCTTGTCATTCTTCTCATCCGTAAAATCTTCAAGGACCTGTCTTCACTCACCTGCCAAATTTGTTCTGTTTCTGAAATGTGTCCATAGTTGAGCAAGATGAAAGAGCGATGGACGCTGGAGACTAAAACCACTTGAAAAGTAGCCACCTTCAAAATACCAACAGACAGCATTAAAAAAAAAAAAAAACTTTACAGGGCAACACTAATTCCTTGATAAGCAACAATTAGAACTTACCCCTCTACCATTGTAGTATGGCACACTGTCCCAGGTAGCTACAAAAGCTGAAGTAGCGGCAAAAGTTACGTTAGGGAAGTATCGCTGAACAGCTGCAGTGACTTGCGCCAGTACAGCACTGCTTGTATCCTCTCTACAGGAGATAGTTCCACCACGTCTGTTGTCAAGGTGAGTCCAAAGAGGAGCAATGATGTCTCTTCCAGAATTCAGAAGGGGGATGAAGTCGGACAGTGGCTCAGTAAAAGTTAGATGGCCTTCGTTGTTGACCTAAAATTTAGAACATAACATTTGCATGTTGTAAAGGGCATAAGTATATATATATATATATATATATATATATATATTGACAGAATGCAGAGGTAGCCTTAAGCACAACTTTTGCTAGTTAATTCTACGACTCAAAAGGCCTCTGAATGTCACATATACAAAAACCTGTAGATAAAAATACCAACAGCTGAACGAAGTAAAACTACTGCTTTCACTCATGTATAGAGACTTGTCATTTCAGGTGCACGTAGCTAAAAGACAACAAAAAATACTTACAAAGGTCTGGTTATGTGTGCGTCCAAAAAATTTGAAAGGCTGCTGCAACGTAATGGCTCCAGAGCTTCCATTTTCCAAACGCGGTGTTACAATTTCTCCATTTCCAAAAGGTAGGAAATTAGCTGGCACTAGGAAAAATGTAAGTGACAAGGAATCCTTTAGTTGTTCGGGGAAACATGAGCCTGTATACGCTACACTGGTTATGGGTTTAAAGGGGGAATTCACTACGAATGAATTGTGCTCGCTAATGGTCTTGTTTATTTTTGTGTGTTCCGCATTTGTTTTTTAGGACCCAATTCACTGCATATACGATGCAAATAAGGAAGCTAAGCCGGAGAATTGTGCCCACAAAACTACTGCTGATCAGAATTTGCCCAGTGCGGTCCCACAGCTTGCAGGCTGCTTCTCGATGGAAGGTCGTGGAGAATACGGCAGACCACTACAGTCTGGCAGACTTTACTGGGATTGTAGTGTATGACTCCCCACTGCCATCCAGCACCGGAATTGGCTTTTTAAAAGCCAAAATTGCACTCAAATACAATGTGTCGGGTCAAGTACAACTGTAAATACGATAGAGGTTTTTGCGTTCAGGTACGAGCTGCTACAGTGGCACAAACGTTTAGTGAATTCACCCCTGAGTATCTTGTCACAAAAATAAAAAAAATAATACAACTCGACGTCTTACGGAATGGCGACCCATCGACGTGGAAAGACCAGCAAGCCGTCACGTTGATATTACTGCTTGATGAGAGTTCAGGGACACTGGCTGCTGGAATTGTGAAAGAACTGACAGAGTCCACAGTGTTATAACCAGCCTGTAGAGACAGAGAAAAAAATGATGCTGTCATTCAGTTTAAAAAATAAGTGAGAGAGAGAGAGATAGAAACCCTTCTTTCACTTATAGGAGCCATTCATTATAAACTGCATATCCGTATGGTTTTTGTCATTGGTAGGCTACAATGTTCAAGAATCAGGACTTCACCGACCTGCCAAGGTTGTCCTGTTTCAGCAATATCTCCGTAATAGATCAGGATGAAAGAGCGATGAACATTGTACGCTAAAACCACTTGGAAACTGGCCAGCTTGAAAACAGCAAGAGACACCATTCAAAACCTTCCACGCAAACAAGACGGACCATTCACTGATATTTAAAGATTACTGTTAAGTCTTACCCCTCCACCACTGTGGTATGGCACACTGTCCCAGGTAGCGACAAACGCTGTGGTAGCATCAAAAGGTATGTTAGGGAAGTATTGCTTAACAGCTCCAGTGACTTGTGCCAGTACAGCACTGCTTGTATCCTCTCTATAGGAGACAGTTCCACCATGTCTGTTGTCAAGGCGAGTCCAAAGAGGAGCAATGATGTCTCTTGCGGAATCCAGAGAGGAGTTGTAGGCAGACAGTGGTTCAGTAAACGTTAGATAGCCATTGTTGTTCACCTAGAATTTAGGACCACAATTATTCCAAAACGTTTTTAAAGAGCATTTTGAAGAAACAAGGGCGTACAAAAATAACTTGCAACTTAAGAGGCAGAGGGAAATGGAATGCTTACAAAGATCTGGTTGTATGTGCGTCCAAAGTATTTGAAAGGCTGTTGCAAGAAAATGACACCAGAGCTTCCATCATCAGCAGGGGGGTTGACTATTTCTTCATCCCCAGAAGGCAGGAAATTAGTTGGCACTAAGAAAAGGAGAAGCAAGGATAAGGAAGGAGCTCACAAATGGTACAGGTTAAGCTTGAGCTTCTGGTTGCATTGGCTTACAGTTCGGTGCGCCATCGACATGGAAAGAGCAGCGGCCATTCACATTGATATTGCTGCTGGAAGAGAGCTGTGGGGCACTGGTTACTGGAATTGTGAAAGAATTGACAGAGTCCACTGTGCTGTAGCCAGCCTGTAGAAGGAAATAAATCATTGTTAGGTCCTCAACCTGTTCCAGATAGAACTGTCTTTGGGTGGAATGTAAGGGATGAAGTGAGGTAAGGGCAATTCCTTGTCATTCTTCTCATCCGTAAAATCTTCAAGGACCTGTCTTCACTCACCTGCCAAATTTGTTCTGTTTCTGAAATGTGTCCATAGTTGAGCAAGATGAAAGAGCGATGGACGCTGGAGACTAAAACCACTTGAAAAGTAGCCACCTTCAAAATACCAACAGACAGCATTAAAAAAAAAAAAAAACTTTACAGGGCAACACTAATTCCTTGATAAGCAACAATTAGAACTTACCCCTCTACCATTGTAGTATGGCACACTGTCCCAGGTAGCTACAAAAGCTGAAGTAGCGGCAAAAGTTACGTTAGGGAAGTATCGCTGAACAGCTGCAGTGACTTGCGCCAGTACAGCACTGCTTGTATCCTCTCTACAGGAGATAGTTCCACCACGTCTGTTGTCAAGGTGAGTCCAAAGAGGAGCAATGATGTCTCTTCCAGAATTCAGAAGGGGGATGAAGTCGGACAGTGGCTCAGTAAAAGTTAGATGGCCATCGTTGTTGACCTAAAATTTAGGACATAACATTTGCATGTTGTAAAGGGCATAAGTATATATATATATATATATATATATATATATTGACAGAATGCAAAGGTAGCCTTAAGCACAACTTTTGCTAGTTAATTCTACGACTCAAAAGGCCTCTGAATGTCACATATACAAAAACCTGTAGATAAAAATACCAACAGCTGAACGAAGTAAAACTACTGCTTTCACTCATGTATAGAGACTTGTCATTTCAGGTGCACGTAGCTAAAAGACAACAAAAAATACTTACAAAGGTCTGGTTATGTGTGCGTCCAAAAAATTTGAAAGGCTGCTGCAACGTAATGGCTCCAGAGCTTCCATTTTCCAAACGCGGTGTTACAATTTCTCCATTTCCAAAAGGTAGGAAATTAGCTGGCACTAGGAAAAATGTAAGTGACAAGGAATCCTTTAGTTGTTCGGGGAAACATGAGCCTGTATACGCTACACTGGTTATGGGTTTAAAGGGGGAATTCACTACGAATGAATTGTGCTCGCTAATGGTCTTGTTTATTTTTGTGTGCTCCGCATTTGTTTTTTAGGACCCAATTCACTGCATATACGATGCAAATAAGGAAGCTAAGCCGGAGAATTATGCCCACAAAACTACTGCTGATCAGAATTTGCCCAGTGCGGTCCCACAGCTTGCAGGCTGCTTCTCGATGGAAGGTCGTGGAGAATACGGCAGACCACTACAGTCTGGCAGACTTTACTGGGATTGTAGTGTATGACTCCCCACTGCCATCCAGCACCGGAATTGGCTTTTTAAAAGCCAAAATTGCACTCAAATACAATGTGTCGGGTCAAGTACAACTGTAAATACGATAGAGGTTTTTGCGTTCAGGTACGAGCTGCTACAGTGGCACAAACGTTTAGTGAATTCACCCCTGAGTATCTTGTCACAAAAATAAAAAAAATAATACAACTCGACGTCTTACGGAATGGCGACCCATCGACGTGGAAAGACCAGCAAGCCGTCACGTTGATATTACTGCTTGATGAGAGTTCAGGGACACTGGCTGCTGGAATTGTGAAAGAACTGACAGAGTCCACAGTGTTATAACCAGCCTGTAGAGACAGAGAAAAAAATGATGCTGTCATTCAGTTTAAAAAATAAGTGAGAGAGAGAGAGATAGAAACCCTTCTTTCACTTATAGGAGCCATTCATTATAAACTGCATATCCGTATGGTTTTTGTCATTGGTAGGCTACAATGTTCAAGAATCAGGACTTCACCGACCTGCCAAGGTTGTCCTGTTTCAGCAATATCTCCGTAATAGATCAGGATGAAAGAGCGATGAACATTGTACGCTAAAACCACTTGGAAACTGGCCAGCTTGAAAACAGCAAGAGACACCATTCAAAACCTTCCACGCAAACAAGACGGACCATTCACTGATATTTAAAGATTACTGTTAAGTCTTACCCCTCCACCACTGTGGTATGGCACACTGTCCCAGGTAGCGACAAACGCTGTGGTAGCATCAAAAGGTATGTTAGGGAAGTATTGCTTAACAGCTCCAGTGACTTGTGCCAGTACAGCACTGCTTGTCTCCTCTCTATAGGAGACAGTTCCACCATGTCTGTTGTCAAGGCGAGTCCAAAGAGGAGCAATGATGTCTCTTGCGGAATCCAGAGAGGAGTTGTAGGCAGACAGTGGTTCAGTAAACGTTAGATAGCCATTGTTGTTCACCTAGAATTTAGGACCACAATTATTCCAAAACGTTTTTAAAGAGCATTTTGAAGAAACAAGGGCGTACATAAATAACTTGCAACTTAAGAGGCAGAGGGAAATGGAATGCTTACAAAGATCTGGTTGTATGTGCGTCCAAAGTATTTGAAAGGCTGTTGCAAGAAAATGACACCAGAGCTTCCATCATCAGCAGGGGGGTTGACTATTTCTTCATCCCCAGAAGGCAGGAAATTAGTTGGCACTAAGAAAAGGAGAAGCAAGGATAAGGAAGGAGCTCACAAATGGTACAGGTTAAGCTTGAGCTTCTGGTTGCATTGGCTTACAGTTCGGTGCGCCATCGACATGGAAAGAGCAGCGGCCATTCACATTGATATTGCTGCTGGAAGAGAGCTGTGGGGCACTGGTTACTGGAATTGTGAAAGAATTGACAGAGTCCACTGTGCTGTAGCCAGCCTGTAGAAGGAAATAAATCATTGTTAGGTCCTCAACCTGTTCCAGATAGAACTGTCTTTGGGTGGAATGTAAGGGATGAAGTGAGGTAAGGGCAATTCCTTGTCATTCTTCTCATCCGTAAAATCTTCAAGGACCTGTCTTCACTCACCTGCCAAATTTGTTCTGTTTCTGAAATGTGTCCATAGTTGAGCAAGATGAAAGAGCGATGGACGCTGGAGACTAAAACCACTTGAAAAGTAGCCACCTTCAAAATACCAACAGACAGCATTAAAAAAAAAAAAAAAACTTTACAGGGCAACACTAATTCCTTGATAAGCAACAATTAGAACTTACCCCTCTACCATTGTAGTATGGCACACTGTCCCAGGTAGCTACAAAAGCTGAAGTAGCGGCAAAAGTTACGTTAGGGAAGTATCGCTGAACAGCTGCAGTGACTTGCGCCAGTACAGCACTGCTTGTATCCTCTCTACAGGAGATAGTTCCACCACGTCTGTTGTCAAGGTGAGTCCAAAGAGGAGCAATGATGTCTCTTCCAGAATTCAGAAGGGGGATGAAGTCGGACAGTGGCTCAGTAAAAGTTAGATGGCCATCGTTGTTGACCTAAAATTTAGGACATAACATTTGCATGTTGTAAAGGGCATAAGTATATATATATATATATATATATATATTGACAGAATGCAGAGGTAGCCTTAAGCACAACTTTTGCTAGTTAATTCTACGACTCAAAAGGCCTCTGAATGTCACATATACAAAAACCTGTAGATAAACATACCAACAGCTGAACGAAGTAAAACTACTGCTTTCACTCATGTATAGAGACTTGTCATTTCAGGTGCACGTAGCTAAAAGACAACAAAAAATACTTACAAAGGTCTGGTTATGTGTGCGTCCAAAAAATTTGAAAGGCTGCTGCAACGTAATGGCTCCAGAGCTTCCATTTTCCAAACGCGGTGTTACAATTTCTCCATTTCCAAAAGGTAGGAAATTAGCTGGCACTAGGAAAAATGTAAGTGACAAGGAATCCTTTAGTTGTTCGGGGAAACATGAGCCTGTATACGCTACACTGGTTATGGGTTTAAAGGGGGAATTCACTACGAATGAATTGTGCTCGCTAATGGTCTTGTTTATTTTTGTGTGTTCCGCATTTGTTTTTTAGGACCCAATTCACTGCATATACGATGCAAATAAGGAAGCTAAGCCGGAGAATTATGCCCACAAAACTACTGCTGATCAGAATTTGTCCAGTGCGGTCCCACAGCTTGCAGGCTGCTTCTCGATGGAAGGTCGTGGAGAATACGGCAGACCACTACAGTCTGGCAGACTTTACTGGGATTGTAGTGTATGACTCCCCACTGCCATCCAGCACCGGAATTGGCTTTTTAAAAGCCAAAATTGCACTCAAATACAATGTGTCGGGTCAAGTACAACTGTAAATACGATAGAGGTTTTTGCGTTCAGGTACGAGCTGCTACAGTGGCACAAACGTTTAGTGAATTCACCCCTGAGTATCTTGTCACAAAAATAAAAAAAATAATACAACTCGACGTCTTACGGAATGGCGACCCATCGACGTGGAAAGACCAGCAAGCCGTCACGTTGATATTACTGCTTGATGAGAGTTCAGGGACACTGGCTGCTGGAATTGTGAAAGAACTGACAGAGTCCACAGTGTTATAACCAGCCTGTAGAGACAGAGAAAAAAATGATGCTGTCATTCAGTTTAAAAAATAAGTGAGAGAGAGAGAGATAGAAACCCTTCTTTCACTTATAGGAGCCATTCATTATAAACTGCATATCCGTATGGTTTTTGTCATTGGTAGGCTACAATGTTCAAGAATCAGGACTTCACCGACCTGCCAAGGTTGTCCTGTTTCAGCAATATCTCCGTAATAGATCAGGATGAAAGAGCGATGAACATTGTACGCTAAAACCACTTGGAAACTGGCCAGCTTGAAAACAGCAAGAGACACCATTCAAAACCTTCCACGCAAACAAGACGGACCATTCACTGATATTTAAAGATTACTGTTAAGTCTTACCCCTCCACCACTGTGGTATGGCACACTGTCCCAGGTAGCGACAAACGCTGTGGTAGCATCAAAAGGTATGTTAGGGAAGTATTGCTTAACAGCTCCAGTGACTTGTGCCAGTACAGCACTGCTTGTCTCCTCTCTATAGGAGACAGTTCCACCATGTCTGTTGTCAAGGCGAGTCCAAAGAGGAGCAATGATGTCTCTTGCGGAATCCAGAGAGGAGTTGTAGGCAGACAGTGGTTCAGTAAACGTTAGATAGCCATTGTTGTTCACCTAGAATTTAGGACCACAATTATTCCAAAACGTTTTTAAAGAGCATTTTGAAGAAACAAGGGCGTACATAAATAACTTGCAACTTAAGAGGCAGAGGGAAATGGAATGCTTACAAAGATCTGGTTGTATGTGCGTCCAAAGTATTTGAAAGGCTGTTGCAAGAAAATGACACCAGAGCTTCCATCATCAGCAGGGGGGTTGACTATTTCTTCATCCCCAGAAGGCAGGAAATTAGTTGGCACTAAGAAAAGGAGAAGCAAGGATAAGGAAGGAGCTCACAAATGGTACAGGTTAAGCTTGAGCTTCTGGTTGCATTGGCTTACAGTTCGGTGCGCCATCAACATGGAAAGAGCAGCGGCCATTCACATTGATATTGCTGCTGGAAGAGAGCTGTGGGGCACTGGTTACTGGAATTGTGAAAGAATTGACAGAGTCCACTGTGCTGTAGCCAGCCTGTAGAAGGAAATAAATCATTGTTAGGTCCTCAACCTGTTCCAGATAGAACTGTCTTTGGGTGGAATGTAAGGGATGAAGTGAGGTAAGGGCAATTCCTTGTCATTCTTCTCATCCGTAAAATCTTCAAGGACCTGTCTTCACTCACCTGCCAAATTTGTTCTGTTTCTGAAATGTGTCCATAGTTGAGCAAGATGAAAGAGCGATGGACGCTGGAGACTAAAACCACTTGAAAAGTAGCCACCTTCAAAATACCAACAGACAGCATTAAAAAAAAAAAAAAAACTTTACAGGGCAACACTAATTCCTTGATAAGCAACAATTAGAACTTACCCCTCTACCATTGTAGTATGGCACACTGTCCCAGGTAGCTACAAAAGCTGAAGTAGCGGCAAAAGTTACGTTAGGGAAGTATCGCTGAACAGCTGCAGTGACTTGCGCCAGTACAGCACTGCTTGTATCCTCTCTACAGGAGATAGTTCCACCACGTCTGTTGTCAAGGTGAGTCCAAAGAGGAGCAATGATGTCTCTTCCAGAATTCAGAAGGGGGATGAAGTCGGACAGTGGCTCAGTAAAAGTTAGATGGCCATCGTTGTTGACCTAAAATTTAGGACATAACATTTGCATGTTGTAAAGGGCATAAGTATATATATATATATATATATATATATATATATATATTGACAGAATGCAGAGGTAGCCTTAAGCACAACTTTTGCTAGTTAATTCTACGACTCAAAAGGCCTCTGAATGTCACATATACAAAAACCTGTAGATAAACATACCAACAGCTGAACGAAGTAAAACTACTGCTTTCACTCATGTATAGAGACTTGTCATTTCAGGTGCACGTAGCTAAAAGACAACAAAAAATACTTACAAAGGTCTGGTTATGTGTGCGTCCAAAAAATTTGAAAGGCTGCTGCAACGTAATGGCTCCAGAGCTTCCATTTTCCAAACGCGGTGTTACAATTTCTCCATTTCCAAAAGGTAGGAAATTAGCTGGCACTAGGAAAAATGTAAGTGACAAGGAATCCTTTAGTTGTTCGGGGAAACATGAGCCTGTATACGCTACACTGGTTATGGGTTTAAAGGGGGAATTCACTACGAATGAATTGTGCTCGCTAATGGTCTTGTTTATTTTTGTGTGTTCCGCATTTGTTTTTTAGGACCCAATTCACTGCATATACGATGCAAATAAGGAAGCTAAGCCGGAGAATTATGCCCACAAAACTACTGCTGATCAGAATTTGCCCAGTGCGGTCCCACAGCTTGCAGGCTGCTTCTCGATGGAAGGTCGTGGAGAATACGGCAGACCACTACAGTCTGGCAGACTTTACTGGGATTGTAGTGTATGACTCCCCACTGCCATCCAGCACCGGAATTGGCTTTTTAAAAGCCAAAATTGCACTCAAATACAATGTGTCGGGTCAAGTACAACTGTAAATACGATAGAGGTTTTTGCGTTCAGGTACGAGCTGCTACAGTGGCACAAACGTTTAGTGAATTCACCCCTGAGTATCTTGTCACAAAAATAAAAAAAATAATACAACTCGACGTCTTACGGAATGGCGACCCATCGACGTGGAAAGACCAGCAAGCCGTCACGTTGATATTACTGCTTGATGAGAGTTCAGGGACACTGGCTGCTGGAATTGTGAAAGAACTGACAGAGTCCACAGTGTTATAACCAGCCTGTAGAGACAGAGAAAAAAATGATGCTGTCATTCAGTTTAAAAAATAAGTGAGAGAGAGAGAGATAGAAACCCTTCTTTCACTTATAGGAGCCATTCATTATAAACTGCATATCCGTATGGTTTTTGTCATTGGTAGGCTACAATGTTCAAGAATCAGGACTTCACCGACCTGCCAAGGTTGTCCTGTTTCAGCAATATCTCCGTAATAGATCAGGATGAAAGAGCGATGAACATTGTATGCTAAAACCACTTGGAAACTGGCCAGCTTGAAAACAGCAAGAGACACCATTCAAAACCTTCCACGCAAACAAGACGGACCATTCACTGATATTTAAAGATTACTGTTAAGTCTTACCCCTCCACCACTGTGGTATGGCACACTGTCCCAGGTAGCGACAAACGCTGTGGTAGCATCAAAAGGTATGTTAGGGAAGTATTGCTTAACAGCTCCAGTGACTTGTGCCAGTACAGCACTGCTTGTATCCTCTCTATAGGAGACAGTTCCACCATGTCTGTTGTCAAGGCGAGTCCAAAGAGGAGCAATGATGTCTCTTGCGGAATCCAGAGAGGAGTTGTAGGCAGACAGTGGTTCAGTAAACGTTAGATAGCCATTGTTGTTCACCTAGAATTTAGGACCACAATTATTCCAAAACGTTTTTAAAGAGCATTTTGAAGAAACAAGGGCGTACATAAATAACTTGCAACTTAAGAGGCAGAGGGAAATGGAATGCTTACAAAGATCTGGTTGTATGTGCGTCCAAAGTATTTGAAAGGCTGTTGCAAGAAAATGACACCAGAGCTTCCATCATCAGCAGGGGGGTTGACTATTTCTTCATCCCCAGAAGGCAGGAAATTAGTTGGCACTAAGAAAAGGAGAAGCAAGGATAAGGAAGGAGCTCACAAATGGTACAGGTTAAGCTTGAGCTTCTGGTTGCATTGGCTTACAGTTCGGTGCGCCATCAACATGGAAAGAGCAGCGGCCATTCACATTGATATTGCTGCTGGAAGAGAGCTGTGGGGCACTGGTTACTGGAATTGTGAAAGAATTGACAGAGTCCACTGTGCTGTAGCCAGCCTGTAGAAGGAAATAAATCATTGTTAGGTCCTCAACCTGTTCCAGATAGAACTGTCTTTGGGTGGAATGTAAGGGATGAAGTGAGGTAAGGGCAATTCCTTGTCATTCTTCTCATCCGTAAAATCTTCAAGGACCTGTCTTCACTCACCTGCCAAATTTGTTCTGTTTCTGAAATGTGTCCATAGTTGAGCAAGATGAAAGAGCGATGGACGCTGGAGACTAAAACCACTTGAAAAGTAGCCACCTTCAAAATACCAACAGACAGCATTAAAAAAAAAAAAAAAAAAACTTTACAGGGCAACACTAATTCCTTGATAAGCAACAATTAGAACTTACCCCTCTACCATTGTAGTATGGCACACTGTCCCAGGTAGCTACAAAAGCTGAAGTAGCGGCAAAAGTTACGTTAGGGAAGTATCGCTGAACAGCTGCAGTGACTTGCGCCAGTGCAGCACTGCTTGTATCCTCTCTACAGGAGATAGTTCCACCACGTCTGTTGTCAAGGTGAGTCCAAAGAGGAGCAATGATGTCTCTTCCAGAATTCAGAAGGGGGATGAAGCCGGACAGTGGCTCAGTAAAAGTTAGATGGCCATCGTTGTTGACCTAAAATTTAGGACATAACATTTGCATGTTGTAAAGGGCATAAGTATATATATATATATATATATATATATATATATTGACAGAATGCAGAGGTAGCCTTAAGCACAACTTTTGCTAGTTAATTCTACGACTCAAAAGGCCTCTGAATGTCACATATACAAAAACCTGTAGATAAAAATACCAACAGCTGAACGAAGTAAAACTACTGCTTTCACTCATGTATAGAGACTTGTCATTTCAGGTGCACGTAGCTAAAAGACAACAAAAAATACTTACAAAGGTCTGGTTATGTGTGCGTCCAAAAAATTTGAAAGGCTGCTGCAACGTAATGGCTCCAGAGCTTCCATTTTCCAAACGCGGTGTTACAATTTCTCCATTTCCAAAAGGTAGGAAATTAGCTGGCACTAGGAAAAATGTAAGTGACAAGGAATCCTTTAGTTGTTCGGGGAAACATGAGCCTGTATACGCTACACTGGTTATGGGTTTAAAGGGGGAATTCACTACGAATGAATTGTGCTCGCTAATGGTCTTGTTTATTTTTGTGTGTTCCGCATTTGTTTTTTAGGACCCAATTCACTGCATATACGATGCAAATAAGGAAGCTAAGCCGGAGAATTGTGCCCACAAAACTACTGCTGATCAGAATTTGCCCAGTGCGGTCCCACAGCTTGCAGGCTGCTTCTCGATGGAAGGTCGTGGAGAATACGGCAGACCACTACAGTCTGGCAGACTTTACTGGGATTGTAGTGTATGACTCCCCACTGCCATCCAGCACCGGAATTGGCTTTTTAAAAGCCAAAATTGCACTCAAATACAATGTGTCGGGTCAAGTACAACTGTAAATACGATAGAGGTTTTTGCGTTCAGGTACGAGCTGCTACAGTGGCACAAACGTTTAGTGAATTCACCCCTGAGTATCTTGTCACAAAAATAAAAAAAAATAATACAACTCGACGTCTTACGGAATGGCGACCCATCGACGTGGAAAGACCAGCAAGCCGTCACGTTGATATTACTGCTTGATGAGAGTTCAGGGACACTGGCTGCTGGAATTGTGAAAGAACTGACAGAGTCCACAGTGTTATAACCAGCCTGTAGAGACAGAGAAAAAAATGATGCTGTCATTCAGTTTAAAAAATAAGTGAGAGAGAGAGAGATAGAAACCCTTCTTTCACTTATAGGAGCCATTCATTATAAACTGCATATCCGTATGGTTTTTGTCATTGGTAGGCTACAATGTTCAAGAATCAGGACTTCACCGACCTGCCAAGGTTGTCCTGTTTCAGCAATATCTCCGTAATAGATCAGGATGAAAGAGCGATGAACATTGTACGCTAAAACCACTTGGAAACTGGCCAGCTTGAAAACAGCAAGAGACACCATTCAAAACCTTCCACGCAAACAAGACGGACCATTCACTGATATTTAAAGATTACTGTTAAGTCTTACCCCTCCACCACTGTGGTATGGCACACTGTCCCAGGTAGCGACAAACGCTGTGGTAGCATCAAAAGGTATGTTAGGGAAGTATTGCTTAACAGCTCCAGTGACTTGTGCCAGTACAGCACTGCTTGTATCCTCTCTATAGGAGACAGTTCCACCATGTCTGTTGTCAAGGCGAGTCCAAAGAGGAGCAATGATGTCTCTTGCGGAATCCAGAGAGGAGTTGTAGGCAGACAGTGGTTCAGTAAACGTTAGATAGCCATTGTTGTTCACCTAGAATTTAGGACCACAATTATTCCAAAACGTTTTTAAAGAGCATTTTGAAGAAACAAGGGCGTACATAAATAACTTGCAACTTAAGAGGCAGAGGGAAATGGAATGCTTACAAAGATCTGGTTGTATGTGCGTCCAAAGTATTTGAAAGGCTGTTGCAAGAAAATGACACCAGAGCTTCCATCATCAGCAGGGGGGTTGACTATTTCTTCATCCCCAGAAGGCAGGAAATTAGTTGGCACTAAGAAAAGGAGAAGCAAGGATAAGGAAGGAGCTCACAAATGGTACAGGTTAAGCTTGAGCTTCTGGTTGCATTGGCTTACAGTTCGGTGCGCCATCAACATGGAAAGAGCAGCGGCCATTCACATTGATATTGCTGCTGGAAGAGAGCTGTGGGGCACTGGTTACTGGAATTGTGAAAGAATTGACAGAGTCCACTGTGCTGTAGCCAGCCTGTAGAAGGAAATAAATCATTGTTAGGTCCTCAACCTGTTCCAGATAGAACTGTCTTTGGGTGGAATGTAAGGGATGAAGTGAGGTAAGGGCAATTCCTTGTCATTCTTCTCATCCGTAAAATCTTCAAGGACCTGTCTTCACTCACCTGCCAAATTTGTTCTGTTTCTGAAATGTGTCCATAGTTGAGCAAGATGAAAGAGCGATGGACGCTGGAGACTAAAACCACTTGAAAAGTAGCCACCTTCAAAATACCAACAGACAGCATTAAAAAAAAAAAAAAAAAAACTTTACAGGGCAACACTAATTCCTTGATAAGCAACAATTAGAACTTACCCCTCTACCATTGAAGTATGGCACACTGTCCCAGGTAGCTACAAAAGCTGAAGTAGCGGCAAAAGTTACGTTAGGGAAGTATCGCTGAACAGCTGCAGTGACTTGCGCCAGTGCAGCACTGCTTGTATCCTCTCTACAGGAGATAGTTCCACCACGTCTGTTGTCAAGGTGAGTCCAAAGAGGAGCAATGATGTCTCTTCCAGAATTCAGAAGGGGGATGAAGTCGGACAGTGGCTCAGTAAAAGTTAGATGGCCATCGTTGTTGACCTAAAATTTAGGACATAACATTTGCATGTTGTAAAGGGCATAAGTATATATATATATATATATATATATATATATATATATTGACAGAATGCAGAGGTAGCCTTAAGCACAACTTTTGCTAGTTAATTCTACGACTCAAAAGGCCTCTGAATGTCACATATACAAAAACCTGTAGATAAAAATACCAACAGCTGAACGAAAGTAAAACTACTGCTTTCACTCATGTACAGAGACTTGTCATTTCAGGTGCACGTAGCTAAAAGACAACAAAAAATACTTACAAAGGTCTGGTTATGTGTGCGTCCAAAAAATTTGAAAGGCTGCTGCAACGTAATGGCTCCAGAGCTTCCATTTTCCAAACGCGGTGTTACAATTTCTCCATTTCCAAAAGGTAGGAAATTAGCTGGCACTAGGAAAAATGTAAGTGACAAGGAATCCTTTAGTTGTTCGGGGAAACATGAGCCTGTATACGCTACACTGGTTATGGGTTTAAAGGGGGAATTCACTACGAATGAATTGTGCTCGCTAATGGTCTTGTTTATTTTTGTGTGTTCCGCATTTGTTTTTTAGGACCCAATTCACTGCATATACGATGCAAATAAGGAAGCTAAGCCGGAGAATTATGCCCACAAAACTACTGCTGATCAGAATTTGCCCAGTGCGGTCCCACAGCTTGCAGGCTGCTTCTCGATGGAAGGTCGTGGAGAATACGGCAGACCACTACAGTCTGGCAGACTTTACTGGGATTGTAGTGTATGACTCCCCACTGCCATCCAGCACCGGAATTGGCTTTTTAAAAGCCAAAATTGCACTCAAATACAATGTGTCGGGTCAAGTACAACTGTAAATACGATAGAGGTTTTTGCGTTCAGGTACGAGCTGCTACAGCGGCACAAACGTTTAGTGAATTCACCCCTGAGTAACTTGTCACAAAAATAAAAAAAATAATACAACTCGACGTCTTACGGAATGGCGACCCATCGACGTGGAAAGACCAGCAAGCCGTCACGTTGATATTACTGCTTGATGAGAGTTCAGGGACACTGGCTGCTGGAATTGTGAAAGAACTGACAGAGTCCACAGTGTTATAACCAGCCTGTAGAGACAGAGAAAAAAATGATGCTGTCATTCAGTTTAAAAAATAAGTGAGAGAGAGAGAGATAGAAACCCTTCTTTCACTTATAGGAGCCATTCATTATAAACTGCATATCCGTATGGTTTTTGTCATTGGTAGGCTACAATGTTCAAGAATCAGGACTCCACCGACCTGCCAAGGTTGTCCTGTTTCAGCAATATCTCCGTAATAGATCAGGATGAAAGAGCGATGAACATTGTACGCTAAAACCACTTGGAAACTGGCCAGCTTGAAAACAGCAAGAGACACCATTCAAAACCTTCCACGTAAACAAGACGGACCATTCACTGATATTTAAAGATTACTGTTAAGTCTTACCCCTCCACCACTGTGGTATGGCACACTGTCCCAGGTAGCGACAAACGCTGTGGTAGCATCAAAAGGTATGTTAGGGAAGTATTGCTTAACAGCTCCAGTGACTTGTGCCAGTACAGCACTGCTTGTATCCTCTCTATAGGAGACAGTTCCACCATGTCTGTTGTCAAGGCGAGTCCAAAGAGGAGCAATGATGTCTCTTGCGGAATCCAGAGAGGAGTTGTAGGCAGACAGTGGTTCAGTAAACGTTAGATAGCCATTGTTGTTCACCTAGAATTTAGGACCACAATTATTCCAAAACGTTTTTAAAGAGCATTTTGAAGAAACAAGGACGTACATAAATAACTTGCAACTTAAGAGGTAGAGGGAAATGGAATGCTTACAAAGATCTGGTTGTATATGCGTCCAAAGTATTTGAAAGGCTGTTGCAAGAAAATGACACCAGAGCTTCCATCATCAGCAGGGGGGTTGATTATTTCTTCATCCCCAGAAGCCAGGAAATTAGTTGGCACTAAGAAAAGGAGAAGCAAGGATAAGGAAGGAGCTCACAAATGGTACAGGTTAAGCTTGAGCTTCTGGTTGCATTGGCTTACAGTTCGGTGCGCCATCAACATGGAAAGAGCAGCGACCATTCACATTGATATTGCTGCTGGAAGAGAGCTGTGGGGCACTGGTTACTGGAATTGTGAAAGAATTGACAGAGTCCACTGTGCTGTAGCCAGCCTGTAGAAGGAAATAAATCATTGTTAGGTCCTCAACCTGTTCCAGATAGAACTGTCTTTGGGTGAAATGTAAGGGATGAAGTGAGGTAAGGGCAATTCCTTGTCATTCTTCTCATCCGTAAAATCTTCAAGGACCTGTCTTCACTCACCTGCCAAATTTGTTCTGTTTCTGAAATGTGTCCATAGTTGAGCAAGATGAAAGAGCGATGGACGCTGGAGACTAAAACCACTTGAAAAGTAGCCACCTTCAAAATACCAACAGACAGCATTAAAAAAAAAAAAAAAAAACTTTACAGGGCAACACTAATTCCTTGATAAGCAACAATTAGAACTTACCCCTCTACCATTGTAGTATGGCACACTGTCCCAGGTAGCTACAAAAGCTGAAGTAGCAGCAAAAGTTACGTTAGGGAAGTATCGCTGAACAGCTGCAGTGACTTGCGCCAGTACAGCACTGCTTGTATCCTCTCTACAGGAGATAGTTCCACCACGTCTGTTGTCAAGGTGAGTCCAAAGAGGAGCAATGATGTCTCTTCCAGAATTCAGAAGGGGGATGAAGTCGGACAGTGGCTCAGTAAAAGTTAGATGGCCATCGTTTTTGACCTAAAATTTAGGACATAACATTTGCATGTTGTAAAGGGCATAAGTATATATATATATATATATATATATTGACAGAATGCAGAGGTAGCCTTAAGCACAACTTTTGCTAGTTAATTCTACGACTCAAAAGGCCTCTAAATGTCACATATACAAAAACCTGTAGATAAACATACCAACAGCTGAACGAAGTAAAACTACTGCTTTCACTCATGTATAGAGACTTGTCATTTCAGGTGCACGTAGCTAAAAGACAACAAAAAATACTTACAAAGGTCTGGTTATGTGTGCGTCCAAAAAATTTGAAAGGCTGCTGCAACGTAATGGCTCCAGAGCTTCCATTTTCCAAACGCGGTGTTACAATTTCTCCATTTCCAAAAGGTAGGAAATTAGCTGGCACTAGGAAAAATGTAAGTGACAAGGAATCCTTTAGTTGTTCGGGGAAACATGAGCCTGTATACGCTA
Organism: Cirrhinus molitorella; assembly: GCA_033026305.1. Taxonomy (NCBI): domain Eukaryota; kingdom Metazoa; phylum Chordata; class Actinopteri; order Cypriniformes; family Cyprinidae; genus Cirrhinus; species Cirrhinus molitorella. The sequence continues at coordinate 28,056,216 of CM065132.1, read as the reverse complement.
CACTGGTTATGGGTTTAAAGGGGGAATTCACTACGAATGAATTGTGCTCGCTAATGGTCTTGTTTATTTTTGTGTGTTCCGCATTTGTTTTTTAGGACCCAATTCACTGCATATACGATGCAAATAAGGAAGCTAAGCCGGAGAATTATGCCCACAAAACTACTGCTGATCAGAATTTGCCCAGTGCGGTCCCACAGCTTGCAGGCTGCTTCTCGATGGAAGGTCGTGGAGAATACGGCAGACCACTACAGTCTGGCAGACTTTACTGGGATTGTAGTGTATGACTCCCCACTGCCATCCAGCACCGGAATTGGCTTTTTAAAAGCCAAAATTGCACTCAAATACAATGTGTCGGGTCAAGTACAACTGTAAATACGATAGAGGTTTTTGCGTTCAGGTACGAGCTGCTACAGTGGCACAAACGTTTAGTGAATTCACCCCTGAGTATCTTGTCACAAAAATAAAAAAAATAATACAACTCGACGTCTTACGGAATGGCGACCCATCGACGTGGAAAGACCAGCAAGCCGTCACGTTGATATTACTGCTTGATGAGAGTTCAGGGACACTGGCTGCTGGAATTGTGAAAGAACTGACAGAGTCCACAGTGTTATAACCAGCCTGTAGAGACAGAGAAAAAAATGATGCTGTCATTCAGTTTAAAAAATAAGTGAGAGAGAGAGAGATAGAAACCCTTCTTTCACTTATAGGAGCCATTCATTATAAACTGCATATCCGTATGGTTTTTGTCATTGGTAGGCTACAATGTTCAAGAATCAGGACTTCACCGACCTGCCAAGGTTGTCCTGTTTCAGCAATATCTCCGTAATAGATCAGGATGAAAGAGCGATGAACATTGTACGCTAAAACCACTTGGAAACTGGCCAGCTTGAAAACAGCAAGAGACACCATTCAAAACCTTCCACGCAAACAAGACGGACCATTCACTGATATTTAAAGATTACTGTTAAGTCTTACCCCTCCACCACTGTGGTATGGCACACTGTCCCAGGTAGCGACAAACGCTGTGGTAGCATCAAAAGGTATGTTAGGGAAGTATCGCTTAACAGCTCCAGTGACTTGTGCCAGTACAGCACTGCTTGTATCCTCTCTATAGGAGACAGTTCCACCATGTCTGTTGTCAAGGCGAGTCCAAAGAGGAGCAATGATGTCTCTTGCGGAATCCAGAGAGGAGTTGTAGGCAGACAGTGGTTCAGTAAACGTTAGATAGCCATTGTTGTTCACCTAGAATTTAGGACCACAATTATTCCAAAACGTTTTTAAAGAGCATTTTGAAGAAACAAGGGCGTACATAAATAACTTGCAACTTAAGAGGCAGAGGGAAATGGAATGCTTACAAAGATCTGGTTGTATGTGCGTCCAAAGTATTTGAAAGGCTGTTGCAAGAAAATGACACCAGAGCTTCCATCATCAGCAGGGGGGTTGACTATTTCTTCATCCCCAGAAGGCAGGAAATTAGTTGGCACTAAGAAAAGGAGAAGCAAGGATAAGGAAGGAGCTCACAAATGGTACAGGTTAAGCTTGAGCTTCTGGTTGCATTGGCTTACAGTTCGGTGCGCCATCAACATGGAAAGAGCAGCGGCCATTCACATTGATATTGCTGCTGGAAGAGAGCTGTGGGGCACTGGTTACTGGAATTGTGAAAGAATTGACAGAGTCCACTGTGCTGTAGCCAGCCTGTAGAAGGAAATAAATCATTGTTAGGTCCTCAACCTGTTCCAGATAGAACTGTCTTTGGGTGGAATGTAAGGGATGAAGTGAGGTAAGGGCAATTCCTTGTCATTCTTCTCATCCGTAAAATCTTCAAGGACCTGTCTTCACTCACCTGCCAAATTTGTTCTGTTTCTGAAATGTGTCCATAGTTGAGCAAGATGAAAGAGCGATGGACGCTGGAGACTAAAACCACTTGAAAAGTAGCCACCTTCAAAATACCAACAGACAGCATTAAAAAAAAAAAAAAAAAAACTTTACAGGGCAACACTAATTCCTTGATAAGCAACAATTAGAACTTACCCCTCTACCATTGAAGTATGGCACACTGTCCCAGGTAGCTACAAAAGCTGAAGTAGCGGCAAAAGTTACGTTAGGGAAGTATCGCTGAACAGCTGCAGTGACTTGCGCCAGTGCAGCACTGCTTGTATCCTCTCTACAGGAGATAGTTCCACCACGTCTGTTGTCAAGGTGAGTCCAAAGAGGAGCAATGATGTCTCTTCCAGAATTCAGAAGGGGGATGAAGTCGGACAGTGGCTCAGTAAAAGTTAGATGGCCATCGTTGTTGACCTAAAATTTAGGACATAACATTTGCATGTTGTAAAGGGCATAAGTATATATATATATATATATATATATATATATATATTGACAGAATGCAGAGGTAGCCTTAAGCACAACTTTTGCTAGTTAATTCTACGACTCAAAAGGCCTCTGAATGTCACATATACAAAAACCTGTAGATAAAAATACCAACAGCTGAACGAAAGTAAAACTACTGCTTTCACTCATGTACAGAGACTTGTCATTTCAGGTGCACGTAGCTAAAAGACAACAAAAAATACTTACAAAGGTCTGGTTATGTGTGCGTCCAAAAAATTTGAAAGGCTGCTGCAACGTAATGGCTCCAGAGCTTCCATTTTCCAAACGCGGTGTTACAATTTCTCCATTTCCAAAAGGTAGGAAATTAGCTGGCACTAGGAAAAATGTAAGTGACAAGGAATCCTTTAGTTGTTCGGGGAAACATGAGCCTGTATACGCTACACTGGTTATGGGTTTAAAGGGGGAATTCACTACGAATGAATTGTGCTCGCTAATGGTCTTGTTTATTTTTGTGTGTTCCGCATTTGTTTTTTAGGACCCAATTCACTGCATATACGATGCAAATAAGGAAGCTAAGCCGGAGAATTATGCCCACAAAACTACTGCTGATCAGAATTTGCCCAGTGCGGTCCCACAGCTTGCAGGCTGCTTCTCGATGGAAGGTCGTGGAGAATACGGCAGACCACTACAGTCTGGCAGACTTTACTGGGATTGTAGTGTATGACTCCCCACTGCCATCCAGCACCGGAATTGGCTTTTTAAAAGCCAAAATTGCACTCAAATACAATGTGTCGGGTCAAGTACAACTGTAAATACGATAGAGGTTTTTGCGTTCAGGTACGAGCTGCTACAGCGGCACAAACGTTTAGTGAATTCACCCCTGAGTAACTTGTCACAAAAATAAAAAAAATAATACAACTCGACGTCTTACGGAATGGCGACCCATCGACGTGGAAAGACCAGCAAGCCGTCACGTTGATATTACTGCTTGATGAGAGTTCAGGGACACTGGCTGCTGGAATTGTGAAAGAACTGACAGAGTCCACAGTGTTATAACCAGCCTGTAGAGACAGAGAAAAAAATGATGCTGTCATTCAGTTTAAAAAATAAGTGAGAGAGAGAGAGATAGAAACCCTTCTTTCACTTATAGGAGCCATTCATTATAAACTGCATATCCGTATGGTTTTTGTCATTGGTAGGCTACAATGTTCAAGAATCAGGACTCCACCGACCTGCCAAGGTTGTCCTGTTTCAGCAATATCTCCGTAATAGATCAGGATGAAAGAGCGATGAACATTGTACGCTAAAACCACTTGGAAACTGGCCAGCTTGAAAACAGCAAGAGACACCATTCAAAACCTTCCACGCAAACAAGACGGACCATTCACTGATATTTAAAGATTACTGTTAAGTCTTACCCCTCCACCACTGTGGTATGGCACACTGTCCCAGGTAGCGACAAACGCTGTGGTAGCATCAAAAGGTATGTTAGGGAAGTATCGCTTAACAGCTCCAGTGACTTGTGCCAGTACAGCACTGCTTGTATCCTCTCTATAGGAGACAGTTCCACCATGTCTGTTGTCAAGGCGAGTCCAAAGAGGAGCAATGATGTCTCTTGCGGAATCCAGAGAGGAGTTGTAGGCAGACAGTGGTTCAGTAAACGTTAGATAGCCATTGTTGTTCACCTAGAATTTAGGACCACAATTATTCCAAAACGTTTTTAAAGAGCATTTTGAAGAAACAAGGACGTACATAAATAACTTGCAACTTAAGAGGTAGAGGGAAATGGAATGCTTACAAAGATCTGGTTGTATATGCGTCCAAAGTATTTGAAAGGCTGTTGCAAGAAAATGACACCAGAGCTTCCATCATCAGCAGGGGGGTTGATTATTTCTTCATCCCCAGAAGCCAGGAAATTAGTTGGCACTAAGAAAAGGAGAAGCAAGGATAAGGAAGGAGCTCACAAATGGTACAGGTTAAGCTTGAGCTTCTGGTTGCATTGGCTTACAGTTCGGTGCGCCATCAACATGGAAAGAGCAGCGACCATTCACATTGATATTGCTGCTGGAAGAGAGCTGTGGGGCACTGGTTACTGGAATTGTGAAAGAATTGACAGAGTCCACTGTGCTGTAGCCAGCCTGTAGAAGGAAATAAATCATTGTTAGGTCCTCAACCTGTTCCAGATAGAACTGTCTTTGGGTGAAATGTAAGGGATGAAGTGAGGTAAGGGCAATTCCTTGTCATTCTTCTCATCCGTAAAATCTTCAAGGACCTGTCTTCACTCACCTGCCAAATTTGTTCTGTTTCTGAAATGTGTCCATAGTTGAGCAAGATGAAAGAGCGATGGACGCTGGAGACTAAAACCACTTGAAAAGTAGCCACCTTCAAAATACCAACAGACAGCATTAAAAAAAAAAAAAAAAAACTTTACAGGGCAACACTAATTCCTTGATAAGCAACAATTAGAACTTACCCCTCTACCATTGTAGTATGGCACACTGTCCCAGGTAGCTACAAAAGCTGAAGTAGCAGCAAAAGTTACGTTAGGGAAGTATCGCTGAACAGCTGCAGTGACTTGCGCCAGTACAGCACTGCTTGTATCCTCTCTACAGGAGATAGTTCCACCACGTCTGTTGTCAAGGTGAGTCCAAAGAGGAGCAATGATGTCTCTTCCAGAATTCAGAAGGGGGATGAAGTCGGACAGTGGCTCAGTAAAAGTTAGATGGCCATCGTTTTTGACCTAAAATTTAGGACATAACATTTGCATGTTGTAAAGGGCATAAGTATATATATATATATATATATATATTGACAGAATGCAGAGGTAGCCTTAAGCACAACTTTTGCTAGTTAATTCTACGACTCAAAAGGCCTCTAAATGTCACATATACAAAAACCTGTAGATAAACATACCAACAGCTGAACGAAGTAAAACTACTGCTTTCACTCATGTATAGAGACTTGTCATTTCAGGTGCACGTAGCTAAAAGACAACAAAAAATACTTACAAAGGTCTGGTTATGTGTGCGTCCAAAAAATTTGAAAGGCTGCTGCAACGTAATGGCTCCAGAGCTTCCATTTTCCAAACGCGGTGTTACAATTTCTCCATTTCCAAAAGGTAGGAAATTAGCTGGCACTAGGAAAAATGTAAGTGACAAGGAATCCTTTAGTTGTTCGGGGAAACATGAGCCTGTATACGCTACACTGGTTATGGGTTTAAAGGGGGAATTCACTACGAATGAATTGTGCTCGCTAATGGTCTTGTTTATTTTTGTGTGTTCCGCATTTGTTTTTTAGGACCCAATTCACTGCATATACGATGCAAATAAGGAAGCTAAGCCGGAGAATTATGCCCACAAAACTACTGCTGATCAGAATTTGCCCAGTGCGGTCCCACAGCTTGCAGGCTGCTTCTCGATGGAAGGTCGTGGAGAATACGGCAGACCACTACAGTCTGGCAGACTTTACTGGGATTGTAGTGTATGACTCCCCACTGCCATCCAGCACCGGAATTGGCTTTTTAAAAGCCAAAATTGCACTCAAATACAATGTGTCGGGTCAAGTACAACTGTAAATACGATAGAGGTTTTTGCGTTCAGGTACGAGCTGCTACAGTGGCACAAACGTTTAGTGAATTCACCCCTGAGTATCTTGTCACAAAAATAAAAAAAATAATACAACTCGACGTCTTACGGAATGGCGACCCATCGACGTGGAAAGACCAGCAAGCCGTCACGTTGATATTACTGCTTGATGAGAGTTCAGGGACACTGGCTGCTGGAATTGTGAAAGAACTGACAGAGTCCACAGTGTTATAACCAGCCTGTAGAGACAGAGAAAAAAATGATGCTGTCATTCAGTTTAAAAAATAAGTGAGAGAGAGAGAGATAGAAACCCTTCTTTCACTTATAGGAGCCATTCATTATAAACTGCATATCCGTATGGTTTTTGTCATTGGTAGGCTACAATGTTCAAGAATCAGGACTTCACCGACCTGCCAAGGTTGTCCTGTTTCAGCAATATCTCCGTAATAGATCAGGATGAAAGAGCGATGAACATTGTACGCTAAAACCACTTGGAAACTGGCCAGCTTGAAAACAGCAAGAGACACCATTCAAAACCTTCCACGCAAACAAGACGGACCATTCACTGATATTTAAAGATTACTGTTAAGTCTTACCCCTCCACCACTGTGGTATGGCACACTGTCCCAGGTAGCGACAAACGCTGTGGTAGCATCAAAAGGTATGTTAGGGAAGTATCGCTTAACAGCTCCAGTGACTTGTGCCAGTACAGCACTGCTTGTATCCTCTCTATAGGAGACAGTTCCACCATGTCTGTTGTCAAGGCGAGTCCAAAGAGGAGCAATGATGTCTCTTGCGGAATCCAGAGAGGAGTTGTAGGCAGACAGTGGTTCAGTAAACGTTAGATAGCCATTGTTGTTCACCTAGAATTTAGGACCACAATTATTCCAAAACGTTTTTAAAGAGCATTTTGAAGAAACAAGGGCGTACATAAATAACTTGCAACTTAAGAGGCAGAGGGAAATGGAATGCTTACAAAGATCTGGTTGTATGTGCGTCCAAAGTATTTGAAAGGCTGTTGCAAGAAAATGACACCAGAGCTTCCATCATCAGCAGGGGGGTTGACTATTTCTTCATCCCCAGAAGGCAGGAAATTAGTTGGCACTAAGAAAAGGAGAAGCAAGGATAAGGAAGGAGCTCACAAATGGTACAGGTTAAGCTTGAGCTTCTGGTTGCATTGGCTTACAGTTCGGTGCGCCATCAACATGGAAAGAGCAGCGGCCATTCACATTGATATTGCTGCTGGAAGAGAGCTGTGGGGCACTGGTTACTGGAATTGTGAAAGAATTGACAGAGTCCACTGTGCTGTAGCCAGCCTGTAGAAGGAAATAAATCATTGTTAGGTCCTCAACCTGTTCCAGATAGAACTGTCTTTGGGTGGAATGTAAGGGATGAAGTGAGGTAAGGGCAATTCCTTGTCATTCTTCTCATCCGTAAAATCTTCAAGGACCTGTCTTCACTCACCTGCCAAATTTGTTCTGTTTCTGAAATGTGTCCATAGTTGAGCAAGATGAAAGAGCGATGGACGCTGGAGACTAAAACCACTTGAAAAGTAGCCACCTTCAAAATACCAACAGACACCATTAAAAAAAAAAAAAAAAAAAAAACCTTTACAGCACAACACTAATTCCTTAATAACAATCAGACCTTACCCCTCCACCATTGTAGTACGGCACACTGTCCCAGGTAGCCACAAAAGCTGAAGAAGCGGCAAACGTTACATTAGGGAAGTATTGCTTAACAGCTGCAGTGACTTGCGCCAATAAAGCACTGCTTGTATCCTCTCTACAGGAGACAGTTCCACCACGTCTGTTGTCAAGGTGAGTCCAAAGAGGAGCAATGATGTCTTTTCCAGAATTCAGAAGGGGGATGTAATCGGACAGTCGCTCAGTAAATGTTAGATGACCATTGTTGTTCACCTAAAATTTAGGACACAAGTTTTGTATTTGTTGTAAAGGGGATACATTCTAAAAAATGCTTTTTTTTTTTTTTTACCCAAATGCTGTGTTCAATCTCTGGTTTCATTTTATTGGGTTGATTTTTGTATTTTTACCCAGGTGTTGGGTATTTTTTTTGCAGTTTAAAAAATGCCCCCTCCGCTATGTTTCACGTATGTGTACAAAATTCAGTACAGACATTTAACACACCAATGCCTACAAAAAAGTCTGGCACAACATCCGAAACCCAACAGGAAGTGAGATATTTTTAATTCCTCTATGATTTTTGGGGCATGTCCCTGGAGGCCTGACAAAATTTGATGTTTCGCTATGAAACAAGAAGCTGCTGTAACTCAGGCAAACAATGTTCGATCTGACCCAAATTTCACACATTTAATAACAGTCATGTCCTGAACACGTCCATCCCACATTCAGTTATAGTTATAACACTACCTACTGGCAACAGGAAGTGTCATGTGTAACACTGTTATGTTTTCCTTACAACCTTAAAAAATCACCATCAAATATTAAATAGGCTAGCAACATGCTAGAAACATGCTAAAACATGTTAGCAACACTTAGCTAAGTGCTAAAACATGCTTTTAATGCAATGAAACAGGATGTTACTGTAACTCAAGCATGTAGTTTCTGATCTCACCAATATTCAGTTATAGTGATAATGCCACCTACTGTCAACAAGAAGTGGCATGTTTAACACTGTGATGTACTATCAGCAACACACTAAAATAAGCCATTGAGTGCTAAACATGCTCAAACATGCTAACAAAGTGCTAAAGGATGTTGCTGAATTCATGAAACAGGAAGTTGCTGTAATTCATTCAAACAATGTCCAATTTGCCCCAAACTTCGCATTTTTTGATAAGAGACCTGATCTAAAGACATCTGCAAGCCCATATTTGGTTTTAGTCATAGCACCACCTGCTAGCAACAGGAAGTAACATGTTTAACATTGTGATGGACTATTAAAAGCTTGGCAAAATTTAACTTAAACATGCAATGTCTGATCTGCCCCAAACTTCACATGTTTGATAGCAGTACTGGCCTAAACATCTAAAGGCCAATATTCAGTTATGATGATAGTGCCACCTGCTGGCAAAAGGAAATGGCCTGTTTTACATTAATGTCTTAGTGTCACCAGCCGGCAGCAGGAAGTTTTGCATGTGTAAATGACTTTGACGTATTCCTCTTTTAATGTAAATTCCTCGGGTGCGAGGTGCCTGAAGCATGTGTAAAACAACTCCAATCCTATTGGTCCACGTGGCCCATGATGTCATAGGCATAAAAAGGCACCTGCTGAATCACCAACTTTTGTTGCCTTTGGAGCCGTCTGTCATTTGAACTTGTGTGAATATTCATCAAAACCACTGCACGACTCACTAATATGTACATTAGAGCAGCGCTTTGAGGATTATGTGCCTCCATGTTGGGATTCTAACACTTGGCATAGATATACTGAATGCTGTGTGAAGTGACACTGCAAGCTTTTTCTACCATAGTGTTTCAGTTATCTGGAGTGGTTACGGGGAACGTTCCTTCCTGTGTTTAGCCGAATGATAAATGAACAGTCTTTGCTCAGAGTGTAGCCATCTGTGGATGATTATGCTTCATCTCAGGCTGCTTTGCTTTGGAATATAGCAGTCTGAGGACAGCTATGTTTTAGCCTGGCGTTTATGACTGGGTTGGGTTTCCTCTTTTGGCCACAAGCTCTTCCAGATAAGCACTGAAGTCTTGTTTGGAATCTGCTGTCTGAGGATAACTGTGTTCCAGCTCGGAGACTGCTCCCCCTTGTGGGGTCTTTTAGTAGAGGTCTCCTCGAGCCCTTGCCTAGACTGCGCTGTCTCTCCTGTTCGGATTTTAAGTAGATGGCCCACTTCATGGCCTGGACAAACTTCAGCCTTATCTGAGGGAAATACTATTTGAGGATAGCTGTATCCAGCCACCTAGGGTTATGACTGTCGCTTGCATCAGGCTTTGATCTGGACTAATGGTTTTTATGTGTTCACTCCTTAGTGAATCATTTACACTTGTCTGGATCTTCCTATTGTAAGCCTTTTGTCAATATATATCAGTGACTCGCTAGCCTACTGTGGGACTGACACGGATTAAGGACCTGCTTAGGATTGTCACCTAAGGGTGATAATATTTCAGCCATTGTTATGGCAGGACAGGCTTACTTGAATACAGCTGTATGAGGCTGGCTGTGTGTTAACTTGCCCTTTTTACTGGAAGCGTCCAAGTATATGTAGGTAGCTATCCAAGGATATGTGCGGTCTCCCCGAACCCTTCCCTAGACAGTGCTATCTCCCCTGCTAGGGTCGTAAGTAGATAGCCCACTCTCTGTGGTATGGGCAGCTTTTAAGGAAGGTTTGACAGGGTTTTAGTTTTTGGTCCCGTCAGGTAGCCCCTTCCTAGGAATATATCTATCTGACGATAGTTATGTGACTGCCCGTCTTCTTAGGGATTTTAAGTAGTGGTCTCCCTGGGCCCTGCCTTAAACAGTGCAATCTCCCCTGCAGGGTTTTAGGGAGATAGCCATCCCCTTGGTCTGGGCAGCTCTTAGGAAGGTTTTTTTTATAAGATCCTTTGGATATAGCTATATATACCTTTATCACAATAAGACTTCCTTTGTTGCCTTTTTCCCTATCACGCTTTAGAAATTATAAGAAATTCTAATCTTAAAATCTCAAAATTCATCCTTTGAAAATCATTTTAAAATCAGACATTGCATTACCATGGAAAATGTACATTAAAAAGGGAGTGACGGGTAAAGGGTTAATGGTATGCAATATTGTACATACATTGCTGCTTCCAGTGCTGCTGGCACGTGATCACTGGCACGTTGGCTGCCCCTCCTTTTACCATCCCTGCTTGGCTACATTATTTTTTCCTGCACTTTTGCAGCTGCGGTGTGGTTGTGTCATTTTATATATTTTTGACTGTTGCTATTATTTTTGCCCTCCACCTGGATTAATTTGCGGCATGCTAAAGAGAATCAACTCTGTGGGTACGGCTGTGCATGTGGATCTTGTGATATTGAGCTCAAAGTGTGCTTCTGAGTTTCAATCTAGATCGGCTGTGTACGTGGATTGAAAGACTCCTAAGGTACACTACAACATTTGAGCTTATTATTATTTACCTAAAGACTCTTATGCTCTTTGTCAAGATGCTGGCTTGCAGCATCCTAAACGATACATACTTCGGGGCTCGAGGCGCAGCCTTTTAGTCTCATCTTCTCCTAATATTTTTACATTTTGTCACTAGATGCCGGCATAAGATTAACTGTTTGCCTTCTACTGGTGTTGATCATGGAAATGTAATATCTGTCCCCTGTGTGGAGAATAAATCACTGCCTTCAACGCATAGCCCAACCAATGTTGCATTGTTTAATGCCCTCTCTGTGACTAATAAGGTGCTGGTTTTAGCCAATCTTATCTCTCAATCATGGCATAAAGGAAAGTATGAACTACTGTTTAATCAGATTACCCCTACTTAAATCTCCCGAGGCCATCTGGCAGAGGTGGTGGTATTCAACATCAGTGTTGTGACCATTCCTCAGTTTTCTACATTTGAGACTGTTTTAACTGTTCACAATTGGTAACAACTGTAAAAGACATACACTGGATCTTGTGCTTACAAATGGCTAATTTGCATCTCATTTATCATCTGTTGACATTGGTCTGTCGGAACTGTCTATTACTTACTTATCTTGAAAGAGTGTTTAGTGAGTGTGACTGTCTTGAAGTGGTTGAGGTCTTATTTTACTGACCGCTCCCAGTGTGTTTCTCTGGGTGGTTAAGATTAGCTTTGTCTCCAGTGGTGTCCCTCAGGGGTTGGTTTTAGGGCCATTACTTTTTAACATTTATTTGTCACCTTTAGGCCATCTTTTGAGATCGCTCTGCCTTTATCATCATTTGTTTGCTGACAATATGCTGATTTATATACATTCAAAACCTAATGAGTGCCTAGACATTGCTTCTTTGTCTGACTGCATTACTGAGATTAAAATATGGATGAGTAATAATTTATTGTGTTTAAACAGGGGTAAAACTAAAGTTATACTCATTGGTTCCCGCCATCAAATTTCTAAGGCTGGCTCTTTGCCCCTGACTCTGGACGGCTCTGTTTTGGAAATCCAAAGTCGAATGATGAACCTTGGAGTTATTTTTGATTAAAATCTGTCTTTTGCCGGAGTACTGTTAAAACTTATTTTTTGTTGGTTGTTCCTCAAACATGTCTAAGATCTATAGGTGATAGGTGTGTTTTTTTCTTTTTATGCTCCTATCCTATGGAATTCTCTGCCTCTTAAACTTAGGGAAGTTCAGAATTACAATATTTTTAAAGTTCAACTTAAAGACATATTTTTTAAAACTTGCATTTGTATGTTGATCTTTGTATGTTAATGTTGTATGTTATGTGCTTTATAAAATAAAGTAAAATAAAGAATTTTTAAATAAAAAAACTCAGCATGTTAGGTAAAAACATTTAACCCAACCAGCTGGGTCAAAATAACCAAGCATGCATTCTGTCCAATATTTACCCAGTTACCAAATAACCCGAGTTGGCTTGTTTTTAACCCAGATTTTTATTTTTTTTTGAATGTACAGTGGGTACGTAAAGTATTCAGCCCCCCTTAAATTTTTCACTCTTTGTTATTTTGCAGACATTTGCTAAAATCATTTAAGTTCATTTTTTTCTCATTAATGTACACACACCACCCCATATTGACAGAAAAACACAGAATTGTTGACATTTTTGCAGATTTATTAAAAAAGAAAAACTGAAATATCACATGGTCCTAAGTATTCAGACCCTTTGCTGTGACACTCATATATTAACTCAGGTGCTGTCCATTTCTTCTGATCATCCTTGAGATGGTTCTACACCTTCATTTGAGTCCAGCTGTGTTTGATTATACTGATTGGATTAGGAAAGCCACACACCTGTCTATATAAGACCTTACAGCTCACAGTGCAGAGCAAATGAGAATCGTGAGGTCAAAGGAACTGCCTGAAGAGCTCAGAGACAGAATTGTGGCAAGGCACAGATCTGGCCAAGGTTACAAAAAAATTTCTGCTGCACTTAAGGTTCCTAAGAGCACAGTGGCCTCCATAATCCTTAAATGGAAGATGTTTGGGACGACCAGAACCCTTCCTAGAACTGGCCGTCTGGCCAAACTGAGCTATTGGGGGAGAAGAGCCTTGGTGAGAGAGCTAAAGAAGAACCCAAAGATCACTGTGGCTGAGCTCCAGAGATGCAGTCGGGAGATGGAAGAAAGTTGCATCCACCAGTCGGGGCTTTATGGCAGAGTGGCCCGACGGAAGCCTCTCCTCAGTGCAAGACACATGAAAGCCTGCATGCTGTGGGAGTTTGCTAAAAAACACCTGAAGGACTCCAAGATGGTGAGAAATAAGATTCTCTGGTCTGATGAGACCAAGATAGAACTTTTTGGCCTTAATTCTAAGTGGTATGTGTGGCGAAAACCAAGCACTGCTCATCACCTGTCCAATACAGTCCCAACAGTGAAGCATGGTGGTGGCAGCATCATGCTGTGGGGGTGTTTTTCAGCTGCAGGGACAGGACGACTATTTGCAATCAAGGGAAAGATGAATGCGGCCAAGTACAGGGATACCCTGGATATCCTGGAGAGACCTGAAAATGGCTGTCCACCAACGTTTACCATCCAACCTGACAGAACTGGAGAGGATCTGCAAGGAGGAATGGCAGAGGATTCCCAAATCCAGGTGTGAAAAACTTGATGCATCTTTCCCAAAAAGACTTATGGCTGTATTAGATCAAAAGGGTGCTTCTACTAAATACTGAGCAAAGGGTCTGAATACTTAGGACCATGTGATATTTCAGTTTTTCTTCTTCAATAAATCTGCAAAAATGTCGACAATTCTGTGTTTTTCTGTCAATATGGGGTGCTGTGTGTACATTAATGAAGAAAAAACAATGAACTTAAATGATTTTAGCAAATGGCTGCAATATAACAAAGACTGAATGACAGAATGCCTTAAGCACAATTTTAACTAGTTAATTCTATGACTCAAAAAGCCTTTGAATGTCACTTTTACAAAAACCTGTAACAAGGTCTGAACCTACGTCTGAACAAAGAAAATGCTTACAAAGGTCTGATTATGTGTGCGTCCAAAGAATTTGAAAGACTGCTGCAACGTAATGGCTTCGGAGCTTCCATTGTCCAAACGCAGTGTTACAATTTCTCCATTTCCAAAAGGTAGGAAATTAGCTGGCACTATGAAAAATGAAAATGACAAGAAATTATTTAGTTGTTCTGAGAAACATGAGCCTGTAAAGGCTATACTGGTTACAGATTTAAAAGAGGAATTCACTAAGAATGAATTGTGCTCGCTAATGGTCTTGTTTATTTTTGTGTATTCCATAGGTAGGTTGCTTCCCAATGGGAGGTTAAGGAGAATACGGCAGTCTACTTAAGGATTAGGGTTTTTATGTTCAGGTAGTGCTGCTACAGTGGCACAGATGTTTAGTGAATTCACCCCACGTATCTTGTTATAAACAATACAATACAACAATACAACTCGTTGGCTTACAGATTGGTGACCCATCAACATGAAAAGACCAGCAAGCTGTCGCATTGATATTACTGCTTAATGAGAGTCCATGGACACTGGCTCCTGGAATTGTAAAGGAATTGACAGAGTCCACAGTGTTATAACCAGCCTGTAGAGACAGAGAAACAAAAATGATGCTGTCATTCAGTTTGAAAACAACAACAACTACCAAAAAAAAAAAAAGACTTTCATGACTTAAGACTTTCTTGAGCGATTCATTATAAACTGCATATTTGTATTCATTTTTGTCATTGGTAGGTTACAATGTACAATAATCAGTACTTTACTGACCTGCCAGGGTTGTCCTGTTTCAGCAATATCTCCGTAATAGATCAGGATGAAAGAGCGATGAACATTGTATGCTAAAACCACTTGGAAACTGACCACCTTAAAAACATCAAGAGACAGCATTCGATATCTTCCTTACAAACAAGACAGACCATTCATTGATATTCAATGATTACTGTTAAGTCTTACCCCTCCACCATTATAATATGGCACACTGTCCCAGGTAGCGACAAACGCTGTCGCAGCAGCAAAAGGTATGTTAGGGAAGTATTGCTTAACAGCTCCAGTGACTTGTGCCAGTACAGCACTGCTTGTGTCCTCTCTATAGGAGACAGTTCCACCATGTCTATTGTCAAGGTGAGTCCAAAGAGGAGCAATGATGTCTCTTGCGAAATCCAGATAGGGGTTGTAGGCAGACAGTTTCTCAGTAAACGTTAGATAGCCATTGTTGTTCACCTAAAATTTAGGACCAAATCTTTTAAAAGGGTTTGTAAAGACAGTTGAATGGAGAATGGTTGTAAATAACATGTAACTTAAATGGCAGAGGGAAAATTTAATGCTTACGAAGATTTGATTGTAAGTGCGTCCAAAGTATTTGAAAGGGTGTTGCAATATAATGGCTTCAGAGCTTTCATTATCAGTATTAGGTTTCATTATTTTTGCCTCCTCAAAATCTAGGAATGTAGTTGGCACTAGGAAAAGTACATGTGAAGAAAAATTTAGTTCTTCTAATGAAACTTAAGCTCAAGAGTGTTATTTTTATTTATTTATTTATTTTTTTTAAAACACTTACATTTTGGTGCGCCATCAACACGGAAAGACCAATGACCAGTCACATTGATATTACTGCTGGAAGAGAGCTGCGGGGTACTGGTTACTGGAATTGTGAAAGAACTGACAGAGTCCACTGTATGATAACCAGCCTGTAAAATTAAAAATATTATTATTATTATTATTATTATTATTATTTGATTCTCAGCCTTTACAAAACAAAGCTCTCCTTTGCTGGTAGAGGAAATATGTAAAAAAAATAAAATAAATAAAAATAAGGACATGCACTCACCAACCAACTTTGTGTTGTTGCAGCAATATCACCATAGTTTATCAGGATGAAAGAACGATGAAAGTTGTAGGCTAAAACAACTTGGAATGTTACTACCTTCACAACATAAATATACAGCATTAAAAAACTTTTTTTTTTTACTTTTTTTTTTTTAAATAATTTATTTATAAGCACTGATTACTGTAATCTTACCCCTCCACCATTATAGTATGGCACACTGTCCCAGGTAGCCACAAAAGCTGATGTAGCAGCAAAAGTTACATCTGGGAAATATTCCTTAACAGCTGCAGTGACTTGTGCCAATAGAGCACTGCTTGTATCCTCTCTATATGAAATAGTTCCACCATGTCTATTGTCAAGGTCAGTCCACAAAGGAGCAATGATGTCTCTATTTGACTTCAAAATGGGGTTGTAGGAATACAGTGGCTCAGTAAATGTTAGATGGCCATTGTTGTTCACCTAGTTGAGAATAAGTTAACAAATCAAAATATTTGACAAAACGTAATATGAATAATGCATCGCACTGCTAAATTGAAATGAGACAATGATAATGCCTTTAACAATTATTGTCAACAATTATTGTTTATTTTTGTAATTTAAAAATCTGCAAACACAATTACAAAGGTAAATGCTTACAAAGATCTGATCATATGTGCTTCCAAAGTATTTGAAAGGCTGCTGTAAGGAAATGGCTTGAGAGGTTCCATCATCCAGTATCGGGTTTAGTGTGTCTCCAACCCCAAAAGGCAGGAAACTAGATGGTGCTAAAGACATTGTTAATGATAATACATTGTAATGAATTCTTCAAAGAAACATACAACAGCTGATTAACAATAAATTTTCCACACTTTTGTTTTTGTCATGGCAACAACAACATGGACAACAACAAGAAAAAAATGTGAATTTAATTTAATTTAACTCCAGGATTATTATTAAATATGATACATTACTATACATTCTAAAATGTCAGCATTTGACTGAGAAGCAGGCAGGATTCTTAAGATGTTAGCTAAATGTAGACATGTCTCAGAACGTATGTACTTTCTTCATTCCATAACCTATTCTAAATTATATTTCTAAGATGATACATTAATTAGAGAGTTAGTAACTATGTCCATTATATTGAAAGAAAGAATGATTTACCACACTTCAGCACATTGTCCACTAAAACAGCAGTCCTTTTGCCAGTTACAAAAACAAACAAGCAAAGTTATATATTTTAATAATGTATTAGCCTTACCTCTTGCCTCACTTATTTCACCTGCTGGAGTGAAAGCAGAACAGTCAGTTTCAGAGCTGTAATCATAAGCCTTTGTTTAAAAAAATATATTTATTAGATATTTTATGCTTGACAAAACTGCATACTACCAAATTTGACATTAAATTAATTAATTTCATCATTCACCAGTGAGTTACAATTACTGTCATGTTTATTATCTACTTCTTGGCTTACTGGAAAGAAAAGACAGCAGTGCTATAACATATAACGGGGCAGGTTTCCCCATCCTTCTGCTGGTCTGTCAAAACGTATTCTCTAAAAGACAAAATATATAAATAAATGTATTTTTTGTTTGCATAACATATACAACTATGTAAGCAACTACGATTTTGTTAATTTATGTTTTACTGAATTATTTTTGAGGAGCATTATGAGTCTTGAATCTTACCAAAATGTCCAAAGTAGATGTTTCTGAAGAACAAACACTTTCCTGCTGTTTTTGGAACACAGGTTTTCAATTTTACTGTGTCTGTATTTATACCTAAAAGTTTTGGGTGAGGTTTGTTTGTTTGGTGCATTTTTAACCTTTGGCTTTTAACTATGGCTTTGATCTACTTATGGTTTTCATAAATTATTGTGTCTATGAGGAGTTTGGGGAACTCTTTGTGTTTTGCAATGAGATGTCACTGCTGGTTCGTCTTAAATATTTTTGATGTTGAGTATATTGCTTATGACGTTAGGTTCACAAATTCATTAAAAACTAAAAATCCTACAGGAAGATAATAAAACAATGTTTGTTACAAATTAATGCAGGTTTGTAAGATCAGTAATGTGTGGAGACAACGGAAACTTGATACTTGTGACATAAAAGACACATTTAAAATTCCATCCAAAGGACAGAATATTTTATTTGCACTCAGTCAGTATGCCATGCTACACAACCTTTTTAATGTTAGTGGCAAGAAATAAATTAAGAAAATTTTCATTTTAAAAATGAACTCTTTATTTAATATTTTGTAGAATCAACAGATATTTTCCCTCTAAGTATGTAGTACATATTGAACATGCCCTGTGATGGACTAATCACCTGCCCAAGGGTGCGTTTCCCAAAAGCAACTATGGTCACAACTTCCATCATTACCAATAAAGTTCAGTGGAACTAACGACCATATACTTTCCCAAGTATTTCCCAATACTTTTGGGAAACGCACCCCAGAATGTTTCCCTGCTGTGGCCATGAGAGACTGGGATAAGCTTCAGCACTCCCAGAGACCCAATAAAGAAGTATGCAGTATGAAGAAGAAAGGATGCATGTCTTCAGATGGTTAGTCCCTAACTAAATGATGAATTATTAACAAAATCCTAAATTTGGATGATTCTTGCTTGAAAAATCAGGTTTTATGCATCATTAAACTGTGCCAATAAGGCACATTTACAATATGCTAAATTTGCAATATGCAAAATTTAGGCTGGATTCTTTCATTCACAAGATGCTTTAAACCAGCTTTGTTTAATGTTATATGTATAGAAAATGTTTGCTTTAGGGAATGAATGAACCTTGTTGAACCTTTAACTAAGGTTATATTTCATGGATGTTATTTCAGAAATGACCATGCTGGCTAGAGATTAGATCAGAATTTCGTGTCTAAATCATACAGTATCTTGACATGTTTGCTTGCAACATTCCACACACAGAATTCTAGACTGCATTATTTAACTTAAGTGCTTTAAACTGGTTTTGTGAGGTTAAAAGGAATGCAAATGTATTTGCTTAAGAGGGATCGTGTAAACTTGGGACATGTCCCTACCAATATCCAGCGACTGCCAAACTGTCCCTAGCAATAATTTTGGTCAAACAATAAATATATGTTTTTGTAATTTCTAAATCATCATACCACTGATATTACCTAAGAAGTTAAAGTAAATTAGAAAACTGTGCACTTTCAAGGACGCGCATTTACTAAGAAGCAGCGTCCCGTTTAGTAGGCTACAACTCACAAATATTGCACCCAATTTAAGACAGCAGTCCAAAACAGTTACATATAGAAGCAGATTTAATTTGTTAATACAAGAAGAGAGCAAATGGAAAGAGAAAGCGCAATCTATGGCTATTATTAGCTCCCTATATAAAGCATAATAAAGCATAACAGAAAAGGTTGTGTGGAAAGATACATAATCTTCCAGCTTTTGATAAAGTCTTAATGAACATTAACAATAATTTGGGACAAATATAATGTGATTTTATAGTAAACTATGTAAGTGGCAGCAGGATTTGGAACAGTATCCTGGGTCACCACAGACAGTCTTTCTCTTTAAATTAAAGTTATTCAGCTGAATGCACAAATGAAACTGTTAGCTGAAATATCTATATAAAAAAAACAACAACACTGAAATAAGAGCATGCGGTTTATCTGTAAATCAACAGATAAACTTGTGTTTGTTACTACAGCAACAGCAGAGTATTCAGTATCATCCTGGGTCCAAATTGATTAATATTAAATATTACTTGGGTTTATGTCCCCACCAATGTCAAGAGCAAACCTACGCCCTTGGCTTATAATCACAAATAGAATCGATTTTGATTTCAGTTTCTCACAAATACAGATGGTATTTAAGGCTCTGTTGTAAGCTTCTGTATGAAAATGACATTTCAAGATCCACAGCTGTAAGTAAATGCGGTTGTCAGTCCCAAGCTGTAACAAACTGGACGAAGAAAGGTGGATCCGAATGCAAGCTTTATTAACAGGAATCGTGGTCGTATGGGCAGGGTCAAACAGGAGAAGACAGGGACAACGAAGGACAAACAAAGAGGCGTCAATATCCGAGCGTGGGGGTCTAGGGCCGGCAGCGAGCAAAGAGTAATCCAAGGGCAGGCAAGGGGTCGATAGGTGGGCGGGGGAGACTCGGGAACCAGGGACAAAGGAGATTGGCAACGGGAAGGAAACCATGAATAAACGCTCAGAATTGACAGTATTAACTATACAAAACTTTGCAATCTGACTGTGGGAGAACCGGTCTATTTATACTGTGAGAGTGAACTAAGATGGCGGACTAAGGTGAAAGGTGAAGGGTGACAACACGGGGGTTATGGGAAATGTAGTGAAAGATGGTCCATAATACATTGAAGGCTACCTCTAAAGGTGAATGGAGGGAGCCATAGCAGCACAGTTCGTGACAGAGCCCCCCTTAGGAGCGGCTTCCAGACGCTCAACATAGTCCAAGAACAGCAAAGACATGACATGACTGCGGAGGAACGGCTGTGACTTGACTTAACTGTGGAGGAACGGCTGAGACTTGACATGGCTCTGGAGGAACAGCTGTGAATTGACGTGGCGCTGGACTTGACTCTAGAACATCGGCTGGCCTTGACACTGGAATGACAGCTGTGACTGGACCTGACACTGGATAGGCAGTTGATCGAGGCTGGACATGACTCTTGACTTTGGCTTTGGAACGACGGCTGTAACTTGATTTGCTTTGGAATGACGGCTGTAACTTGACTTTGCTCTGGAACAGTGGCTGAACCTGACACTGGAACGACAGCTGCGACTGGACTTGACACTGGATGGGGAGCTGACACAGCATGAGCGCCCATGACAGGTGCTGACACTGGAAGGATGGCCATCTTGACCTGAGGAGACTGTGGTTTGGCAGCCATCTTGTCTGGTGCAGTCTCTGGAGCTAGCAGCAGTGGGAGGTCATCCATGTTGACAATCAGTCCTTAGTGAAAGCTGTCACTGGAGGAAAACGCAGCCCTCTTGTTCTCGCATGCCGGCGCGGCCGCCATTTTGTGCTCGCGCACCGGCGTGGCCACTATTTTGAGATCGCATGCCGACGCGGCCGCCATTTTGAGACCACGCGCTGACGCGGCCGCCATTTTGAGACTGCGCGCTGACGCAGACGCCATTTTGAGACCGCTCGCCGACGCGGCTGCCATCATGTGATCACGTTTCTCCTCCGCAAAGTCCATAGAAAATGACGAGTCCCCACACCACAAAGCATAGTCCAAGAAGTCAGAAAAACATGAGCGTGGGCTCTCATGACGAAGCCTGGTTTTGAGAGGCTCGTCAAGACCAAAGCAAAAAATTTCCATAAATTAGTTCTCATCAAAGAATGGGACTTTGTACATAAGTCCACAGAAACACTGTACATAATCCACAATGGGCATACCATTTTGCTTGAGGAATAGAAGCCGTCCGAAAGGGTCCGTGGTTGAGCTGGTAGGTGAAATAAAGCTGCTGGATCCGGGGTTGGCAAAGTTTTCTGTAACAAACTGGACGAAGACAGGTGGATCCAAATGCAAGCTTTATTAAGAGGAATCGTGGTCGTACGGGCACGGTCCAACAGGAGAAGACAGGGACAATGAAGGACAAACAAAGAGGCGTCAATATCCGAGCATGTGGGTCTAGGGCCGGCAGAGAGCAAAGAGTTATCCAAGGGCAGGCAAGGGGTCGATAGGCGGGCGGGGGAGACTCTGGAACCAGGGACAAAGGAGATCGGCAACAGGAAGGAAACCATGAATAAACGTTCAGAATTTACAGTATTAACTATACAAAACTTTGCGATCTGACTGTGGGAGAACCGGTCTATTTATACTGTGAGAGTGAACTAAGATGGCGAACTAAGATGACTAAGGTGAAAGGTGAAGGGTGACAACACAGGGGTTTTGGGAAATGTAGTGAAAGATGGTCCATAATACATTGAAGGCTACCTCTAAAGGTGAATGGAGGGAGCCATAGCAGCACATTTCGTGACACAAGCACTGACAATGTGAATGTAGCCTAAGCCAAAGGATGAAAAGACAAATAAAAAAAAAAACCACTTAAAAAAAAAAAATCCACGTTTTAAAAAAAATCCACCAGATGTTTCTTGCTTATAATACACAGTTAGCTACTTATAAAATGAATCACTCAAAGAATACCATAGATAGCTTTTAACAATGCATGGCACCAACTAACATTTAACTGGTATAATCAGTATCTACCAAGTTGAATGACCAGTTAGAATGCTTTATCCTTCCACATTTGCACTGCCAAATAAATGTAATGTATCTTCTGATAATATGCAAGAGATTTTCACAACAATTTTTTTTGAAAATCTTGTCATGCCCTATGGACTAGAGGATGCCCCACTCTCTCATCGATGACTTTTATAAAGACCCCCTGTGTTGACCCCCACATTGTTTACATGCCTGTCTGGTGTTTTTAACATGCTTAAAGACAAGCCATGTGCAAATTCATCAGTCAACACTATTGCTGAGTATTTTTTTCGGTAACACTTTACAATACGGGTGCACAAATATGCATTAATTAATGCAAAGATAATCATAAGTTAATGTATAAATCATGACGAACTAAACCATTTATTAATGATTACTACATTAGCAACTAATGAATATTCAATATGATTCATAGATTAAGTAATCAATAAATTGTTATAAGTTAAATGCGTCACAATGTATTAATTCCCATATAACTTATTTTATTAACTAATGATGTACATTCATATGTTAATTACAAAAGTAGTCAAAGCTATGTACTTCAACTTCCAGCTGTCTGCTTTAATTACTCATTAGCTAATGATTTGCAAATGTATCATTATGTTATGACTTTACTTGTTGAGGCACAAAACTATTAACTAATTGTTAAGTAATATGTCATTGTGGTTATGGATTTAGAATTAGCTAGTTATGTGCCTCAATCAGTTGAAGCCATGCATTTAAACTTAACTATTAGTACAGTAACTATTAATATATAGTTCTTCATGAATTATATATTATCTCTGCATTAGTTAAGCATGAAATAATGCTTATTTGTGCACCCGTATTGTAAAGTGTTACCTTTTTTTCCTGAAAAATGCAGAGTAGCAAAAAATGCAGTTTGAAACTACTTAGAGATGGGCAGTGTGTAGTTTCATTGATTGTAATGGAACATGTAAGTGAGTGAGATAAGTGACAGCTTTATATTTATCCAGTGTCCATTTAGCATATTTATGAATCTGCATACACTGAGCAGGTAAGGGTGTAGAAGGTGTTAGAGTTTTTCAAGTAATCCCTGAGAGTTTGATTTTTCAGCTGTGTTTAGTTAGAGTTGTAGCTAGAGTTGGTGCTTCGTTCAAGGTATTTGTATAATATTTTTTTATAATCATAATCAATTTGTTGTTAATTATTTATTAAGTTAATACCTCAAACTGTGAAATTGGAGATGTACTCTCCCAACATTATGGATCACCAGCTAAGCTATATTGTTGCTCCTTGTTTTCAAGAATACTTACTTCTGCCATTATGATGTGGACACTGGAGAGCTTAGGTCCATGGCTGTATTGGAGGAACAAGAAACTGCTCTCCAAGTAATCAATCACAGACCTTTGGAACTTTGAGTTCCATGTGACGTGTCAACTCTTTGCTCAGGGATTCAGGTAAATTTATTGCAGTCTGTTTGCGAAGTGATAGAAAGTGTTGTACATTTGTGTTTTTTTTTTCAGCATCTTAAAAACATATTAATGAAATTTTTGCATGGTTAGTTAAAAAACGAACAACAACAACAACAACAACAACAACAACAAAAAAGTCACTGAAATAAGACTATGGATACATACAGAACTTTTGTTCCCAATACTTTTCAGAACTGAATATGGTAGGCTATATTTTTTTGTTCTACAAAATGATGTGAAAATCATCTCATTCAGAGAAAACAATATATTGATGTAAGTTTTCTAAAACATGTCTAAAAGGGAATATGCAAGAGAATGACAATGGTCATGAATATTTAGCGATTCACACTTGAATGTGAACATCTGAAGCTGGTACAGTGCTCACAGTATGAAGGAGCGCTTCATACTCTGAAGCGCTCCTTCAGACCATCCTCCGGTATGAAGGAGGTGTGTCTGGTGCGCTTCATCTTTACACTGCTCTGCAAAGATTTGTTTGTTCACCGTAAGAGATATTTACATCCCTTTTGAGCTTCAGTGATGGGGAAAAATAAGAGCTTCAATGCACGTGTGAAGGAAAAGGCTGTTCACTTTTTGTGTTTTCTTGTATAATACAATATCAAGCTGAGGCTGTATATCGCTTTAGGCAATCTTTGTTAATGTCATGAGCAAATCAATTTATTAACACATTTATTAACAAGTACTGCATAGCTTAAATTGCTAACATTTGTTAAGACATTAGTTAAGGTGGCTACATGAAGATCAGGCAACTAACCATAAACCTTGTTACAACATTTAATAAACACAATTAATCTTAACACTGTGTCCATCCAATGTGTTAACATTAATTAGCTGTCATGAACTAACAATGAACACTTATTCATGAGCAGCAATTTATTAATTAGTGTTTTTGTGAACCCCACTGTAAAGTGGAATCTATTTGAACAACAGTTAATGTGTTTATAATGTTTGTGGGCTCTTGACTAACATGATGTAGTGCGTGACTAACAATTGGATCATGGGCCTTGAACCCCACTTGCTACCTTTGATCCCAGTTTGAAGGTGTGCCCCCTGCATTCCGGAGATACCTGCGGAAATGTCCGTAAGTTGCGGGTGAAGGCTTGGGACTGGCCAGGGTGAGATGGGGGTGCTTTGGAGGGCACTATTTCCATAATGGTGGGGTCTTAGAGCACAGGACTGGTAGCGTTTAGATGGGGCCGAGAAGCCTTCTCATGTACCCAGAAGTTTGAAACTTTGGGACCCTTCTCTAACCTAGATATAAGAATCCCTTCAGGATGCTGCTACACAGTAAACAGGGAAATAAGTGCTGAGTTTGGGACCGGCTAGATTCAGGTGGGTGCTTAAAGACTTGCCTTCAACCCGGGTTCAAAGGCGGTGGGCCCCAGAGTTAGGGGGATACTAGTGGAAATGTCTGTGAACCACACCTACACAGTAATAAACAGAAAAATATTAACTTTCTGTGCCCATTTCATGAGTGTGAATATGTCAGTTTAAGTGAATAGGCATAATATTTTTACAGTATACCTTCTAATAACTGCATTACGTGGACCACAAAATACTTGCTACACGAGAAGTGACTTCTTTTCATTTTGATAATTTATTTTGACGTCAAATAATTGCTTAATGATTCTTGTGCCTCAGGTCTAGCTTACTTTCAGTGTATCACCATTAAAATGTGCTGACTAATTAACCATGCAACTAGCTAGTATAAATTATTGGATAATGTGGGATTTAGTTTGGTAGAGTTCAAAAATCTTTTCTTAAATGTCTTTAGTTTTAGTGTACACATAACTCACTTTTTTAATTGTTGTTGTTATTTTTTTCTCTATTGGTACTGTTATTATGCTGCTTTTATTTACTTAATTGAATTTATTTTATCAATATGCATAAGGATGCATTGAGCACTAGGTATAAGAAATGTGCATTACAAATAAAATGTATTATTATATTGTTATAATATTATTATTAATGTAATATTATTATTACTGTGTCACAGCACATTTGTACCAAACAACAGCAGTATCACATAACTTAAGCCTTTGCATTTTGTCAAGCCACCTTTGAGAGTTGTGCCTACTGTAAACGTTAAGCCTCATTATCTCAGTTTTACCTAGAAGAATGTTACCAAACTTTCACTTACTATTCTTGACTGCTGACGGCAGTTATATGATGTCACTGGTGTGTCAGCATACTATAAAGGGGTGGCGAAATATCCTTGCATACTCTGTGTGTGTTTTTTTTTTTTTTTTTGCTTGGAACCTGAGCACACTAGTTTGGCTCTCAAGGATGCTAGCTACTTCACTGTGATAGCTTCACAGTAAAGAAGTTCCATTTGCACCTGGCATCTCGAGGGGAGTCAGGCTGCAGCCCTGCGGCTTACGTTCACACTTTGAGGCAAAACAAGATGGACGTTCCCTTTTCTCTCTCACTCTTGTGCACTGGGTATAAGAAATGTGCATTACAAATAAAATGTATTATTACTGTGTCACAGCACAATTGTACCAAACAACAGCAGTATCACATAACTTAATCCTTTGCATTTGTCAAGCCACCTTCAAGAGTTGTGCCTACTGTAGAAGTTAAACCTCATTATCTCAGTCAGCCAAGAAGAAACAAAAGGTGAAAGCAATTAGCTGAGGTCAGCCTCAGCACCGCAGGCTTTATCTTTTTTCGTTTTACCTGGAAGAATGTAACCAAACTTTCATTTACTATTCTTGACTGCCGACGGCAGCTATATGATGTCACTTGTGCGTCAGTGTACTATAAAGGGGTGGCGAAATATCCTTGCGTATTGTTTTTTTTTTTTTTTCTTCAAGAGCTTGTTGATCGGAATGTGAGAACTTGTCATATTAACATTTGTATTTGTAAGTTGAAATTTGCACTCACAGCTCTGATCTGAAAAGCTGAATCTTTCGATTTGCAATTCAAAAAACAACACATCACATACACAGACAATAATCAAAACACCTGTTTTTTTTTTTTTGAAGTTGCTAATTAATAGCTACAAATGTGTAAAATGACATTCCAATAAACAAAATGACAAACACAAATGTGTACGCCATATTTACTTTTGTGCTTTACTTTAGTTTCACTGTTCACCCCTATGTTGGCACTTACAACCTCTCAGTTCATCAAATTCATCAAACCTCTCAGTTCATCAAGTTCATTGGTCAGTCGATGCCTGACCAATGAACAATGCCAACCAGAGCACCCGCTTCGGATGTTATCACTCGATTGAATGGGCGTTATCAGTGGTTATCAGCTGATAGTTATGGGCCAGAAGGGGCCTGCTGCGCCTACTGGTAGGCTCAGAAGGCTGTTATCATCCATCCACATGGTTAATCACCGATACAAATTAGAGAAGACTCCAGATCCAATCCAGAGGAATCCAGCTCACCGGGAATCGGAAGTCTACTGAATGACGTATGGATGGATGATAACAGCCTTCTGAGCCTACCAGTAGGCGCAGCAGGCCCCTTCTGGCCCATAACTATCAGCTGATAACCACTGATAATGCCCATTCAATCGAGTGATAACATCCGAAGCGGCTCACCAGAGTGACTTGCAGTGCAGAAAGATTTTATTTTTATGCATTAAAAAAAAAAAAAAAAATTGCAAACTATTTTCATTTATTATTCTTAGCTTTTACAGGATTTTAAGACACTGCATTAATCTTGCCATTTAAGTATTATCTGTTAGACAAATAAAGCAACATCTTTCATCTATCTATCTATCTATCTATCTATCTATCTATCTATCTATATCCTATTGCATATTGTGGACCAATATCGCTGTACCAGAGTTACGACATATGACATTCGACATGTTGTTTTTATTTATTTTTATTGAAACTTCTTTATTTGATTAAATTCCTTATTTGTTTGCCTTTATTAATATTTACTTGTGTTGTATGCTTTGGTGAATATCATAAAATAATATGGAATGTCATTAATGAACCTTTTTAAATGTAACAATTAAAACAAAAAAATTCAACATAAAAATTGAGTGCTTGTCTAAATGTACATTAAAAAGCAAAATCAAACAAAATAAGCAGTTATGACTTACAATACTGTTTTGAGCAACTAGCAGAGCTAAATACGTTTTTCTCAGTCGCTTTGGTACATTTCTCAGATCAGAATTCAAATTCTCAAAACTACCTGTTCAATCTTCAAATCATTGTGTCACTTGTGCACATCAAAAAAGCAGTTTCTTATTTCTTTGAACAAATTGCAAATGCTTTGATACATCCATGCAAATGATTATGTACAATTCTCTGCAATTCTTTACATTATCAATTGCTTATGTCATGTTGATCAAAATGTATTATAATGTCTCTGTTGAATAGTCTTACCCCCCACAACATTTAGTCATTAGTTTATAGCATAAGTCTTTACATGCAAAATGGCTGAACAAGTTGTCATAATGTCAAGCATATTTCTATACATTTCCATTAGACTTTTTTTCTAAATCTGTCCTGATTTGGTAAATTGCTCCCAGGTGAATCTTGACTTTCTCTAACAAAGGTTCATCTCATGAACCATCAACTGGCAAGTATATATATATAGCTGGAGCACAACACAATGTTACAATGTCTGACAATGGAAGGACAAGGAATTGGATGGGGTCAACAGCCAGAGAGAAGAAGAAGAAGAGGAGTGAGGCTGCATGGCGGAGGAGTTGGAAGGTAAAACAGAGGAAGAGGCAGAAGAGGCCGAGGACATATGCACGTTCCTGATGACATAAGAGCCACACTTGTAGACCACATTCTCAATCATGGGCTTACAATGGCTGAGGCTGGTTGAAGAGTGCAGTCAAATGTTGGGAGAACAACTGTGTCCTCAATCATTCAGACTTTTCGTCACAGAACAGGTATACAATCTCACAATAGGCACTGTACTGTAATACTGTAAATTTTCTGTAATGCTTCATACAATATTACAGTATTTCACTTGCATTTTACAATATACAGTAAGTATACTTTAAACAGTGACATTTTATCTTACTCAATTGTGTGTTTTGCATTACTATATTTTTTTCCACATAGGACTGCAAGACAACTTCACAGGGGTTTTCACACCTGAACAGGAGGAGGCTATTTGCACCATGGTTGTAGAAAATAATGCCATAAGACTAAGGGAGATAAAGAGTGCCGTTATAGAGAACAACAACATCTTTGAAAACATCCAAACAGTCAGCATCTCAACCATTGACAGGGTGCTGAAAAAACACCAAATGAATATGAAGCAGCTGTACACTGTTCCATTTGTAAGAAATGGTGAAAGAGTGTAGGAGCTGCGCTATCAGTATGTACAAGTCAAGTCAAGTCAGCTTTATTTATATAGCGCTTTTTACAATACAAATTGTGTCAAAGCAACTTTACAGTATCAAATGGGAAAGTAATATATCAATAATTCAAAAGAAACTTTAAACAATTTTAGTTTGAGGAAATTAATCAATAGTTCCAAATTAATAAATTGTTTGTCCCCAATTTAGTTTTCCCAATTTAGTTGTTGTCCCCAACTGAGCAAGCTAGGCGACAGTGGCAAGGAACCAAATCTCCATCTGTGACACTGATGGAGAAAAAAATACCTTGGGAGAAACCAGGCTCAGTCGTGGGGTCAGTTCTCCTCTGACCAATAAACAAGTAGTTTATACTCCCATACAAGTGTAGGAGACAGACAATATTAGCATAGATTCCATTTTTCTTGCATCAGGTGTTATGGGAAGTGTTCCCGGTTCCGGTTGACCTAAATAATGCAGCCTAACAATCCTTTAACGGATTTGAATATTAGAAATATTTAAATGTGTTAAGTGTATGCCAGGTTAAAGAGATGGGTCTTTAGTCTAGATTTAAACTGTGTGTGTGTCTGTCTCCCGAACAGAATTAGGTAGATTGTTCCATAGTTTCGGTGCTAAGTAAGAAAATGATTTGCCACCCGCAGTTGATTTTGATATTCTGGGTATTATCAGATTGCCAGAGTTTTGAGAATGCAGCGGGCGTGAGGGACTATAATGTGATAAGAGCTCCCTCAAGTACTGAGGAGCTAAACCATTGAGGGCTTTATAAGTAATTAGCAAGATTTAAAAATCAATACGATGTTTAATAGGAAGCCAGTGCAGTGTTGACAGAACCGGGCTAATATGCTCATACTTTCTGGTTCTAGTAAGAACTCTAGCTGCTGCATTTTGGACCAGCTGGAGTTTGTTTATTAAGCGTGCAGAACAACCACCCAATAAAGCATTACAATAATCTATCCTGGAGGTCATGAAGGCATGAATGAATATTTCTGCATTTGACTTTGAGAGCATAGGTCGTAATTTTGCTATGTTTTTAAGATGGAAAAATGCTGTTTTACAAATGCTAGAAATGTGGTGTTCGAAGGAAAGATTGCTATCAAATAACACACCTAGCTTCCTAACTGATGATGATGAATTTACAGAGCAGCCATCAAGTATTATGCTGTGTTTTAAGTTATTACTTACTGAGGTTTTTGGCCCAGTAATTAACACCTCTGTTTTTTCAGAATTTAGCAATAAGAAATTACTTGTCATCTAGTTTTTAATATCAACTATGCATTCCATTAGTTTTTCAACTTTGTATGTTTCGCCAGGCCTTGAAGAAATATAGAGCTGAGTATCATCAGCGTAACAGTGAAAGCTAACACCATGTTTCCTGATGATATCTCCTAAGGGTAACATATAAAGCGTAAAAGGTAATGGTCCTAGTAGTGAGCCTTGAGGTACTCCATACTGAACTTGCGATCGATACGATACCTCTTCATTTATTGCTACAAAATGATAGCGGTCAGATAAGTACGATTTAAACCATTCTAATGCATTACCGCTAATGCCAACATAATTTTCAAGTCTATTCAAAAGAATGTTGTGTTCCCCGTCAGTCCACTTCGAGCTGCGTCGAAACGCTTGGGGAACGCCCCCGGCGAGCCACTGTACTGAAGCGTGTGTAGAACCAAACCAATGAGGAAGTGCCACGTCATGAGCGGGATGACGTAGTCGATCAGGAAGCATAAGACATGCCGGCAACACACTCATTTTAGCTTTTGCTCTTCAGCGAGCGTGTCTGTTGTGTGTGTGTGTGCTTCAGTTAAAACAAAACTCTGTTAGCCAGCCAAACAAAACTGTAAAATGTCTAAGTGTAAAAGTAAAGTGGCGAGCGAACGGCGTTTCAGACGTTGTGTTCCTCCCTGCCCTCGTTACATTGCAGGCGAGGACACACACGATCTGTGCGTCGTTTGTTTGGGTGCGGAGCACGCACAGTTAGCCCTCGAGCGGGCTGACTGTCATGATTGCGAGCTTCTCCCGCTCCGTGTGCTCCACTCCCGCCTGGCCGTCTTTGATGAGGGCGGTCAGGTGCGAGCTCCCGCGGGCAGCGGTCCCGCTGCGGCCGAGGCCCAGCGTAGACTGCTCTCGTGGGGCTCGCAGGTGGATTTAGTGGAAGGATCTGAGACGGGCTCGTCCTTATCTCAGTCCTTAACCGCTAGATCCACGGTCCCCTCTCAGGGTTCGGAAGCCCGCGCTGCGGTTTCTTCCCCCCCGAGAGAGGACCCGGCGCTTCATCTGTCTTCCTCTGAGGAGGTTGACGTGATGAGCGTCGACACAGAAGAGACTGTGAGCTCGCCACCACAGTCTTTGGCATATGAGGAGCTCGTGGAGGTTGTGACTCGGGCGGTCTCTAAATTAAATCTTGAATGGCCGTCCGAGAAGCAGGACGTTCGTCCAAAAAGTAAACTGGACGAACGTTTCCTGCGTGTACGTTCACAACCTTCACAAAGGGGTCTTCCGTTTTTCCCCGACCTTCACAGCGAGGTGTCTAGGTCGTGGGGGAAACCATATTCCTCTCGCATTTTCAGCCCCGATGTATCTACATACTCCAATGTGTTGGGGCTGAGTGAGAGAGGATATGGGGCGATGCCAGCAGTGGAGCAGACGCTTGCGAGCTATCTCTCCCCTGCTTCGGCATCGTCTCTAAAGGCCCCTAAGCTTCCCACCAAGGCTCTTAAGCAAACATCTTCCTTGGTGGGAAAAGCTTATACGGCGGCAAGTCAGGCTGGTGCTTGCTTGCACACCATGGCGGTGTTGCAGGCATATCAGGCTGACCTGCTTAAGGACCTGGATGCTGGGGAGGAAAGGGAATCCGACACAGTTGCTGAACTGCGTCGGGCCACAGATCTGTCTCTCCGTGCCACTAAAGAGACGGCCCGTGCCATCGGCCGCTCTATGTCTGCCCTTGTGGCCACGGAGAGGCATCTGTGGTTGAACCTGTCCACTATGGAAGATAAGGACAGGTTCTTCCTGCTGGACGCCCCGCTTTCGCCTTCTGGCCTCTTCGGCGACGCAGTAAATACTGTCGTCGAGAGGTTTCAGGAGGCGAAAAAGCAAGCGGCGGCTTTCCAGCGTTTCCTCCCTCGGCGCCAGGTCCCAGGGGCTGCTGAGCGGGAGCAGCCCCGGCCGTCTGGCTCCTCATATCGCCAACAACAGAGACAGAGCGTCGCTACCCGTGCCCCCCCTAAGAAAGATCAGGGGGCGGTGCGACGCTCTGGGTCTGGGCCTTCTCGTCAGAAGACGGATCTGAGGACCGTCCTTCAGTCTAAGAAGGCCCAGACAAAAAGGCCCTGATGCTATTGGCGCCTTGGGCTCGAGAGCAGCCCCCACTGGGGTAGAAGGGTGTTTACCTCAGTATACGGTACCCCTTCTACCTCAGCGCTCTCGGGGAGTGATGTTGGAGTCCCTGCCACCTCGTGTGTTTCAGGGCTCAACGAGCTCCGGCGAACGGGCTACCCAGTTGCCGCCCGGTTTCGGTACGGCACGGGGATGCTCGCTCCCCCCAGGAGGGACCCACCCCGAGGGGTTGGCCCTTCCAACTCCTATTACATCAGAGACCAGCCTCGAGCGGCTGGTTCCCTTAGTAGACTTTCTGGCAGCGTGGAAGCTTCTGCCGAACGTCTCATCATGGGTCCTGCGGATAATAGAACAGGGGTATGCAATCCAGTTTGGGTTGCGCCCACCCCGGTTTTCGGGGGTCCTCCACACTCTGGTGGCCCCCCAGCAGGCTCTGGTGTTAGAACAAGAAGTAGCTACTCTCCTGAGGAAGGAGACCATCGAGGTGGTTCCTCCTCTCGAGAGGGAACTTGGGTTCTACAGCCGCTACTTCATTGTTCCGAAGAAGGATGGGGGGTTGCGTCCCATTATAGATCTGCGTCTTTTGAACCGCGCCATCAAACGGCTTCGGTTCAAGATGCTCACTATTTCTCAGATCGTTACACAGATCAGGTCCGAGGACTGGTTTGTTACCATCGATCTGAAGGACGCATACTTCCACATCTCCATCCTTCCTCGTCACAGGAAGTTCCTGAGGTTCGCTTTCGGGGGCGAAGCCTACCAATATCGGGTTCTTCCTTTCGGCCTATCACTCTCTCCCCGCACTTTTACCAAGTGTGTGGATGCTGCCCTGGCTCCTCTTCGACTCCAGGGCATCCGCATACTCAATTACATCGACGACTGGCTGATTTTGGCTCAGTCCTCGTCAGGAGGCGATTCGGCAGCGAGATGCCGTCCTCGCCCACATGAAAGTGCTGGGGTTAAGACTAAACGCCAAGAAAAGTGTGCTTTCTCCATCTCAGAGGACCACTTATCTGGGCGTGGTGTGGGATTCGACGACGATGCAGGCACGTCTGTCTCCTGCTCGTATCGATTCGATCCTCACAGCAGTCAAGAGCGTGAAAGAAGGCCAGTCACTCACTGTCAAACAGTTTCAGAGACTGTTGGGTCTGATGGCAGCTGCGTCCAACGTAATACCTTTTGGCCTGCTGTACATGAGACCTCTGCAGTGGTGGCTCGGGACCAAAGGGTTTTCCCCGAGAGGAAACCCGTTTCGCATGATCAAGGTCACGCGGCGTTGCTTACGTGCCTTGGACATGTGGAAGAAACCTTGGTTCCTGTCTCAAGGCCCAGTGTTGGGGGCTCCTTGTCGTCGCGTAACGCTAACGACGGACGCCTCCCTCACGGGTTGGGGGGCGGTCATGAGTGGCCGCTCAGCCCATGGTCTGTGGGAAGACCGCCATCTCACTTGGCACATCAATTGCCTGGAGATGTTGGCGGTGTTTCGTGTATTGAAACATTTCCTTCCAGACCTCAGGGGACATCACGTGCTTGTCCGCACAGACAACACATCGGTGGTCTCCTATATCAACCGGCAGGGGGGTCTGAGGTCGCGCCCCCTTTACAGGCTGGCACACCAGATCCTCCTCTGGGCCCAGGGGAAGTTCCTCTCACTGAGAGCGACCTTCATTCCTGGGCATCTCAATCAGGGAGCGGACATCCTGTCGAGGCAGGGGCTGAGGCCCGGGGAATGGAGACTCCACCCACATTCGGTGGAGCTCCTATCTTCAGGCGCTCGCCGTGTCATGCCTTGAGTTCGCTCCCGGTATGGTCAGGGCGTTTCTCTACCCCAGGCCGGGGTATGTTCCTAAGGTGCCTACTTCTGTGCCAGGTCCCATTGTGCTTCAGGCCTTTTGCCCTCCCCCCTTTCAGGAGGCGGGTCAGGAGCGTCTCAATCTGTTGTGTCCAGTTCGAGCACTGGACACATACGTCCACAGCACTGCCCCGTGGCGTAATGCAGATCAGCTCTTTGTGTGCTTTGGTGGTCCGAAGAAGGGCACTCCGGCCACCAAGCAGACCGTAAGCAGGTGGGTGGTCGAGGCCATCTCACTTGCCTATGAGTCCTCGGGCCTCCGGTCTCCTCTGGGGGTCCGGGCACATTCGACCCGGAGTATGGCGGCCTCTAAAGCCCTTTTCTTGGGTTTGGCCTTGAGCGACATCTGTGATGCGGCGGGCTGGTCCTCTCCGCACACATTTGTTCGTTTTTATAACTTGGACCTTCCGATTACTCCAGGTTCTCGAGTCCTCTCCTCCTGACCTAACACACACTCAGGTAGTCTGTCTGCTTCCTGACCTGGGCCCCAGTTAGTCAAGTGCAAACTCTAAGACTATATGCCACATTTGAGAGAAGAGTGGCACCTCCCCCGGAGGGATGGAGACCATGTCTTTTTAACAGGTCAGGTCTGCCCCAAAAACTTGTCCAATTGTCTATGAAACCTATGTTATTCTGCGGGCACCACTTAGACATCCAGCCATTGAGTGATGACAATCTGCTATGTATCTCATCACCACGGTAAGCAGGGAGGGGACCAGAACATATTACAGTGTCTGACACTTTGTTCATGTCTAATGTCCTCTTTTACTTACAGTAGAAATCATTTTGGTCTGATGTGAATGGCAGCAGATATACAGCAGGGTCACAGAATCTGATAACCTCTTTTTAAAGCCCATCAAAATATGTGACCCCCTCTATTTCACCCAGAATGACTGTAATGTTCTCCAAATTCACTATGGTCATGTCTAATGTCCTGAAATTCATGAAGTAGAAATCATTTTGGTCTGATGTGAACAGCAGCAGATATACAGCAGGGTCACAGAATCTGATAAGGCCTTTTTAAAGGCCATCATAATATGTGACCCCCCTCTATTTCACCCAGAATGACTGTAATGTTCTCCAAATTCACTTTGTTCATGTCTAATGTCCTCTTTTACTTACAGTAGAAATCATTTTGGTCTGATGTGAATGGCAGCAGATATACAGCAGGGTCACAGAATCTGATAAGGCCTTTTTAAAGCCCATAATATGTAACCCCCTCTATTTCACCCAGAATGACTGTAATGTTCTCCAAATTCACAGGTCATGTCTAATGTCCTCTTTTACTTACAGTAGAAATCATTTTGATCTGATGTGAACAGCAGCATATACATAAACACCATATTTATTTTTAATTTATCCAAGTTCTAACGTAATCTGTGTATAAAAGTAATCTTTAAATATTTTAACAGCAAAATTATTATTACTATTATTACTAAAATTATTAGTTTGGTTTAAAACACATGTGGAACTGAGTTAAATATATGTGATGAGCAAAGAAGCATTTATGTAAATATGTAAATAGCCTAAATATTTAATTGCTTTCTGCACCCACGAAAATTATTGAGCACCCACGGAAAAAAACGAGATATTCTTGATTCAGTTTAACCAATAAGATGTGGACTGTAGCTTACGACTTGCTTTCCGATTTAGAGACCGTGGCTCTGCACTCTCTCTGTTACGTATGCGCCCTAAAAATTTGTTCTGTGTACTGCGGAATAAGTGCCATATAATCTTCATGAAACTGCGAGGGATGATCAGATTGATTCGAAGACAAGAAGATATCAACAAGAGGATAATGAAATTATTGAAAGAGTTGATTGCATTGAATGATTTGTATGTTGAGGTAAATGAAGTAGCAACTGAAATGAGAGAATTGAGAATACAAACTTCTACTGTGTCTTACAAAAAGGTTTAAGTGTGTGTGTGTTGTAAAAGGTGAAAATTGCTCAACTGCAGAGGATGAGTGGTGCAATCACCTACATGCTGTTTTGCTAGCTTTGCAATAATTTTGTAACATAGGTGTTGCATTTGCAACTGAAAGGTTGCAGATGGAATGCGTATGTTAAATATAGTTGTAGACTGTTTTCCGTAGCTGTACAGAAAGATTATTCTACAAAGAGTAACTGAAGATGGAAAGGTTATAGACTACACATCCTGCCCCACTCTTTGTGGTTACAGGTGTTACCCACCAACTGAAGGAAATGCTTGTAGTTGCAAAAAGATGCTAGATGTGCATGATGAACTTTTGACACTTTGAGTTGTGAGATGTACATGCCCTAGTGTTAACCGACCATGGCCACATAGAAGGAATGACCATATAAGGAACAAGGAAGAAAGTGGGCACGTGCATGCGAGCTTAGACTATATAATCTCATGTTAGATGCAAGTGTGCTGCCGCACATCGGGTGAAGACTATTCGCTGTTATTTTTGATTTGTTACTTATGAGTTATTGTTTAAATAAACCGAAGCCATTCTATATGGTGATTCGATATACTTCTTTAAATGAGACTCATGAGTAATTATTGATCATAACCTACTAAGTGTAACCCTATGATATTCTGAATGAGCCTTAAGTGACCGAACTCAACTGAAGCAGCCGAGACCATCTAAGAAACAGCTGGAACCACTGACCACGAACTCAATTGTGCAGGTGAGATACAGGGTTTCTTCACTTAAAGCTGGTTATGTGATTTGCATGTAAGATGGTTGGTTGGTTAAAGGTTGTTTCTATTGATGAAAAACATAAAATGGCACCCAAACGTGTAAGGCTTGAATGTCAAGGGAGCAGAATTCAGGATTAATAGAGAGCGAATAGAGCAAAAAGTCCCCACACACCCGCAACCACAAAGTCAGTCCAGAGGAACTGAGTGTGTCAAGCGCGCGCAGGCTGAGAAACAGACCTGTATGACACAGTGTTGACAAAAAACTCCAGAGAGAGGGTGAGTTGTCAAAAGTGAAACCGGTTTCAAAAGGAATTGAGTAGGAATTATGATGGGACAAATGGCAACAGTTGACCTTGTCTCGCGAGATACAGCGGGAAGGTTGGAATGGGTCAGTGCCACGCAATGTAGATGCGGGTTCTGTCAGATTCCTTGGCAAGAAATCAAAATGATTGCTGCCATTGTGAACTTGAGGTTGAGAGAAGGGGCAGAGGCCCCAGACTTCATTTACAGTTGTAAAAATGCAAGGGAAGGTTTCCCTAAAGTCAGGGTGTTTGATGAAGCAGGTGGAGAAATCCGTGGGATTCCCATAAGAGATTGGGCCACCTTGGCTGATGTTGAAGAAGGGGATGAATCGGACAGAGGGTCGATAATTCCCAGAGGGGAGGAACATCATGAGGATGTATCTCCTAGGGCTCCACTTCCTGACAACCCCTATAGCATGAGTGAAGAGTTTTCACCAAGAAGTAGAGAACCACTTAGGATCTATTTTGGGAGAGGTGAAAATGTGATTATTCTGAAAGATGGGTGTCTACAGAACGAAGAGGAAGCATGCGTTCTGGTAAATGCAGCAAACGGACATCTCCGCCATGGGTCTGGTGTGGCCAAAGCCCTTAAAATCAGGGCAGGGCAGAGGTTCCAAGATGAATCAGATAGATTGAGCAGAGAAGAGCTCCCCTTAAAACAGGGGAAGTAATATTGCAGAAATTGGGAGGTCCGAACAGAAAACCAGTAATACACGCTGTAGGGCATGAAAGGGGGCAAAATCATGCATTGCAAGAAGAATTAATGGCGTTTTTGACTCTGGACAGCATCATCGATAAAATATGTGCAGTGGCAAGAGAAAATAAATATTACTCAGTAGCTATGCCACTAATATCAGGGGGTAACTATGGATTTAATGAAGTTACTATAGGAGCCGCCCTCGTAGCCGCATTGTTAAGAAAAA
This sequence comes from Cirrhinus molitorella, assembly GCA_033026305.1. Lineage (NCBI taxonomy): Eukaryota > Metazoa > Chordata > Actinopteri > Cypriniformes > Cyprinidae > Cirrhinus > Cirrhinus molitorella. The sequence continues at coordinate 28,018,346 of CM065132.1, read as the reverse complement.
CTGATTGTACCGACTGGCCAAAAGTATGGATGATATGTCACCCTGATGCTACAGTGTTGAAAAATATAACTCGAAAGGTAAATCAAGACGAGAGAGCTGGCGAAGGAAGGTCAGATCAGGGTGCAGGACAGAATCATGAGGGAGTCGAACACACAGATGAGGATTTCGAAGAGGAATCCGACCCCGAGTGGCCTGAATTAAAAAGGGTAAGGACCTCACGAGAAAGAAGAGATCAAGTAGAGAATCCCTTCGCTAAATTGAAACATGGTAGGAGTTTTGACACTTTTAGGCTAGGGAAGGGCTCATACAGGCCCACTCACTCTAAAAGCAGAAAGAATGAAACTCTACTAGATCAGAGAGATATGTGGAATAAAGAATATGCCCTAGGAATTACATGCGGCCAAGTGTGGAGTCTGCTAAATGGTGGAGATGCCGTCAAAGTTTTGGCAGATACCACGCTAACTCAGAGAGCAAAGCGGGCTATTCTCGCACAGAAAGACCTAACTAACAAAGCGGCCTTAGAAAGAATTATTCGAAGTGCTGTGGGTAACGATATATATAATGAATATTATTCCGATATAAGCTCTGAGGAAGAAAGCTCATCCCAAGATTTGGAGGATGAGGATCAGGAGGACTCAGATTATGAACGGTTGGTAACAGAGATAAGGCCAATCAGAACGTCAACCCCAGCCAGGTTACCCCCCAGTGTTAGGCAGATAAGGTTTAGGGATAGCACCCCTGAACCGGCGCTGCATCTAAGTATGGAGGTTCAACAGCCTGTTGGAGCTAGTGTATTAGATCAGCATTTACAGGCCCTGCATTTAGGGACACCGGGTCAAAGAAGGCCATCAGCGATAAGTAGCAGGCCAGAGACACCCACACAGCCCAGTGTGAATTCCTCTGCGTCAAGGGTTACCCTCGAAGAACTAATGAGGAAAGATCAGGAGATGAAACTTCTGAAGAAGGCTAAGCTGAAAAACACCACGGTAAAAGGGAAAGTCAGAGAGTTAGTGCGATATGGGGAATTGATGAAAATTTCAGGCGAGTCAATTGATTCCCACATACTAGCTGAATTTGGCTTGCATGGAGGCAGAAAATTAGCGAGCACTCTGGAGGGGTTAGTCCCAACAGATAAAGAAGAGACCGAACAAGAACAGTTTGAGCAAAAATGGCTGTCAGTGGGGGCTCTCTCTGCATGCCAAGAATTAGCCGAAAAAGGTGTAGAAGGGCTTTTGAAACATATTTTTTGAGGTATAAAGAGAAATGTTCTAATAGGAGCTAAGGAGTTTCTCCTTAATGGTCCTGAGACGTCACCAGAAGAATTAGAACGTGCATTGAACAGATATGACAGAAAAACTGAAATGATTCAGTCTGACAGAGAGAAACTAAGCAGCAAGCAGCAGAGACCTAGAGAGCTGCCAAGGAGGTCAAACCGCGAGAGGAAACCACATAGACGTTATGAGACTGAGAGTAGACCCCCACCTCACTCACCTCGCAGAACAGAGAGAGGGCACAAGAGATATGAAGAGAGGGTAGACAGAGATAATCCCAACTTCCATAACTCAGAAAGGAAGCGGTTTAGGAATCTTCCCAGAAACAGGGTACATAGGTCAGACAATGACAAGGAGAAAAGCGGCTATGTAAGCCCTGAGAAGTGGAACAAGCTAACCACGGAAGAAAGAGCCCGCATTATGGCAGAAAGGGAAAAAGGCAGATCAAGTAAGAAAATAGGAATGTTTAGAGTTGAAAAGGCCCCAGATCAGGAAAAGATACAGGAGAAAAAAACAAAAAAGAACAAGAAAAAGAAAGATGAAGAGACTGAATTTCCAAAATAGGATGAGGCTGCTCCCCTTAAACAAGCTTTATTAAAAACCGAAGAAAGAGATAAATGCTTATACAAAACATATGATGATACAATTTTCCGGGTAGACTCTGGAGCTGACATTTCTGTGATCAAAGATTCTGAGCCCCATGGTAGACTAGTGAACAAAGTAACAGTAGAAGATTTTGAGGGAAATGTCAGGGATAAGGAAGTATGGAAAAAACAAGAAATAAAGGTTATTATAGGCAATGAGAATTTACTTTGTCCAGAGGATTTGATAAAAATAGGGAAATTAGGAATAGTGGATCAGGATAAGGAAATAAAAAGAATAGTAAGCGAATCAGAACTGAGCGATAAAGGGGAGCTAGAGAAATTGCTAAGGAAATATTCTGATTTTTATGCAAAAAGTAAAAATGATTGTGGAAAAGTTAGATCAGAATTTTAGCACGTTATCCAAGGGGGAATTCCACCCCCACAGAGGCCGTATAAAATCAACAGTGAGGCTGAGGAGGAGATAGCCATAACTATTAAGGAGTTAACTGAGCAGGGAGTGCTAAGGAAATTGGGGAAGAATGAATCAGCTTTATCCAACGCCCCGATACAGGCGGTCCTGAAACCAGGAATGCCTAAATCATGGAGACTTGTCACGAACTTTAAAGCCTTGAATAAAGTTACCGTGCCAGATACTAGATATTTAATCAACTGTAGTGAGGCCTGTGGAGACATAGGTAAAGACAAAAATTGGTTGTCTAAGATTGACTTAGCTAATGGCTATTGGAGCATTCCGCTAGTGGAAGAGAGCAGGAAAAAGACTGGTAACGGTAACCGGTAACGGTCTACATAGACGACATACTCATGGCCTCAGAGACGCAGGAGGAGCACTTTAAACTGCTAGAGCAGACCCTAGATAGGATAACTGAAGCAGGTTTGAAACCTAGCCTAAAGAAAATGGAAATAGGGAAACATCAGATTGATTTCCTGGGATTTAAGCTCGGGAAAGACTCTAAGGCACTAACAACAAGCACGAGAAGTAAGCTAGAGGAGATGGAGAAATCAGGTCATTCCCAGATATTCTAGGGAGGCTAAAATACTGTATAGAGGCACTAAAGAAGGAAAATGGCAATGGACAGAACAAATGGAAGCTGCCAGATTGAAGCTCATTAGCATGGCTCTAAACTCAGGCGAGCTAGAGAGGCGTGATGACACAGTGCCCCTACATGTGAGCGTGTCAGAAGAGGGAGACGAGGTTACTCTGACAGTAGCCAATGAGGGAGGGAAGGTGCCCATTTCCTTCCTCACGCATCAACAGGAAACTACTCTGTTGAAGTTTGAAGATAATTCTCCAGAGAGAATCTTAGCTGCAGTAACAAAACGTCTTTTGCAGCTTAAGGCCCTGGCTAAGGAACAGCCTATTGTGATTTATTCCCATGCAGGAGAACTGCATCGGATAAAAAGCAACCTAGTGATGAACCAGGCTCGCATACACTCCCAGAGATGGGATCAATGGAGCTTGATACTAGGAGACAATCAGTTAGAGTGGAGGAAGATTAGGCAGAAAAGGAAGGAGAAAATGACCAAATATCACGATGCCCACCTCCATCTTCCCAAATATTTCACAGATGGTAGTGAGAAGGCTGGGAAGGTGAAATGGGGATTTTTGTTCAAGAAGGACGGACAGTTGATTACTTCACAGAGTGGAGAGATTGCAGGAACCGCACAATTAGCGGAAGTGACAGCTGTAGAAAAAGGCAATTGAATTGGGACATAAGGAAATAGTGTTAACATGCGACTGAATATGTATCCGACGGGATTAACAGAGAACTTGAGACATGGAAGGTAAATGATTTTCACACGGCAAGGGGTAAACCGATGGCCCATAAGGAGAAATGGCAAAAAATTGCAGAGCTTTTAGAAAAGGTCACCGCTAGAGTTTATCATCAAGTGAGTCACACGAAGCAGGATAGCGAACCGGCCCTAGGAAATAGGGAAGTTGATAAGCTGATAGGCAGCGTCAAGTTAAAGGAAGTGAGGGAATTGTTCGAAAAGTTACACTCAGAATTGAATCATCCCAGTCATAATTTAGTTCGACTGGAGCTCAGACTGAGAAACTCAGACATTCCAAATTGGAGAGAAAGATATAGAGAAGTAAAGAAAGATTGTAGGATTTGTAGAAAGTTCATGACCGCCAGACACCCTGAGGATAGTGAACTGCCAAAAGAATATGAGGGTCAAGAGGTCAGCATAGACTTTGCAGGCCCTCTTAGGCCAGCTACTAAGAAAGGGATGGGATAATCTAATTGACCGTTGTCTTTCACATCTCAACAGGTGCGGAGAGGTGGAATTGAGAGAGAGGGAAGTTAAGGAAAATCCCGTATTCCGAGTAGGAGATCAAGTGATTCTGACCAGAAGGCGAAAGGTAAACAGGTTTAGTCAAGGTTCTGGAGTCATTGACAAAGTGATAGCCATTACAGGCACCAATACTGTAGAATTGGAAAATAACGGAATTCAAAGTAATAAATTCCTGATTAAGAAATAACAGGAATGGATGACATAATAAACATCTGCAGTAGAAGGGGTTTGATCAGAGCGGAGCATGGGAAACATGGTTCGAGAGCCATGATATGGGTCAATCCTGAATTGGAGAGCTTCATGGGACTAGATGGAGATAAAGTCCCTTCCTCAGAAGTCATAGTACGCCCCTATCATTGTGTGATATGCGATGCTTATTGTGCTATGCCGAACCTCACCACCTGGGTGGGGGAGAAGAGAGAAATGGGGGCAGAATGGTTAGTGGATAGGCCGTCCAATATAGAGAGAGGAGGTGTCCACATCTGCTCAGGGTGCAGGCCAGGTTGTGCAAAATTACGGACTCCTACCGAGTGTCCGGTAATTTTAATGAAAAATGCCTTTGTACCTGGGATGGTATGGGGTTGTGGACATGCGTGGTTTGCGGAGCAAAGGATCGGACGTTGATGTCATCACGATCAGTTTGGGAAAGTATAAGGGTAATGAAACCCTTAGGTCTATTCCAGCAAGGGATTATAACCAGGTTTTCGAGGCATCCGTAAATGGGGATGAGAGAACACGAGAAACAAGCCTTCTTGGAGGCAAGAGTGCCCCTCTTCTCAAGCGAGAGCCAAATGATCAAAGACATGGTGCTCAAAGCGAGAGCAAGATTGGTAGAAGAAATAAAGGAGGGTGACGCCAATAATGATCTCACGTTAGCAGATACTGAGTCAAGTAAGTGGTGTTTGAGCCTCTGGCATGAGCCAGTTATCAGATGTTTTCCTGAAATGAAGTTTTCGGAAGGGTCTAGAAGGAAAATAGCATGGGTCTGAGTGGTCTTGCTATAGAATTGGCCCAAGGAGGAGGCTGGGTGGAAACGACGGCCTATGACAAGGATTATAGAGGGAATCAACCAAGGTCAAATGTGACGAAGGAAAAAAGAAAGTCTGAAAGAAAGGAAAATTTGTGGAGCTAGAGGTGGCACCCGCATTGCTGTTGAACGAGCATAAGGTTTGGTGTCATGCAGAACAAAGATATATAATGGGGGTTCCATATGATGATGAGCAAATAACTGAAGAACAAAAAGAGGTGTTTAAGATAGTAATGCATTTTAAGATAAATGTACTGAAATGCGCACACGAGGATTTTGATTGGATAGGCGGCATAGAAGTAAATCTACATTACAAACAACCAGAAGTGAAAATGATGAAACAAGGAATCTTGAGAAGGAGTAAAAGGCACTTGTTTGAGCCTATGAACTAACCTCTGACTGCAGGAAAATGAAGAAATCGCCATCCGTGGAAAGTCTCTGGGAGATTTGGAGGAAGCAAAGGAGACGATCGGACGGCTAAAAAGGCAGAGATGAATATGCAAATGGATGAGTATGATTTTATGGTATACTGTAGATCCAAGGGGGAGATTGGACATCGCGTTGTTTTCATAAGGATTACTTTATCACAGAATATTTGTTTTCGATAACACTTACTTCGTTTAAGAGTAGAAATATCAAGCTTTCTCCAGGTATGTGTATAATGTATCTGTGTGCTGTTTTCGCCGAGTATTTGATCATTTAAGTGACGCGTTTCAAAATGAAGAGCACAGAGACCAACGCGGCACACAGCACTCCCTGTATATTTTCTTTATTTTGTCAAAAACTCACCGTTTCATTGTTATTATTAAAAAAACGCACCAAAACGCGCCGGCGCGGTCTTCGACCCCAGAGGGTTAAAGCATTTAGAAAATGACACATTTCCTGCAGCCAGTTGGTGGCGCTATAACTTTGACTCCTAATAGTCACATCTATTTGATCAGCATCATAGAACGAACAAACTGATAAAGTTTCTTCAGAATCAGACAATCTGTTCAAAAGTTATTAGACACTTCCTGTTTCTCATTTCTCGCCGTAACTTTGTCGCCTCGCCACGGCCAAACCGTTCGAGATATCAAAAATTCATGTTCCCCAAGTTTCGAGGCAAATGTTGCAAAATCCTCTGAGGAGTATATCAAATTCCAGAGCATGTGCTTTTTAAACAGCCCTGAATAGCGCACTTCCTGTTGAATATAGCCTGAAACATAGAGCACGAAAGTTGTTCAGCTTGACAAGTTCTATATGTCTCCTGAGTTTCATTTGAATACATGCAAGTATGTGTGCGCTAGACAGCAAGATTTTTGGATTTTTTCCAGGGGGCGCTGTACAGCCCCTGTGCCACGCCTGGGCCCCAGTCTCTGATACGTCCTGATGGCCGCAGGTTCCAGCATGTGTGCCAATTTTCAAGAGTTTTTGAGCATGTTAAGGCCCCCCAAAACCCCCGAAAGGTCGAAAGGAGAAAATTAATAATAAATATAGCTGCAAGCAGCGATGGGCGGGCCCTCGCCATAAGTGCAATCGCCACCCTGGTGCAATCGATAAAAAAAAATGCCCAGTGGGCACATGGATTTACATTATTGCTCTGGCTGTCTGGATTTAAGGGTTACAGTAATGAAAGGGTTACACTATGACATCAAGAGAATTAAACACACACAGACACAGTAACATAAGTAACAATACATGAAGAGTTCAGATGCAAAAGCCACTACATCCATCTGACATATTTCTTTAAAAAAAACGCATTTTTGTCAGGTACCAATGTATAGGTTTCTATGTAAGTCCTGGTACATCTGATTTGGTTAGGCTGGGATTTTAGTGAGTTTGAAGTGAAAGTATTTAATGGATGTATAATGTGTGTCAAGAGCATTCACTCATTTATCTAATGTTTGACTGAGATGGCTTTTAGGGGGGTTTGCGTTTGAACTCTTCATATACAAATTTAAAGAAACTGTGTGCATCTATCATTATTAAAAATTATGGAAAAGTCTTTTGATAACCGCTAATGACACACCAATAGTCACACCAGAGGACTAGGTTTCTATAAGAAACATTTTAAAAAATGCAATAAGAAACTATATATATATATATATATATATATATATATTAATCATCTAAAGGCATTTGTGAAATGTGAATTATATAAAATCATATTAACTTACTCTATATATGTTTCTTATTCTAATTAATTAAACCGAGTAATAAACGGTCAGATTTTAAAACATTTCTCATCCTATCAGTGAAAGAGTGTATAATATATATATAAAACTTTTAATGATTTTCTCTTTAGAAGATTTTTTAAATGAATATTTTAATGCTCTGTAAGCATTTCTACAATCATTATATACAAGTATACTGACAGTACAGTACATATCAATTGATTCTGTGAAAGTACTTTTCTTTCTGATGGGTTAAAAGATATCTTAGCCTACGTCTCCATCCGGTGGTCATCCTGGGTATTATAGTCTTCATTTATGTGTAAAACCAGAACGAGGACAGAGAGAAGGATGCAGAAAGAAAATAGAATTAAAATGACGCCTTACAAAAGAATAACCATACAGTTTAAAATGAAATATTACACATCTTAATGAATACATTTCCCCTGTTTGTCTCCCACTCAGACTCTCTCTTGCCACCCATCCCCCTCTCCACACTCACATTCACTCTAACAGTCACACACACACCTAGATGAAACACACAAACACAGGGGCAGAGTTTCTACTTGTTTTTTTATTTTCTTTAATTCATAGAACCTTGGATTTGGTTGAATTCTTGCATAAGTATTGAGAATGACTAGTTCTCTCTATGAAAAAAGTTTGAAAGCGTTTGAATGCTGCATTTTAAAGATATAATAAAATTATGGTTTTCTTTTTTTACTGTTATTTTAATAAATCACCACATCAACACCGTTCCAGATATCCCAAATCCGCTCGCAATTTAGCATCTTCAGTATCTTGGCATCATGCAGAAAAAGTTTGGTGTGAATTTGTTGGTTTTCCTGAGAGCAGTGTTTAAAATTCCACAGCCTGATTTTTCCAAAAATCCACATTCAAACCAAAATAGCCGACTTCCTGTTGGTCACAGCTAATGGATGTAAATTAGAAATTTGTCCGGATTGAAGTGAACAATATATGTACCGAGTTTGGTGACTGTAGGAAAAACGAGCCCCCAAAAATTGTCAAAAGGTGGCGCTATAGAGTGCCTCCTCCACGCCCATTTATGAGCTTTTGCCAGTGTCTAACTGTCATTAATGCTGATATGTGTGTTGCGTTTCATGGAATTCTAAGCATCTTAAGTGCCTCAAAAACACAGGAAACTAATTTTAAACTTTGACACGTTGCCATGGAAACAGCATTTAATGTATCAACAACCCGTTTACAGATTCTTATTGGCCGTGTTTTGACATTATACTGATGAAGTTTGAAGCAAATAGAGTAAAATTAAGATCTTGAATTTAAAGCATTTAGAAAATGACGCATTTCTTGCAGCCAGTTGGTGGCGCTATAACTTTGACTCCTAATAGTCACATCTATGTGATCAGCATCATAGAACGAACAAACTGATGAAGTTTCGTCAGAATCAGACAGTCTGTGCCAAAAGTTATTAGACACTTCCTGTTTCTCATTTCTCACTGTAACTTTGTCGCCTCGCCACGGCCAAACCGTTCGAGATATCAAAAATCCCCTGGCAATTTTTCATCCCCAATGTCTCTAGATCATATTCTCCGAGTTTCGAGGCAAATGTTTCAAAATCCTCTGAGTATATCAAATTCCAGAGCATGCGCTTTTTAAACAGCCCTGAATAGCGCACTTCCTGTTGGGTATAGCCTGAGACATAGAGCGCAAAAGTTGTTCAGCTCGACGAGTTCTATATGTCTCCTGAGTTTCATTTGAATACATGCAAGTATGTGCGCGCTAGACAGCAAGATTTTTGGATTTTTTCCAGGGGGTGCTGTACAGCCCCTGTGCCACGCCCGGGCCCCAGTCTCTGATACGTCCTGATGGCCGCAGGTTCCAGCATGTGTGCCAATTTTCAAGAGTTTTTGAGCATGTTAAGGCCCCCAAAAACCCCCGAAAGGTCGAAAGGAGAATACTACTACTACTACTACTACTACTAATAATAATAATAAATATAGCTGCAAGCAGCGATCACGGGCACAAGCCAACAGTGCAACCACTACCCTGGTGCCATCACGAAAATGGTGCACAGCCGGCACATGGATTTACAGCAAAAGTGGTTTTAAGGGTTACAGCAATGAAAGGGGGGTTCACCAGTTTGTGGTTGAAACCTTGTGCTACAACTTAAATGGTTCAAAACAGCTTTCAAATATCTGTCCAGGGTTATGACCTGCATGTGTGAAAGGGTTAATTATGTTAGTTAACATGAACAATAATTATATAGCATTTATTAAAGTTCATTAATATTCATTTCAAAATGTATTAACATGTCATTAAAATGCACAATTAATATTAGTTTATATGCACTGTGAATTAACATGAACATGGATATTTTTATTAACTAACGTCAAAATGAATAATTAAAGATTAATAAATGCTGTGAAAATATATTATTCATTGTTGGTTAATGCATTAACTAATGTTAACCAAAGAGACCTTACTGTAAATTGTTACCAACACATTTTATGATCTATGACCGTGTAGAAATATATATATATATATATATATACAGTGTATATATATACACACACACACACACACACACACACACACACACACACACACATTAATAATCTAAAGGCATTAATGTGAATTATATAAAACTATAATAACTTACTTTATGTATTTGTTTCTTATTCCAGTTAATTAAACTGAGCAATAAAGGGTCAGACTTAAAAGATGTCTTATCCTATCAGTGAAAAAGTGCATAATACATGTAAAACTTTTAAAGATTTCTCTTTTGAAATTTGTAAAAAAAAAGATTTGAATGCTCTCTAAGCATTTCTACAATCGTTATATAAACGTATACTGACAGAACAGTACATATCAATTCATTCAGTGAATGTATTTTTCTTTCTGATGGGTTAAAAGATAACTTAGCCTATGTCTCCATCCAATGGACATCCCGGGTATTATAGTCTTCATCTATTTGTACCACCAGGGGGGAGGACAGAGAGAACAGTGCAGAAAGAAAATAGAATTACAATTGCCTTATTAAAAATAATAGCTATATAGTTAAAAAATATTTCACATCCTAATGAATAAACCAGCAAGACTTGAAACATTGCCTCTCTGTGCCTCTGTCTGACTCTTTCTCTCTCTTGCCACCCATCCCCCTCTCCACACTCACACTCACTGTAACACTCACACACACACACACACACACACACACACACACACACACACACACACACACACACACACACACAGAGAAAGAGACAGAGTGAGAGACCAGATTTCTATTTGTTTTTTAATTTTCTTTAATTCATAAAGCCTCTGATGTTGTTGAATGTTAGTGTACTTCCTGAGAATGAGTAGTTCTCTGTATGAAAAAAGTTTGAAATAATTTGAATGCTGCATTTTAAAGATATAATAAGATTATGGTTATCTTTTTTACTGTTACTTTAAAAAAATCACCACGTCAACACCGTTAAAGATATCCTAAATCCGCTTGCAATTTAGCATCTTCAATATCTTGGTATCACACAGAAAAAGTTTGGTGTGAATTTGTTGGTTTTCCAGAGAGCAGTATTTAAAATTCAACAGCCTGATTTTTCCAAAAATCCACATTCAAACCAAAATAGCCGACTTCCTGTTGGTCATAGCTAATGGATGTAAATTAGAAATTTGTCCGGATTGAAGTGAACAATATATGTACAGAGTTTAGTGAGTGTAGGAAAAACGAGCCCCCAAATATTGTCAAAAGGTGGCGCTATAGAGTGCCTCCTCTACGCCCATTCGTAAGCTTTTGCCAGTGTCTAACTATCATTAATGCTGATATGTGTGTTGCGTTTCATGGAAATCTAAGCATGTTAACTGCCTCAAAAACACAGGAAACAAATGTTAAACTTTATTGCGTTGCCGTGGAAACAGCATCTAATGTATCGACAACCCGTTTGCAGATTCTTATTGGCCGAGATTTGACATTGTACTGATGAAGTTTGAAGCAAATAGAGTAAAATTAAGATCTTGAATTTAAAGGATTTCGAAAATTAAACATTTCCTGCAGCCAGTTGGTGGCGCTATAACTTGGACACGTAATAGTCACATCTATGCGATCGGCATCATACAACGAACAAACTGATGAAGTTTCATCAGAATCAGACAATGTGTGCAAAAGTTATTAGACACTTCCTGTTTCTCATTTCTCGCCATAAATTCAACGCTTCGCCACGGCCAAACCGTTCGAGATATCAAAAATCCCATGGCAATTTTTCATCCCCAGTGTCTCTAGATCATGTTGACCGAGTTTGGTGACAATCGGGTACAAGACCTAGGACTAGTATATCAAATTCCAGAGCATGCATTTTACACAAACCTCTGAATAGCCAACTTCCTGTTGGGATGAGCTAATGACATAGAGTGCGAAAGTTGTTCATCTAGATGAGTTCTATATGTGTGCCAAATTTCATGTGTGTAAGTGCAAGTGTGTGTGATATATGACCCTCCAAATTCCAGGTGGCGCTGTAGAGTCCCCTTGCCACGCCCGTGTACCGGTGTCTGCCCGGCCCTAATGGCCGCAGATTCCAAATAGATATTCCGGAAACAATAGGGCTTTAGCACCTTGGTGCAAGCCGTTCCGGCTTGCTCCTCGCTGCTCGGGCCCTAATAATAATAGTGAAAAAACATGCAGAGAACAATAGGGCTTTAGCACCTCAGTGCAAGCCGTTCCGGCTTGCTCCTCGATGCTCGGGCCCTAATGACACTGCTGACGTAGGAGCTGAGGGAGTTCCAAAAGGAACCTCTAGTACCTTTGTGCAGGTTAGTGAATTGGGGATTTTTCTTATATGGGGTTTAATTCAAGGTGTGAATGAAAATCTCTGGTGGCATTTGCTAATCTGTTTGGTACAAATAGCCAGAATCATAGTGATAAAACGACTGTCAAAATTGATCTTTGTTTGTGGGATGATTATTGTCTCAGAAGGATGGTACAAAATCCTCGGCCCAGAAGGGCTGTATATAATGGTATTATCCAGTTTTGGTAAATTGGGCATAGATATTACATCAAAATCGATTGAAAGGTATGACTTTGTGCTGTGGTGTGAAATGTTGATCATTATAGGTGATGCTGCATACTTAATGGGGTTGCTAATATTTAAGTATGGAAAAGAGGCTACTTTGTGGTTAACAATAGGGATAACGACTCTAAGTGGGCTCTTAGTGGGGTGTTATCTTAGAAATTATAACGTTTTACTAGTGTCAGTCATTATTTTAATGAACAGATGGGATTAAGCGTTGCAAAAGCTGCTGGCAACATGTATCAGCGGTAAACAACAACTTCTCACTTTCTGCCTAATTTCAGATGGGTGTCAGAAATTGGAAAGGAATGACAGAAATAGAGAAAGAAACTAAGGAACAGTGGGAGTTAAAACGTCATAGAAGTGCACAGATTTGTATTGGGTGTGGACGATCCACAAAAAGAGTATATTTCAAATTAATTAATAGAGATAGATATTGTGAAAATTGCATGAATGACCCTGGAACTGTTGCAAGAAATGGTTTTGCGACAGAGGTATCAATTTGGAACTTAGTACATTGCATGAGTTTGGATAGAAGACTTAATGTTATAGAGGAATTAAGGATTAATAATTTCGTAGAAATGGAGCTAGAACTAGATGAGATGGGAAGGTATATTATACCATGGTGGATAAAAAACTCCATGTTATCGGACGACAATATAGCGTTGTGAAACAGAGCGTCGAACGCTCGTGGATAGTTTTCCAAGTAGTCGAATTCATGAAACAATTAGTTAATGAAATTCGCGCAGGAGAGGAAGTAAAAATTATATCAACTGTAGTGGATACGGGAGTATATGAGCTGGCGTTTGTTGATGGCTCCCAAATCTTTTACAGGATCCTTCAGTGATCGTCCAGGAAACCAATGGTCAAGTCCAGGCCTACACTTTCGTCGCGTTTCTGAAGATGGTTAGATCGCATCCAGAAACTGCAGAGAGAGTCTGGTTTCATGTGGACACACTGGAGGGTTTGTTGGAAAGAGACGGATATCAGAAATGCCATGTTCATGACTCTCCACAAAAAGTAAATCCTTTTCCAGAAAAAGAGGGAAGAAAATTCAATGAGTTGACCTTCATTAGGAATAGAGGAAATATGTTTGATGTATATGTAGAAAGGAAATATATAAGCGATAGGATTGGTATTTTCCGTATGAGATGTTCGGGAGATAGGATTCCACAAGATGGGCGTTTTACAAGGGAATTAAAACAGGAGTTTCCAAGAGAGGGTGTTGAGGCAAGTGCTAGTGATGTGCAAACTCCTGAGTTAATATCCCTTGGAAGAAATGATAATGAAACAGAGAGAGGGAAATTAGAAATTGATTTTACCAATTTATTTGTCCAAGGGATTCAAAGAGAATGGGACAGAGAGAATAAAAAACAAAAGAAAAAAGCCTGTCGCAGGAAGAAACCGGTCAACAATGAAGGAGACAAAGGACAAAGGTATGATGAACCGGGAATATGAACAGACCTTCATGAAACTGCGAGGGATGATCAGATTGATTCGAAGACAAGAAGATATCAACAAGAGGATAATGAAATTATTGAAAGAGTTGATTGCATTGAATGATTTGTATGTTGAGGTAAATGAAGTAGCAACTGAAATGAGAGAATTGAGAATACAAACTTCTACTGTGTCTTACAAAAGGGTTTAAGTGTGTGTGTGTTGTAAAAGGTGAAAATTGCTCAACCGCAGAGGATGAGTGGTGCAATCACCTATATGCTGTTTTGCTAGCTTTGCAATAATTTTGTAACATAGGTGTTGCATTTGCAACTGAAAGGTTGCAGATGGAATGCGTATGTTAAATATAGTTTTAGACTGTTTTCCGTAGCTGTACAGAAAGGTTATTCTACAAAGAGTAACTGAAGATGGAAAGGTTATAGACTACACATCCTGCCCCACTCTTTGTGGTTACAGGTGTTACCCACCAACTGAAGGAAATGCTTGTAGTTGCAAAAAGATGCTAGATGTGCATGATGAATTTTTGACACTTTGAGTTGTGAGATGTACGTGCCCTAGTGTTAACCGACCATGGCCACATAGAGGGAATGACCATATAAGGAACGAGGAAGAAAGTGGGCACGTGTATGCGAGCTTAGACTATATAATCTCATGTTAGATGCAAGTGTGCTGCCGCACATCGGGTGAAGACTATTCGCTGTTATTTTTGAATTGTTACTTATGAGTTATTGTTTAAATAAACCGAAGCCATTCTATATGGTGATTCGATATACTTCTTTAAATGAGAATCTTGAGTAATTATTGATCATAACCTACTAAGTGTAACCCTACGATATTCTGAATGAGCCTTAAGTGACCGAACTCAACTGAAGCAGCCGAGACCATCTAGGAAACAGCTGGAACCACTGACCACGAACTCATTTGTGCAGGTGAGATACAGGGTTTCTTCACTTGAAGCTGGCTATGTGATTTGCATGTAAGATGGTTGGTTGGTTAAAGGTTGTTTCTATTGATGAAAAACATAACAGCAGTATAGCTACTTGCGTTTCATTTCGCAAGATAAACTGTGTAGTGAAGTTACCAACACACCATTCTACAGAGTATACTAGAAAAAAGCACCCACCAGCAGAAACAAAAATCGGTGCCTATGCCGCCCACTATGGTCACAGATCAAAAGTAAAAGAGGACATTAGACATGAACAAAGTGAATTTGGAGAACATTACAGTCATTCTGGGCGAAATAGAGGGGGGTCACATATTATGATGGCCTTTAAAAAGGCCTTATCAGATTCTGTGACCCTGCTGTATATCTGCTGCCATTCACATCAGACCAAAATGATTTCTACTGTAAGTAAAAGAGGACATTAGACATGAACAAAGTGAATTTGAAGAACATTACAGTCATTCTGGGTGAAATAGAGGGGGGTCACATATTATGATGGCCTTTAAAAAGGCCTTATCAGATTCTGTGACCCTGCTGTATATCTGCTGCTGTTCACATCAGACCAAAATGATTTCTACTTCATGAATTTCAGGACATTAGACATGACCAAAGTGAATTTGGAGAACATTACAGTCATTCTGGGTGAAATAGAGGGGGGTCACATATTATGATGACCTTTAAAAAGGCCTTATCAGATTCTGTGACCCTGCTGTATATCTGCTGCTGTTCACATCAGACCAAAATTATTTGTACTGTAAGAAAAAGAGGACATTAGACATGACCAAAGTGAATTTGGAGAACATGAATCCAACATGAATCATTCTGGGTGAAATAGAGGGGGTGTATATATATATATTTATATATATATACACACACACATATACATGCATATACATAAATATAAAATGTAACATATTTATATATATATATATATATACATATGCGGCTCTTCCGATTTAAGTTTGTCCCTGGTTAATATCCCGTGAGCCCACTCCAAAGTCCAGATTTGAAGCAAATGATTCACGACACGCCATTCGCCTTTTAGGCGTGATTCCCCTTTTAGGCGCGCTCACGATTGGCGCATGAGCACGATGCACGTTCGCGTAGCACGAATGTTTAACATTATAAAACATCGTCTGAGATTTCATATCTTTTATGCTGTTAAAAAGCATATAGACCACTCGGCAAACAATCACACTGCGGTTAAAATATTTAACAAGCACACAAGCCGTTTGTGATGTGAATAACCAGCATTTTTAAGATCGTAAAATGACAACCAGATTCCCCCTTCATTTACGCCGTTTGCGTGCCGTAATCGAGCTCATGCTGCACACTGACAACACAGCACCCTCTAAGGTCACAAAATACGACGGTCACAGAATTTGGTGTAATACCGGAACCGAACAATGTACAGGAAGATCTAAGCTAGTCTCATCCAAAACTGTAACTAAGGCCCTCACATTCTTACTATCCTCAGTTAAAGTTTGGATGCGTGTCTCTAGTTCTGAAATCTTCTCTTTCAGCCTAACTATTTCCCTGCATTTATCACATGTGAATCCCTCACTGCTGACAGAGATAGATAAACTGTACATGTGACATGCAGTGCACACAACAATAGTAGGAGAAGATGCCATTGTTACTCACCTGAATGTAAAACAATTCAAACTTAACTTACCACTGTTGATTGCTGAACTTGTGTAAGGAAAGAAGTGGAAAAATCCGAGAAACGGTTTAGGAAATGCTAACGCGCTGCACTCGCCTTTATATGATAAACGCGAACGATAAGCAAAAGTGAAAGCAAAAGTAAAAAGGACAGATTAACGCAAAACAGAGAGTGAGCCAAGCTAAGCGGCTAGTGGAACGCTAACGCGCTGCTGTATGTATAACTTAACGGTGAAACGATCAGATCAGTCCAATTAGTTTGACGCCTCCAGTTTGAGATTTTGGTGAAATCAAGAATATATTTTATCACTTAAACTACAGTTAGTAGCAGTAGTAAGATAGATTGCTAAAAAGAGTAAACGAAGACGCTCTGCAAAACGCTCTGCACGCTGCTCACGCTGCTCAAACAGGAAGACACTACTGCGCCTACAGGTAAAACATGTATGAGCATGCAGCAACTGTATCTCACAGTAAACAGTACAACATTGTATAGTGATATACAGTACAGTAAGTGTGACCTTTACACATTTGCTATGGCCGTAGAAAAGAAGATGCAATATGTGCTGTATACATTTGATGTAACTGTATCTTGGCTAAAATGAAAATGTATGTAATTAAACTCATTTTGTGTCTTCTGGATATAGTGTATAATGGAACTGGAGGCAAGTGAACAGTTGATGTGCCAGGCCAATGGGGCGGGAACATAACCTGCTGCTTTCTCTGAGAATAATGACGCTAACGCATATTCCCATTATTAGGCCATACAATACAGAACGTTTTGTCACCTTTTTAGACACTCTCTACACGGATCTCATTCCTGAACAATAGAGGGGTCAGATTGGAGATGACCTGCCGAAGTGCGTGATAGTTTGGGACAATATCAGTTTCCTTCGCTCCAAAATCGTCAGGTAATGGTTTGCAGCTCACAACTTCCCTAACCCCACTGAGGAATTTTTCTCAGCATGGAGATGGAAAGTATGATTGCCAGCCATATACACAGATGACCCTTCTGGCTGCCATGGATGCAGCGTCTGATGACATCAAATGCAAATGCCTGCAGAGGCTGGATAAGACACTCTAAAAGATTCTTTCCACGCTGCATCACAAGAGAAGATATTCGTTGTGATGTGGATGAGAATTTGTGGCCCAACAGACAGAAATGTCAGGAGGTGTAGGAAGACTGCACTGTAATTCCTATAGCACTGCATGTACAGTTTTCCCTAAGGAGACTGTCCTATGTTCATTTCTAGAGATGAACTAAGGATTTTGAGCAAGAATGGCTTTTGCAGGTAATCCATGGTGTTTTGCTATTGTACGCATTGTTTTGAGAAATACTGTTTTGCAAATGTCAAGTATGATTCGAGAAATGTATCAAAGCAACTGAAGAAAAAAAAAACTGTAATGCTTTATCTTTGTTGTAATCAGATTCTCCAAGGCCTGCAGACTGGTGGCCCCGGAAGGACTTCTAGACATTTGATTGCAATGATAGTTGTGATATTATCTTGTAAGAGATGGTATCAGTGCTATCAAATTCAGTTTAGTAGTTAACCTTTCAGAAAGTCATGCTAAAAACATTCATAACAAGCTAAAAACAAGAACTAGACAGTTATCATCACTTATCATCCATATCCCAATATAAATAATAAAAAAAAAAACATTAGTTACTTTATAAAATCTATTACAGTATTCCTGCATGAATAATGATCAAATAATACAATTATCAACTCCTAAACCATTGTAAAGCAGGGAAAACAGAGAAAACATTTTTCACAAACATCGTTGCGCGAAATGAGCAGCCCATTTTTTTTTTGTGATTACCCTGTATCCTGTTTTTCTTTAAAATGCGATTAATGAATTAATGGTAATTAATGGCAATGCTGAATTTTAGCATCATTACTCCAGTCTTCATATTGTATTATTATTATCAGTGTTGAAAACAATTGTTTACATTTTTGTGCACAGGATTTTTTGATGAATAGAAAGTTCAAAAGAACAGCTTACTGACCCCAACCTTTTAAACTAATTGATGATAATAATATGTTTCTTGAGCAGCAAATCTACCTATTAGAATCATTTCAGAAGGTTCATGTGACACTGTGTAGACTGGACTAAGGATGCTGAAAATTCAGCTTTGCCAACACACAAATAAATTGCATTTTGAAATAAATTTATATAGAAAACATATATTTTAAAACCTAAAAGCGATATTTCACAATATTCCTGTTTTGTTGCCTTGGTGAGCAGAAGAGACTTCTTTTAAAGCAAAACCTTTTAAACCTGCTTCTAGGTTCATCTGCATTCTTGAATCTGTTTTCCTGACATTCCACCTGTCTGTATTTTTGTGGTTTGTGTGAATGGTTCAGAAACCCTTGACACTGTCACAGTGTTGACGCTATGGGAACACCTTTGGTGTGAGTGGTGTCTAAGGTGTCTATGTGTAAAAACACATACCATACTGCCAACAGCAGCTACATGATGTCACTGGTGTGTCAGCATGCTATAGAGGGGTGCCAAAATATCCTTGTTCCAGATAATAACAGAAATGTCAGTCATTTTGTGTGGGACGGAGCACACCTAGCTACTCTCACCGTGATAGCTTTGCAGTGAGGAAGCTCTGTTTGCGCCTGCCTTCTTGAGGGGAATCAGGCTGCAATCCTGCAGCTTACGTTCGTAGTTTAAGGCAAGAGAAGATTGGTGTTCCCAAATATGCTGCTGCCATATAGCTGGCATAAATACAGTTTATGCATTCTATACAGTCTCCAGCCTGTGTAACAATTTGCCTGATTAATTTACTGCATTTGAGAAGTTAAATGTTGAATATGCATGTGGCTTTAATAAGCTAATCTTCAAAAATGCATTTGGCTTTGAGGAGTAAAATGTTAAATATTAGAGCTGGGTTTTGGCACAAATTTCACAATTCAATTTGATTATGCTTCACAAGCTTGCAATTCAATTTGATACAACATAAATTATTTTGGATATACATCAGGGACAGTACAGTGTCTCTTGACTAATGCTGTAAAATAAACATGAGATTCAGCTGGTACTACATTACTATACTATTGAAGGTTATAATTAGCTGATTTGTATACAAATACTTAAGTTGCATTAAAATTTCACCAAATTTAACTTTAAATTACACAATTACATGTTTTACTCTGAAGCCAAAATCACCATCACTAACTCACTGTAACGCTTGGTCAGAGAAGGGGCGAAAGGCAGAAGGTAAGTTTGTGAATGTTTATTTACAGTGCTTCCAAGAAACATGAACAACTTAATTCATAGCCATACAAACTGCTGGAGTCCCGAACTGTGAGACGAGCACAGGAATGTAAGTCCATCCATAGACATTAGAATTACGGTTCACAAAGTCACTTCCCTCAAATCCTCTTGTTTCCATCCACAGTGTAGAAGTCCACAATTCACAAGTCCGAAGGAATCCGAAAGGAGAGTATCCAAAGAAGAAGAGCAACAACCAGGCATGTTACTTCGATCCCGAGTGGTGAGTATGAGAGAGAGGTGGGTATAAATACACTGGGTAATCAGGGCAGCACAGGTGTTCCGGATTAGTATTCGGGGGATGGTTCACGGGTGCTGGTGCTCAGGGACCGGGGTGAAAGTGCAGGATTGAGTTGAGACGTGACAGTACCCCCCTCTCCACGGGTGGCACCTGACACCCTTATCCGGCGACGCGGCCGACCGCGACCTCGGGGGCCCGGACGATCTGGATTCTGATGATGGAAGTCCTCGAGGAGAGATGGGTCCAAGATGTCGGCATGTGGTATCCACGATCTCTCCTCGGGTCCGAACCCCTCCCAGTCGACTAGGTACTGGAGCCGGCCGGCGCGCCGCCGGGAGTCGAGGATGGCCCGGACCTGGAAGATGTGGTCTCCCTGGATTTCTGGTTGCTCTGGCGGGGGATCGGGTTCCGGGTCTGTGGAGGAAGGGACAACTGAGGGTAAGTATGGTTTGAGTAAGGATACGTGGAAGGTAGGTGCAATTCGGTAATGGGCTGGTAAGTCGAGACGGTAAGTGACAGGATTTATTTGAGAGTGTATGGTGAAAGGCCCGATGTAGCGGGGACTCAGCTTCCTGCTAGGCAGCCGGAGACGGATGTCGCGGGTGGATAGCCAGACACGATCTCCAGGCTGGTAAGTCGGAGCAGGAAGTCGGCGACGATTTGCAGCCTCCGTATGTCTCCGGACTGCCTGCTGGAGATGGACATGAGCCGAGTCCCAGACCCTCTCGCTCTCCCGGAACCAGTGATCTACCGCAGGGACTTCAGAAGACTCTCCGTTCCAGGGGAACAAGGCTGGTTGGTATCCTAAAACACATTGAAAAGGAGTTAAACCAGTGGTAGACTGACGGAGAGAATTTTGGGCGTATTCGGCCCACGGTAGATACTAGCTCCAGGTTTCTTGATGTTGGGCACAGTATGTTCGGAGGTACCGGGATAATTCTTGGATCTTACGTTCGGTCTGGCCGTTAGTTTGCGGGTGATAACCGGAGGAGAGACTGATAGCAGTACCCAGGAGGGAAAAGAATCCTCGCCAAACCCTGGAGATAAACTGGGGACCTCTATCAGACACGATGTCTTCGGGCAATCCAAAGTTACGGAAGACATTTTGGAATAGTGATTCCGCCGTCTCCATAGCCGTAGGTAGACCCTTCAGTGGGATGAACTTGCAGGCCTTCGAGAACCGATCCACTACCACCAGGATAGTGGTGAATCCATTGGAAGAGGGTAAGTCCGTGGCAAAGTCGACCCCTAAGTGTGTCCAGGGCCGACGAGGAATGGGCAGAGGTTGAAGCTTCCCTTCCGGTAGACGACGAGGTGTAGTAGTAACGGCACAGACCGAACAACCCTGGATGAAACGGTGGACATCCCGGTCCATCCTTGGCCACCAGAACCGTTGGCGAAGGAGCGAGAGGGTGCGCCTGCTGCCAGGGTGTCCGGATCCAGGTGAGGTGTGCGTACCTTCCAGGAGCTGAAGTCGCAGCCTAGTGGGTACATACTTTAGACCTTCGGGCACTCCAGGGGGCGCTGGCTCCTCGAGGATGGCGTCACGTAGTTCATCCTCAAATCGCCAAAGGATGGGTGCAACTGTAACAGATGGAGGAAGAATTGGGTCCGGGGGAATAATCGCAGAGTCTGGAGAATACATACGTGACAGAGCATCAGCTTTGACGTTTTTGGATCCTGGTTGATAAGTGATGGAGAATCGAAACCGTGCAAAGAAAAGGGACCAGCGGGCTTGACGAGCGTTGAGACGTTTAGCATCACGAAGATATTGCAGGTTCTTGTGGTCTGTAATGACAGTGAAAGGATGATGAGCTCCCTCAAGCCAGTGACGCCATTCCTCGAGGGCTAATTTAATAGCCAGCAATTCCCGATCTCCAATACCGTAATTTTGTTCCGCTGGAGAAAGTTTCCTGGAAAAGTACGCACATGGATGGAGGGTTCGTGGCTCACCAGACCATTGGGAGAGAACGGCTCCGACCCCCTGGTCTGCAGCATCTACTTCCACTGTGAAGGGAAGTTCTGGATTTGGGTGTGATAGGATTGGAGCGGTGGTAAACTTCTCCTTCAACCGTTCAAACGCTTCCTGGGCTGGTTGACTCCAGTCGAGTTTCTTCTTGCCTCCCTTCAATAGGGAGGTCAGAGGGGATGCACATAGACTGTAGTTTTTAATGAACCTGCGGTAAAAGTTGGCGAAGCCCAGGAAACGTTGCAGTTCTTTAATCGTTGAAGGTGAAGGCCACTTCTTAACCGCATCGACCTTTCCTGGCTCCATCTTCACTCCCTCCGCAGAGATCACGTACCCGAGAAAGGAGACGGTTGTTACGTGGAATTCGCACTTTTCAGTCTTAAGGTACAACTGATGCTGTCGGAGACGGTTGAGGACCTTGCAGACATGATTCTGATGTTCCTCCACATTACGTGAGTAGATGAGGATATCGTCAATATAAACGATGACAAACTGATGAAGATAGTCTCTGAAGATTTCATTCATGAAATTCTGAAATACCGATGGGCTGTTGGCAAGTCCATAGGGCATTACCCGATATTCGTAGTGCCCAGTGGGCGTGACAAAGGCAGTCTTCCATTCATCTCCCTCTCGGATACGGATCAGGTTATATGCGCTGCGGAGGTCAAGCTTTGAGAAGATGCAGGCTTCACGGAGTTCCTCCAGGGCAGCTGGAACTAGTGGAAGGGGATAAGCAAATTTCACCGTGGCCTCATTTAGCACCCGGTAGTCGATGCAGGGTCGGAGCCCTCCATCCTTCTTAGCCACAAAGAAGAAGCTAGAAGCTGCTGGTGAGGTGGATGGTCTGATGAACCCCTGATGTAACGCCTCATCGATGTATTGCTTCATCGCTTCCTGTTCGGGTTTGGATAATGGGTAGATACGTCCGTGAGGGAGTTTTGTGCCTGGCAGCAGGTCGATGCTACAATCCCAGGGCCTGTGAGGGGGAAGACTGGTGGCTTTCTCCTTACTGAAGACGTCGTGGTAGGTATGATACGCTGGAGGGATAGTGACAGTGATCGTAGTGTTGGGGCTTTCGATGGTAGTGGATTGGAGAGGGAGTCGTTCTCCTTCCTTCTGGAGGCAGCGATGCTGACATGACTCATTCCATTCCAGAACCTTGCCCGTCTTCCAGTCCATGTGTGGTTGGTGATGTGCGAGCCAAGGACGACCAAGGATGACGTCAACAATCGAGTTAGGAAGGATTAGGAAGGTCAGTTTCTCCTTGTGTTGACGGTGAACGGTTAATTCCCAGGTCGGAGTTCTCCGTGTGATTTTACCATTACCCAGCGGAGTGCCCTGGATGGTGGTTATCTGGTAACTGGTTTCACTGGGTACGGTTCTCAGATTATGGCGGTCCACGAAGTGGGAGGAGACAAAGTTCCCAGCAGCGCTGGAATCCACCAACACAGAGACGGGAAAAAAGTGACGATTAATTTTGAGCTGTGCGATAAAATGGGGTATATGAGAGGTGTTGGGTGTAAGTCGGACTGCACTCACCATAGTTTTCGGAGGTCGAATCGGACAGGCGGCGATTATGTGATCAGCTCCTCCACAATATAGACATAGGCCTCTCTTTAATCTTCGTTGTCGTTCAGAGGAATGGAGATGGTAATGATCGGTGATCATAGGCTCATCCAAGGCGTTTTGACTCACTGTGCTCTCTGTACGGACTGGAAACTGGTTCGTAGGAACAGAACAGGCTGATAGATGTTGGGAAACATGTATGGCTTTTTGAACGAAAGTCTCTATATTAGAGTTGTCATCGTAGATCACCATCTGTCTCCGTATCTCAGGATGCAATCCTTTGCGATAAGCAGCTAACAGCGCTATCTCGTTCCAACCACTCGTGGCCGCTAAAGAGCGGAATCGCAGCGTATAGTCATGTATGGAGAGGTCGCCTTGGCGCAGATGAATCAGTTCGTCATGAACAGAGAGATTGGTGAGTGCAGTACCGAATACCTGCTTAAAATGAGTGAAGAAGGAAGTGATGGTGGCTAGTGCAGGGCTTTTTGATGTCCACAACCCGTCCGCCCATTGTAGAGCTCGTCCTGTCAGCAGAGAAATCACAAAAGAGATTTTAGAGATTTCGTTGGTAAAACTCACACTGTTGGCTTCGATATACAGCGAACACTGGAGAATAAATCCATTGCAGCCCTCCGGTTCGCCGGAGTATGTAGCAGGACGAGCTAGCGGGGATCGAGCGATCACAGAAGGAACGGGTTGTGGTGACATAGACTGACGTAAGGCGTGCACAAGCTCAGCGAATGGATCCACTGCCGCGGTTTTGGTTGTTGGCGGCGTCTCCATGTTTGTTTATGTTTTTCTTGGACTCGGGATCCTGTAACGCTTGGTCAGAGAAGGGGCGAAAGGCAGAAGGTAAGTTTGTGAATGTTTATTTACAGTGCTTCCAAGAAACATGAACAACTTAATTCATAGCCATACAAACTGCTGGAGTCCCGAACTGTGAGACGAGCACAGGAATGTAAGTCCATCCATAGACATTAGAATTACGGTTCACAAAGTCACTTCCCTCAAATCCTCTTGTTTCCATCCACAGTGTAGAAGTCCACAATTCACAAGTCCGAAGGAATCCGAAAGGAGAGTATCCAAAGAAGAAGAGCAACAACCAGGCATGTTACTTCGATCCCGAGTGGTGAGTATGAGAGAGAGGTGGGTATAAATACACTGGGTAATCAGGGCAGCACAGGTGTTCCGGATTAGTATTCGGGGGATGGTTCACGGGTGCTGGTGCTCAGGGACCGGGGTGAAAGTGCAGGATTGAGTTGAGACGTGACACTCACAGACTGTTTCTTAAGACCAAATACTATTATTATAAATTATATACTTAGTAATACCACTCTGTGAAGATTATTAAGATCTACGTTTTGTGTTATGTTGTTTTGGGGCCTGTTGAAGCGAGGACACCTGTTCTGAATAAATGTATGTGATCTATAGTTTACTAACATTTGGTGAAGCTACAAATTAAAACTTGTCTTTTTTTCCCCCTCACATCAATGAAGAAGGTATGCATCACCCGCTCTGCTTCTGAGGTAGCACATTTTTCCACCTTAAATTATATTTAAGGTAATACATTTCACTTTACATTTTTCTTATTTTAAGGACCATTAACTCTTTGCTTATTAGCATGTATATTACTAGCATATTAGCTGTCCATTAGTACTTACAAAGCACATATTAATGCCTTATTCTGCTAAACTTAACAACTAATTTACTAACTATTTATAAGCAGCAAATAAGGAGTTTGTTCAGGGAAAACTTTTAGCTAATAGTGAATATGTGTTCCCTATTCAAAAGAGTTACCATAGGTGACGTCAGACGCCGGAGACTTGGCGGAGAACAGCGAGGAAAATTGGCGGAGAACAGCGAGGAAAATTTGGAAACACTCCAGGAATACATCGACTGGTGCTTCGACGCTATAGTCATGAAGAAGAACCAAATTGCATGTTCTCCAGCCAAAAGCGAGACGCCGTCTTCCAAAAGAAGTCGCCCGACAGACTACCCTGAAACAACATCACCGACAGGTAAAAACTTTACAGACATCCTGGATTCAATCGACAAGCGGTTGTACAGCTTCGACGCGAGGTTGTCCCTGGTCGAGATCATGCACCGTGAATTCAAATCCCTGAGGGAATCACTGGAATTGAGCCAGCAACAGGTGGAAACACTCGCTGCTGAAAACGCATCACTACGGGACTCGGTCAAGTCTCTAACTGAGAATGTGACCCATCTAAGTGAAGAAAATAAAAAAATAAAAGAGACTGTCATCGATCTCCAGGCCCGTAGCATGAGAGATAACCTGGTGTTTTCAGGCATTCCGGAATCTGCTGAGGAAAACGCAGAAGCTACGGTTAAAACCTTTATCAAGACATACCTGAAGCTTCCGGAAGACACCGTGGAAAACATCTGCCTCGAAAGAGTCCATCGGCTGGGAGCGAAGAAACCTGGAGCCCCGAGGCCGCGTCCTATTGTGGCCAAATTCGGATATTTTAAACAGAAGGAGCAAGTGAAGAGTCGCGGCAAGGAGCTGAAAGGAACAGACTTCAACGTAAACGACCAGTTCCCCAAAGAGATCTTGGAGCGACGCAAAGTTCTGTTCCCAATCCGACGCAATTTCATCCAGAAGGGCTCCCGAGCTGTCATCGCCATGGACCGGCTCTACGTGGACGGGCGGCTCTACCGCGACCTCAGAACCACTCCCTGGTTATATTAACATTACTCCAGATAAGAATTTGTTATTTTCTTTATTTTTCCTTTTCATCGCTTGCTCTTACATTTACCACTATCTAACTATTTATGTCAACTCGCTAATATAACTCGATTTCATAACAAACACGATACCGTCAGTCTCCGCAGCATTTAAATGTTGTTGCAATGTTTTCGTTTCTGTCAAGCTTTTACTTTACTCCCTGCTTGCTTTTTTGAATATCTTTCTCCTTTCTAACTCCTCTCATAGCACCGATCGCCTGCTTTCTTACTCACACACACACAACACCCTATATTTTTATATATCTGCACGGCACGACCAAGAACATATACATTCAGCGTCAACGCAACCACTCCGACCTTACAGTGGAAAACATACTCGCACACAAACACATATAAGCCCGCGTATATTTTGCTTAATTGAGCATCACACGCAGCGTGCAGCATTAGCTACACACACACATCTATGGGCGCACTAAGGTTTATCACATGGAATGTGAATGGAGCTGGCTCCAGAGAGAAGAGGTTAAAAATATTTAGCCAGCTTAAAAAAACTACAGGCAGATGTTGTTTTACTACAAGAGACTCATAGACCTGCCACAGCTATAGATGAATTTAATACAACTGAGTTTCCTAATGTGTTCTCAGCCTGCTATAACTCTAGGCAAAGGGGGGTAGCAATTTTAATACATAAAAATATTAATTTCACAGTACTTAATACAGTTATAGATCCAGAAGGTAGATTTCTAATCATAAAATTATCTATATTTAACAAAAAGTTATGTATTGTCAGTATATATGGTCCAAATGTTGATGACCCCTCTTTTTTTCATGTTTTTTTTTACCGCACTCTCTGAACACCTGGATTGCGCACTTGTTCTTGGGGGAGACCTCAACTTTGGACTAAATAAAGAAATGGACAGGCTCAGTACAGCTGGAACTCATCGCAATTGGGATTCCACAAATATAATCAAACAGTACATGAGCGACTATGGACTTTGCGATGCCTGGCGTTCTTTGCACCCCAACCGTAGGGAATATACTTTCTTCTCACATGTCCATCACTCTTACCCTCGTCTGGATTATTTCTTAGTCAGCAGCTCACTGCTGAGTGACATTTCAGACACAGAGATACACCCTATAGCTGTCAGCGATCATGCTCCTGTATCTTTAACTTTAATAAATAAGAAGGCCACCCCGCCAAGTAAAAACTGAAGATTTAATACATCACTACTTAAAGATGAATATTTTATTAAATATTTCAAGAAAGAATGGGCTTTATATTTAGAATACAATGACCTGCCTGGAACATCAGCATCTGTTCTCTGGGAAGCAGGCAAAGCTGTGATGAGAGGTAGAATAATCTCATTCTCATTACATAAAAAGAAAAGAGAAATTAAATGTATTCAAGAACTAGAAGGAACCATCAAATCCTTAGAAGAAGCTTATGTATCCTCCCAGGAACAGGGAATGCTGCACAAATTACGTAAAGCAAAACTAGAATTAAATGAAATTATTAATTAAAAAACTAAATTCTTAGCACAAAGACTTCGCTGGCAAGAATTTGAACATGGTAACAAATCAGGTCAATTCCTAGCTAACCAGTTAAAAATAAATAAAGAAAAAACAACTATATGTGCTATTAAAGACTTAACTGGGGACATAGTATATGACCCTGAAAGAATAAACAATACCTTCAGGGACTTTTACAAATCTTTATATTCACCACAGATTAATCCATCAAAAGACGAAATTGACCAGTTTCTTGATAATATAACTCTTCCGAAATTATCAGACAATCAATCGATGGCATTGGATTCTCCACTGACATCAGATGAACTTCAGGAAGCTCTGAACAGTATGCCCAATAAAAAGGCTCCACGTCCAGATGGCTTTCCAGCAGAATTCTATAAAGAACTCTGGCCTATTCTGGCACCAACATTCTACAGAATGTTACAGGAAACCAAGGATAATGGTAGACTTCCACCAAATATGAATTCTGCCAACATCAGTCTATTGCTAAAACCAGGCAAAGACCCTGTATTGCCTACTAGCTATTGTCCAATATCCCTTATTAATGTGGACATTAAAATAATCTGCAAAGCTCTCTCAAAAAGAATAGAGAACATAACCCCTCTCATAATTCATCCCGACCAAACTGGTTTCATAAAAGGGAGGCATTCCGCAACAAATACAAGTAGATTAATTAATTTGATAAACTATTCATGCAATAAAAACCTTCAAATAACAATATTGTCTCTAGATGCGGAAAAAGCTTTTGATAGGGTTAACTGGAACTTTCTATTTGCAGCTTTACACAAATTTGGTTTTGGAAACTCTTTCATAAACTGGTTAAAAATATTATATAACTCTCCAACAGCATGTGTCAGGACAAATGACCAAACATCGTCCAGCTTCTTAAGAGGGGCACCAGGCAAGGATGTCCCCTCTCTCCTTCACTGTTTGCAATTTTTATTGAACCACTAGCAGCAGCAATTAGACAGGCTACAGTGATTAAAGGCATTAAATGCAAGAATGTAGAACATAAAGTCAGTCTTTACGCAGATGATGTGTTACTCTTCCTTCAGCATTCACAAACCACTCTCTCTGAGGTAATCACATTAATAAACTCTTTCGCAAAAGTCTCAAAAAAATCTACAGTTCTTCCAATTAATTGTTCTTTCCAGAACTCTTCCACTCCACTGCAATCTGGAAATATTAAATATTTAGTTATTACCGTTTCAGATTAAGTCTCTACCCATATCACTCATGGGAAGAGTCGCCTCAATAAAAATGATGGTTTTGCCAAGAATTAATTATCTATTTGCAATGATCCCGAGCAAACCATCACCTGACTGGTTTAAATCTCTGGACTCCTCCATTTCTAAATTCCTTTGGAAAGGTAAACCACCGCGTATTAGCTTAAAAACATTACAAAAGACCAAAGATAAAGGAGGACTAGATCTGCCTAACTTTCACCACTATTTCTTAGCCAACAGGCTTCAACACATTTTAGGGTGGTTAAAACACACCCTTTTCGATGAACCTTGGCTGGATGTAGAACAGGCATTATGCAATAATATAGAAATTTGGGATCGGCCATTCATTAGCTCGATCATTAAACGACACGTATGCTTCAAAAGCATCAGTATCAGCTCTTCTCTGACAGCATGGTGGGAGTTTCTAAAAATGACTGAGTCTTCACTAATCCCATGCAAACGTACTCCCATCTGTAACAACCCTGACATATTAATAAACAATAATGTGATAAACTTCACAGACTGGAGTAGAAAAGGTATTAAATACCTGGAACATATATTCAAAGGGACAGACTTTATTCCCTTTGACATATTAGTTAAACAATATGGGATTAATAAGAACAGATTTTTAGAATATCAACAAATTAAATCTATAGTAAAAAATAAATTTAAGCCTAATCATATTAAATTACAAATACCACCAAGTGTGGCAGATTTTCCTCAAAACCCCCAAATTAGTGTCTAAAATATACAGGACACTTTCTAAAATAGATGAATCAGTATCGCTTCCTATTGCAAAATGGGAGGCAGATCTATCAGTCAGCTGGGACCATAATTTCTGGTCTCAAATATGTTCAAAAACCTTTGAACTGCTTAGGAATCCCGGTTTACAATTAATACAATACAAAATACTGCATAGAGTACACTACACAGGTCATCGGATGTTCAGGATGGGCTTTACAGATTCTAATAACTGCTCACACTGTCAAGACAATACACCTGACAATTATATCCACGCTCTATGGTTCTGTCCACCTGTTCAGAGGTTCTGGTATGGGATTTGTGAAGACTTAACAAAGTGTCTTAAATGTTCCATTCCAGCCTCTCCGTCAGTCTGCCTGTTGGGTGACCTTGATGGTATTACTACAGAAGGTAACAATCCTCATGGCTTTCACAACCTTATGCATTGCCAAGAAGACAGTCCTCATGAACTGGAAAAATAAAAATAGTCTTAATATCAACGAATATAGAGATCGCTTGTTGGACTATATTAATCTTGACACAGCTTCTGCTGCCACATTAGATCATTCTCTCTGGGCTCCTTTGATCAGCTCCATCACCTAGTGTGGGTGGGGGTCCTGACTCTGTCCGGCTTTGATTTTTGTTGTTGGCGTGGGGGGCCAAATGGGCTTGGGGCATCTGGGGGTTCCCTGGGGGGTGGGGCTCTTGGGGGATTCGGCGCTGGGGCTGCGGTCCTGGCCTGGATGGGGTACTGGTGGCTCTCGGGTGTTGTTTTATTTATTTTTTTTCTGGTGACTGCACGTGGCGCTGCTGGGGAGGCCTGTGTCGGCAGACGTAGGTTGCCGGCCTGGCGGCTGTGTTGCTCCGGGGTAGGTCCGGGGGGGGTTTGGGGTTCTGGGGGCGCTCTGCCTCCGGGCTGGGATTCCGGCTGGCCCTGGGGGGCTTGGGTCCTGGTGGGTGTGCCGCCGGGAGCGTGGGTGGATGCATGCGCTTGGGCCCGGCCCTGGTGCGGGGGCCTCCGATGCATCGGTGGGGCCAGGGGCGTCTTTAGCTGGTGGGGACATCATTACCATCTGTCAGTATTCACTCTGCATGGAGCCACTCTGCTGGCTCCAACAGGGGGGGGGCACTTTGCCCCCTCCGATGTTTTCCTCCTCATCCCTAATGCTTCCCCTCTCCCGCCCCATCACACCAACATACAGGTAGGGTTTTTGGGGTGCGGGTGTGTCGCTGGGATGCAGGGGAGTTGGGACTCCTCTGTCTCCTCGTGGCCTCCCGCATCCCAATCATACATCATTACTTAGACACTCTCATTACTTACTGTCACATGACACATACATATAGGGCCTTGGGGGTGGGCACACTGAACCGCGTCCAGAGGGCGGTCTGTTCATTCAGCCTTCCCTCTGGTGCCGATGCCCACTTCTCAATTTTAAGTTGCACATAGACATTGAGGGCTCTTGGGAGGGGCCGAGCTGACACGAGCTGACGGAGAGTGGTTAGTGTCTTGCCCCTCCCGTTTTAAAGCACTTTAGAACAACATACACCAACACTACATTTGAGCGGGTGAGGTGAAGCATGGGGTCCTTTTTTTTTTTTTTTTCTCACACCCCTGTTCTCTGTTCTCTGTCCAGGGCTGGGGGCTGTGAGGAGGAGCTGGCCGTCCGGTCGGGGTCTGGGCTGGTGGTCTTCTCTGCTGCTGCGGGGACGGGGGTGGTCTTCCTGTCTCCACACCGGAGTGAAGGGAATTTAGCTCCTGGGACTGGCGCTGGCTGCCCCTCTGGGGGTAGTGGTGCCTGGTCCCAGGAGTATAGAGTACAAATGGGGAGTGTGAGTACAGTGTCCATTTTTTTTTTTTTTTTTTTGTGTGTCTACATGTGGGGTGAGTGTGTGAATGTTTGTTTGCGTGCATGAGGGTGGGAATAGATGCTTGTGTATGTTTGTGCCTGTTTGTCTATGTCCATGTGTCAGGTCAGGCCTTTGACTCTGCCTCACTCATCATCTAGGGACCCCCCCCACCCCACCACCATGCCCTGCCTGTGGGGGATGCCGCCGGTGCGTGGGTGGTTTCTGGCTCCGGGGCGGGATGCTCGGGTGGGCGCTGGCCCGCTCTCGATGGTCGCTCGGTAGGGCCTGGCTTCGTTGGGCTTCGCTGGGCCCCGGCTGGGGGGTGGGGGTGGGGGTGGGGGGGCCCTTGGTTCTCCGGGCCCGGGCCGGTCTGCCCTGGTGTGGCTCGCTGCCGGCGGGGCCTGCGGGCTTGCCGCCATGGGCCCCTGGGGCGTCTGCATTGTGGCTGCCGGATGACCTCCCCCGGGCTCTCCTCTGCCTTTTTCTGGGTGGGGGTCGCGGTTATCCCTGCGGGGGTCCTCCTGGGATTCCCGTGCCCTGGGGGGCCTCCGGATGTTTGGGGGCCCGGGTCTCCTCCGTGCCTGCTTCATGCCTTGCGGGGCGGGGTTGTGGTTCCCCACTCACACTATCAAGCATTTACATGGAGGAACCTTATGAATACAAGCGCGTTCACACACACAGGTGTGCACACAGGTGTTCACACAAGCATTCACATTGGTGTAAAAACAGGTGCTCACAGACACTCACTGTCCTAAAATGCTGTTGCTTCAAACATATTTTGTAATATTAGTTATGTGTGCTGCGCAATAACATTTAACATTTTAGTATTTACTGTGATTCATACAGACATTGGATGTTGTTGTAATTTCTCTGCTGTTGTGTCTTTTGTTGTTTTCTTTTTTTGTCAGCAGGTATGGAAGCAGATTATCTGTGTTTGTTCTCTCTCTCTTTCTCTATCCTTTTTCTCTTTTTTTTTTTCTCCTCTCCTGTTTTCTCTATCCCCTGGTCTTGTCAGTCATAGTATGGTTAAATAAATAAAATATAAAAATTATTTAAAAAAAAAAAAAAAAAAAAAAACGGGCTGTGAATGATGATAGCATAACTACACATACACACTGTTATGTGTTATCTGTGTTACTGACAGGCCGGGATAAAAAAAAAAAAAAAAAAAAAGAGTTACCATTTAAACATTCTTATCCTAATTGTACACATTTTTATTTATTTTATTATTATTTTTTTTTTTTTGCAAGTTAAAAACACACACATAGCACTTCCATTGGTGCTGACTGAATGGTCATGGCTGGGTCTCGTTGGATTTACATTATTGTATTAGTATTATACATATATAATGCTAATATATATATAATATTGGGCCCCAGATCCTTGGATTAAGGTGGACTTTTGAAGACATTAAAGCCAAAGGCAAATTCCACAAGAACTGGTCTAGGTAAGGCTGTTCTCAGTGGGTTTATGAATGTTGAGCGGACACTGATGCCCAGGACATCTCCTGGTATCTTTATGAATGGTGTAATGCTTATCTGTAGGGGACATGGGCAGTCAGGTAGTTATAGAGTTTTTAACCCTCTGGGGTCTGAGGTGATTTTGGGGCCCTTGAGGTGTGTTGACATGCCCTGACATTTGTACTTATTTCAGCTACTTATAACATACTATTTGAGGAATGGAGAATGGAGACATTAAGATGGGGTCCAGTCTAATCTAGTGAAGTGTGCTGTTTGATGGTGCTTTTTGGTTTGGGTTTGCATGGATAGGATCTGGGTGAGCAGGTAGAGTAATTGAGTGTTGTTTGTTTCACGGTTTGTAGCTCTGTTTCACTATACCAGGGTATTATTTTTAATGCAGTTGCAAACATTGTTGATAGTTTGATAGGCCACTGGTTATATTTGGTCTCATTGTTAGCAGGTGCATAGCTAAGAAAAATATGTTTTTAAAAAGTTTTGCTAACATTAGCATTAAGTTAGAAAAACATTATTTCTGAAATGTTGAAAATGTCAGTTTGTTAATGTTTTAAGAATTGTTTTTGTTCTTAGTATTTTCCAATAAATATACCTGGAAACATTGGTTCTACTCATCTGTAAACTGCAAACTGACAAAAAAAAAAAAAAAAAAAACTTGAAATAAAATACAAATAGACGTTTAAGTTGAGCAGGTTTATTCAAGGAAGTTTTGCTTCATGAACATAGTAAAACAACAACAAATATATATATATATATATATATATATATATATATATATATATATATATATATAGTATTAATATTAGTATATTAGTAGTAATTAGTATAATTTATATATATATATATATATATATATATAAAAACTGTATAAGTTATACATATAAAACCAGTGTGTAGTCACAAAAGCCCGAACTTCAAAAATGTATGGTTTACTGTACAGATTAATACTTCCTTTATAATGACAAATAATATTTTGGAAGTTATTCATCCAGCAGGGTTGTTTACAGCTTTAAATAAACCCATTGTGATCACTGCGGAGTGATATAAGTCCAAAGATCTGTGCCTTCTGCATCTATGTCCAGGGTCACATGACTAAAGATGACAGAAATGTAACAATTAAAATACAATTAAAAAAACAATTAAAAACTTAATTTTAAAACAGTTTTTTTTTTTTTTTTTTTGCTTTTTACTGTGTTTTCTTTCAGAGAGACACTATGTAAAACAGCTGTATCATAATATTTATTATTTGCTTGGTGGTTACTGTCCAAGTAATGCAATGTATGGATCATTAAAAAATGGTCAATAAATATGTTACCTGAGCACATCTGCCATTCTGCACCAGGCAGTAGTGAACCTGACAATGCAAAAAAATGTGATCGGAAGCTCTTGTGAAGGTGAACATCCTGAAGGAGAAACGGCTTGTTGTGTCTAGACCATTCTGCAGAACCTCCACTGTACCATCCTCAGGGTTGGGGCATCTAGAAAAAAAAAAGGGAATGAGATGTATAAACACTTTTACAAAGCTTGTAATACTTACTAATGTAAGTGCTTCAAAACCATACAATTAATTTAAAATAGAAAACAAATTGTTCTATGTGGGGGGATGGGGGGCACATGGAATATCTCAAGCACATGGAATATCCCAAAAGTATTTATTTATTTATTTAAATTACACAACATTCCCTTCCTGAGATGACAACACATTTAAGTCAGTTACTTACTCTCTAACAATCAGATCCCACCGAATTTGATAGTCAATACTATTAACCGGTGTGGTCCAGCAGTTGTCCAGTACTGTTGAAATCTGACTTCTATCCACACCTTCCACCTCAGCTGCCACATATATTTGCTGGTTCACCTGCACTTCTACATTCCCCTCATATGGGCTAGTAAACTGTGCATCATAATAAGGAATCATTCGAATATGGCATGTGCCCTGGCCAGGAAGGTCCATGCTTAACAAACTGTGGGGCAAAATGTAGAAGTTACATTATCTCTTTCTTAAGTACACACACTGAGAAAACAAAACAGAGAAAAACAATGAACAGCAATGGTCATGAACAAGAGTGACAAAACAAACAAATACTTGAAAATATACACAGTTGCACAGTAAGTTTGGGAAACAAAGAATTTAACTGCACAAAATGATGCAAATGCCCTTCCTATGTTATTTATTTTATGTTTCATTTTACATGCATCTGCATTGAAGTCTTTTAAGTGACAGGAAAAGGCTACATGGACGTACTGCAACTTTTTTTTTTTAATCTGATTGTTATCTTGATTTTGTAACTGCTTGGGCCTAACAACTGTTTGTGACTGTAACAGTTTTGTTTTATTTACTTGGAAAGCATAAGGGGTGGACAAAGTACACAAATTATGTACTTAAAGTATACCTTGATAGAATATACATGTACCTTGATGAAATATCATTCCTGTAAATTTTACTCTAGTAAAATACACTTGAGTAAAGTATAAATATTAAATAACGTATGATTATACATTTCTGCCAATATTGAATAGAATAGAATAGAATGAGGCATTTATATAGCGCTTTATTGTGTACTGCCATACACCCAAAGCAATTTACAATCAAGTGGGGGATCTCTCTTCAACCACCACCAGTGTGCAGCATCCACTTGGATGATGCGACGGCAGCCACAGTTCAACGGCGCCAGTGCGCTCACTACACACCAGTTACAGGTGGAGAGGAGAGAGTGATAGAGCCAATTCAATGAATGGGGATTATTAGGAGGCCATGATGGACAAATGCCAGAGGAGGGAATTTGGCCAGGACACCAGGGACACACCCCTACTCTTTACGAGAAGTGTCATGGGATTTTTAATGACCACAGAGAGTCAAGACCTCGGTTTAGCGTCTCATCCGAAGGATGGTGCTTTTTACAGTATAGTGTCCCCATCACTATACTGGGGCATTAGGACCCACATAGACCACAGGGTGAGCACTCCCTACTGGCCTCACTAACACCTCTTCCAATATTGCTAACTTTTATGATAAATTGCTAACAATGTTCCTCATTTTGAGGTTGCTCTGGAAAAGCATATGCTAAACTTATCTCAAATGTTCTCTGCTATGTGTCATTGCGAGCATGGTTCCCTGCACAATACAGAAAGGTAGTGAGTGTGTCGCATGTTTGGGCAGCGCCCACGCAGGGACTGCATGCTCACTGAGATGGAAGTCTTGCTCTTCACAAGGGTGAACCGGCATTTGGCTCCTGGTCAGACATGGAGCAAACCCTGCACATCAGCTGCCTTGAAATGATGGCAGTTTGTTTAGCTTACATCAATCAATCTGGTGGCCCCACTCTGGAGAAGCCAAATATCATTCCCTGAGTTAATCTAGCTGTCAGCAGGATCCTGCTGGATAGTAGATGTAGTTACTTGTGTAATCTCGGGTCCTTGAGATAAGTGAAAAGTAGTGTGCACGTGAATCGATGACTGTCGCTTCAGTCGAAAGATTCTGACAAAAATGCCGCTCTGAGCTGACTTATATAGCAGTCAGGTCCTCCCCCACTGGTGCGCTAGAGCGTCATTGGTTTGTGCAGCTACACAAACATGAACAAATCAGGCTTCAGTAGTGGAGTAAACAGGAGTTACCCCATATTGTGTTTCACGCAACGCTCGTTCCTTTATCTCAGTGAACCGAGGTTACACAAGTAACCAAAGCGTTTCTCTTGGTTTTCAGTTCATGGCCAGTTCTTTTTAATGCCTATGTTGAGTTTGGTGATATGTTTCTTTTGCTAATAAATAATACGTTTTGTCTATGTTTATCTTCTTCCTTGTGCTCTTTAATTAAAACACAGTAAGATTTAATAGTTCTGTATGATGGGATTTGATTTTTTTGTAAATGTTTCTACATTTGAAATAAAGTTTCACTCTTTATGATCTGTTACACCAGTGCTGTATAAAAGAAAAAAAATGCATGGTTACTATGCTAAATCTCTAATTCAACAGAAAATGATGCAAACATTTGGTGTATGGCACATTACCAAATAAATAGTGTTTATGAAACTTGATATTAAGTTCCTACCCCTGTTCAGCTTGGATGCCCATTGGCATAGACAGCGTCTGGATCAGAGGGTATGCACAAGAAAATGAAATGTTCATCGATCTCTCTCTTGTAATAACACCCGTAGACTGAATCGAGTTTTGGTAGATGAAGTGAGTGCTATTGCTCTGTAAAGACATTAACAAATATCAATCTCCAGACAATTTACTAATTATGTATTTGTGGATACAATCAAATATTTATGGATTAAAATACATCATCAGTAGTAGCATTTGTGAGAAAATGGTAAGGGCCCAAGCAATACCGTTAAAGTGGTACCACAGACATGGCCTTCATTGTCAAAATGAAACTGAACTCTGCCATTTTCAAGAGTCCCTGTGCAGTTTTTGTCATTTAGATGCAGGATCTCAAGAGGAAAATCAGATTCAAAGAGCTGGCAACGGGATAAAGACATGGTGCCAGTACTGCTGGCACAAAACTCCATGGCATCTGAGCAAAAAGAAGATTCAGGGAATCATCACTTGTATTGCCATCTGCAGTTAGAGTTGATTCATATTATGTGCAGTACAGTACATTTGCTACAGCAAACATTGTAACACCTACCAAAGGTTTCAGGATTAGCTTTTTGTCCTTCTAAGCAACCTCAGCCATAGGCATCTCTAAATTGGCAAACCTCATTTCCAGTGCAGCCTCACACACTACATGAAAAGAGATGGAAAGTCACAGTAAGACAAGTCAGTGAAGTGCTCTGATAAGCTATTCATGTGCTTTTTGCCTTTTATTATACAGGACGATAACAGGAAATATTTCACAACATGGCAGTTTGGCATCTGGCATGCCGTAATGGGGGTGAGGTTAGGATGATTCCAAGGGCTCTAATGAGAGGGGGCCCAGCATGATTCCCTACTCTCCCTATATCGAAATCCGAACAGAACTGGCTTTTCACACCTATATTAGTTCATCCTGGGTCACTCTAAACCCTGGGTAAATAGAACCCAAGGTAATCTTGGGCATTCATAAGCTGACATTTCACACTGTAAATTGCTAAACCCCAGGTTAACATTCTTATTTGCACATTTTTGGTGTCAGTGTCATCGATTAGACAAATACAGCATGCAACATGTTTACATAACATCTTTGAACATTGTGCATCCTCATTATACACTGAACAAAATTATAATCACAACACTTTTGTTTTTGCTTCCATTTTTCATGAGCTGAACTCAAAGATATTTTTTCTATGTACACAAAAGGCCTATTTCTCTCAAATATTGTTCACAAATCTGTCTAAATCTGTGTTAATGAGCGCTTCTCCTTTGTCGAGATAATCCATCAACCTCACAGGTGTGGCATATCAAGATGCTGATTAGACAACATGATTTTGCACAGGTGTGCCTTAGGCTGGCCACAATAAAAGGCCACTCTAAAATGTGCAGTTTTACTGTATTGGGGGGTCCGGGGGGTCCGAAAACCAGTCACTATCTGGTGTGACCACCATTTGCCTCACTCATTTGCCCGTGATGTTTTGCTTCTCCACTGGACTGATTACACAAGTAATGTAATTAATTAATTAATATAATTAAAGTAATTAATTCTCATTCATTTGCAACTACATGTCTACTAACTCTCAGTTTAGATTGTTAGGTTAGGTTTAGTATTAGTAGAATAAGTTGACCTATACATGCAAAGTTTCTTATAGTCAGCAGTGATGGGAATAACGGCATTACAAATAAGCTATGTTACTATCGTTTTTCAGTTCATCTGAATCGAAGTGCAGCATACCTGTATTTGACAAACTGTAAACTGTAGTGTGAAGGCACAAAACCAGTAATAAGTAGCACAGGTATATTTGTAGCAATAGCCAACAATACATTGTATGGGTCAAAATTATAGATTTTTTTTTTTTTATGCCAAAAATCATTAGGATATTAAGTAAAGGTCATGTTCCATTAAGATATTTAGTTATTTTATTTTATTTTATTTTATTTTGTTTATTAGTAATATGCATTGCTAAGAACTTTATTTGGACAACTTTAAAGGTGATTTTCAGTTTCACCCTCAGATTCCAGAATTTCAAATAGTTGCGTCTCAGCTAAAAATTGCCCAAACAATAAATACATCAGTGGAAAGCTTAAATATTCACCTTTCAGATGATGTAGAAATCTCAATTTAAAAAAAAAAACCCTTATGACTGGTTTTGTGGTCCAGGGTCACATATTATAATGCTTGACTGACTAATGCTAAGTGTACTTACAGATATAAAAAAAAAAATCTTTGAATCTTCGAAACGCTTTGGGAAACGCCCCCGGCGAGACACCGTACTGAAGTGTGTGTAGAACAACCCAATAGAAGAGTGCAACGTCATGAGCGAGATGACGTAGCCGACCAGGAAGCATAAGAGCACCGGCAAAAACGCTCAGTTAAGCTTTTGCTCTTCAGCGAGCGTGTCTGTTGTGTGTGTGAAGAGTTTTGTTGCAAGCACTCTGTCAGTTAGCAATCACTCTGTTAGAGAAGTTACTATCACGTCAAAGTGTAATCAATAAGAAGTGGCGAGCGAACGGCATTTTAGATGCTGTGTTTTCCCCTGCCCACACTATCTGGCAGCGGGGGAAACACACAATCTATGTGTCTTTTGTTTAGGAGCGGAGCACGCACAGTCAGCTCTCGAGGGGGCTGACTGTCATGATTGTGAGCTTCTCCCACTCCGCGTGCTTCTCTCCCATCTGGCCGTGTTTGATGAACGGCCAGGCTCGCGATCCCGCTAGCAGCGGTCCCGCTGTTGGCGCATCCTTATCTCGGTCTTTAACCGCTAGATCCACGGCTTTCTCTCTGGGTTTGGAAGCACACAGTGTCGTTTCTTCCCCCCAGAGGGAGAGCCCAGCGCTTCATCTCTTTTCCTCTGAGGAGGTTGATGTGATGAGCGTTGATACTGAGGAGACTGTGTACTCGCTACCACAGTCCTTTGCGTATGAAGAGCTTGTGGAGGTTGTGACTTGCGCTGTAGCCAAGCTTAACATTGGGAAGCAGGACGTTTATTAAATACATAAATATTAGATGAACGTCTTTCTTTTTTCCCCGATCTCCACACTGAGGTGTCGAGATCATGAGAGAAACCTTGTTCATCCCGGCTCTTCAGCGCTACATATTCCAATATTGTGTGGCTGAATGAGAAGGGATGACAGTGGTGGAGTAGACGCTTGCGAGCTATCTCTCCCCGTCTCAGCATTGTCTCTGCAGGCCCCAAAGCTTCCCACCAAGGCTCTAAAACTCACACCTGTTTTGGTTTGGGAAGTTTATATGGCAGGTTGCTAATGGGACTCGGGTCCCTGGGGCTGCTGAGCGAGAGCAGCCCCAATCATCAAGCTCCTCATATTGCTAGCGTCAAATTAACACGTTGCTTCCCAGACACCGCAGGAATGCCAGGGGTTTGGGTGATGCTCTCGGGACAGAAAGCGGATCTGCGGACAGTTATTTTGTCCAAGAGGGCAGCCCCCCCTGGGGAGGAGAGGTACAAACCTCAGTGCTCCTTCCTCCTCAGTGTCCTCAGGGAGCCATGCTGATACCCCTGCCACCTGCGGTGCTTCAGGGCTCAGCAGGCTCCAACGGGCAAAGTTTCCAGCTGCCGCCCAGTACAGTATGGCACGGGAATGCTTGTTCCCTCTAAGGAGGGCGCTAGAGGGGATAAATCGGTTGCTTTCTGCCAGTTATCTGCTTCAGGACACTGAGCTAGAACCTGGGTTCTGGCTGGAGTCAACTGATAGCCCTGCCACCCTTGGTGCTTGGCACGAGAATGCTCGTCCCCTCCAGAGGGTTCTAGAGAGGTCAGATTGGTTGTTCCCTGCTGGTCATTTGCTTCAGGACACCGTAGTGACTTCTCTAGCCACACCAGAGGCCAGCCTCGAGAGGCTGGTTCCCTTAGTAGGCTTCCTGGCAGCGTGGAAGCTTCTGGTCTCACATGGATCCTGCAGACTGTAGAAGGAGGCTACAGAAGGTCTGCATAGTTTCTCTGGGGTTCTACCCACACTCGTGGGCCCCCAGCAGACTCTGGTGATGGAACAAGAAGTAGAGACTCTCTTGAGGAAGGAGGCCATCGAGGTGGTCCCTCCTCTCGAATGAGAGTCCGGGTTCTACAGCCGCTACTTCATTGTTCCAAAGAAGGATGGAGGGTTGCGTCCCATTATACATCTGCATCTTTGAACCACACCATCAAATGGTTTCGGTTCAAGATGCTGACTATAGCTCAGATCGTGACACAAATCAGGTCCGAGGACTGGTTTGTCACCAATCTGAAGGACGCATACTTCCATGTCTCCATCCTTCCACAACACAGGAAGTTCCTGAGGTTTGCTTTCGGGGGCGAAGCTTACCAGTATTGGGTTCTTCCCTTCGGCCTGTCACTCTCACCCCGCACTTTTACTGAGTGTGTGGATGATGCTCTGGCTCCTTTCCGACTCCAGGGCATCCGCATACTGAGTTACATCTACTCATCGAGTAGATGCTCATCGATACTATTTGGCATTGAGATGTCGTCCTCACCCACATGAAAGAGCTGGGTTTAAGACTAAACGCCAAAAAGAGTGTGCTTTCTCCCTCTCAGAGAACCACGTATCTAGGCGTAGTGTGGGATTTGACGATGATGCAGGCACGTCTGTCTCCTGCTCGTATCGAGTCAATCCTCATGGCAGTCAAGAGAGTAAAAGAAGGCCAGTCACTCACTGTCAAAAAGTTTCAGAAACTGTTGAGTCTGATGGCAGCAGCTTCCAACGGTATACCTTTTGGACTGTTGTACATGAGACCCCTGCAGTGGTGGCCCAGGACCAAAGGGTTCTCCCCGAGAGGA
Organism: Cirrhinus molitorella; assembly: GCA_033026305.1. Lineage (NCBI taxonomy): Eukaryota > Metazoa > Chordata > Actinopteri > Cypriniformes > Cyprinidae > Cirrhinus > Cirrhinus molitorella. The sequence continues at coordinate 27,976,454 of CM065132.1, read as the reverse complement.
AAAATGCTTTGCATGATCAAGGTCATGCGGCGATGCCTACGTGCCTTAGACGTGTGGAGGAAACCTTGGTTCCTCAAGGCCCAGTGCTGGGTGGCTTCTTGTCGTTGCGTAACGATAACGACGGACGCCTCCCTCACGGGCTGGGGAGCGGTCATGAGTGGCCGCTCTGCCCAAGGTCTGTGAGAAGGTCACCATCTCATACACATCAATTGCCTGGAGATGCTGGCCGTTTTTCAGGTGCTGAAACATTTCCTTCCAGACCTCAGAGGCCATCATGTCCTTGTCCGCATAGACAACACGTCGGTGGTCTCTTACATCAACCTGCCGGGGGGTCTGCGTTTGCGTCCCTTTTACAGGCTGGCGCACCAGATCCTCCTCTGGGCTCAGGGAAAAATCCTCTCACTGAGAGCAGTTTACATCCCTGGGCATCTCAATCAGGGAGCAGACATCCTGTCGAGGCAGAGACTGAGGCCCGGGGAATGGAGACTCCACCCTCAGTCGGTGGAGCTCCTATGGAAGGAGTATGGCTAGGCGGAAGTGGACCTGTTTGCGTCTCGAGAGACGACACACTGCCCGCTTTGGTTCTCCTTTACGCATCCAGCCCCACTGGGGTTGGATGCCATGGTGCAGACATGGCCGAGGCTACGTCTGTATGCCTTCCCCCCGATGGCTCTGCTTCCGGGAGTTCTGGAGAGAGTACGCCAGGACAGGGTCAGTCTACTTTTGGTAGCTCTGTTTTGGCCGGCCCGAGTTGGTTCTTGGACCTGGTGTCCCTCCTAAATGGCTCTCGCTTCGAGATTCCGCTCAGGAGGGACCTTCTCTCTCAAGCACGGGGCACCATCGTGCACCCCAATCCAGAGTTGTGGAAGCTGCGGGCGTGGCCTCTGAGGGGGCACAGCTCATAGCTTCTGGTCTCTCAACTGAGGTTGTTGAGACCATACTCCAATCCAGAGCTCCCTCCACAAGGAAGCTATACACCTTGAAGTGGAAACTTTTCACTTTCTGGTGCGGACAACGGTTGCAAGACCCAGTCAACTGCCCAATTGGTACAGTTCTCCACCGGGTTGACTCCCACCACCCTGAATGTGTACGTGGTGCCCTTGAGTGCTTACCATGCCTTTCAGGACGGCCAATCTATTTGGAGAAACCCGCTGGCGCCACGAGGAAACAAGACCCAGTCAACTGCCCAGTTGGTACAGTTCTGGAGTTTTTACAGGACTGCTTCTCCATGGGGCTAACTCCCTCCACCCTGAAGGTGTACATGGCAGCCATAGCTGCTTACCACGCCCCTCTGGGTGGGCAGTCTCTGGGGAAAGATCCCCTTGTGACTCGTTTCCTACGTGGCACGCTGAGGCTGAGGCCAGCACAACGTTCCAGGGTGCCCACCTGGGACCTGGCAGTGAGCTACTTGAGGAAGTGTCGGACAAGCTCCTGACACTCAAGACGGTCTTCCTCCTCGCTATTTCCTCCCTTAAGAGGGTGGGAGACCTTATCTATCTGTCATGCCTGGATGCATGGTTAGGGCGTTTCTTTACCCAAGACCTGGGTATGTGCCTAAAGTGCCAATCTCAACGCCAGGGCCCGTTGTGCTTCAGGCCTTTTGCCCTCCGCCCTTCCGGGAAGCAAGCCAGGAAAAATGGTCCTCTCTGCACACGTTTGTCCGGTTCTGCAACCTGGACCTACCTTCTACTCCAGGTTCTCGAGTCCTCTCGTCCTGATGTGCTCGCACACACTTGGCGGGGGGGACTCACTCGTTTGGTGCAGTTGGTATTCTCGTTCCCCAAAGTGTTTCGACGCAGCTCAAAGTGTACTGACGGGGAACGTCTCAGGTTACGTATGTAACCATGGTTCCCCTAAGGGAACGAGAAGCTGCGTCTCTCTGCCATACTCCCTGCACCCCCTGCAGGCGCTTGCTTCGTTCCAAGCTAAACTGAGCGGTTTTGCCGGTGCTCTTATGCTTCCTGTCTCTCACATTGTCCAACAGCAACATTAAAATAGTGTAGATTAGTGTTCAGTGTTTTATAATAATAATAATTCATTCTATTTAGTGTCCATTTAATTCATTTAATTTTGGGGACAACTAAGTTATTTGACATTTTTGATCATTGTTTTTTTTTTTTTTTTTTTTTAGTTACTTTCCCTGGTAATTAGTTACTTTTAGAATGATGTAACTCAGTTACTAACTCAGTTACTATTTGTGAGAATTAACTAGTAATTATAACTAATTACTTTTTAAAGTAACATGCCCAACACTTATAGTATGTTGTATGTTGTGGTCCCATCAAAATAAAGTGTTAGAAGATAAAAGCAGACAGTCTACTGATACTCTAATGACTGCTAGTTATATCAAAATTATGTGTGTCCTCTCTGTATGTAACAATACAGAGTACCATGGGAACATTGCAATTTAGCCAGGGTGTCATGTTCCTGCAATTCACTTTAATGCTGAATAAAATGTGATTATGTGAAAACACTTTTACTGAGTTTGAATGAATGTGACATGACTTTTATTTATTTTATTTTATTATATTATAATAACACATTTAATTGGCACTTTATTCAAAGAGTCTTAATAATGTAATACCATTTACACTGTCTTTAGTGCCAGCTAATTTCCTGCCTTATGGGGATGGAGACACAATAAATCCCATTTCAGATGATGGAAGCTCTCAAGCCATTTCCTTGCAACAGCCTTTCAAATACTTTGGACATACACACAGTCGGATCTTTGTAAGAAAGGGGCTTTTTAATTATGCATTAATTGTGATTTTTTTTTTTCTGTTTTGAATATAGATTTAGCAATGCAATATTATTCAGATACAGTCAAATACTTGAAATCTTGTTTCTCTCTCTCAAATTTAGGTGAACAACAATGGTCACATTACATTTACAGAGCAACTGTCTTCCTACATCCCCGTTCTGCACTCTAGAAGAGACATCATTGCTCCTCTGTGGACTGACCTTGACAATAGACATGGTGGAACTGTCTCCTATAGAGAGGATACAAGCAGTGCTGTACTGGCACAAGTCACTGCAGCAATTAAACAATATTTTCCTAACATACCATTTGCTGCTACATCAGCTTTTGTGGTTACCTGGGACAGGGTGCCTTACTACGATGGTGGAGGGGTAAGACCTAATGTTTGATTAACAACTGATGCACTTATTTCTTTAGAAGGTTCTGAATGCTGTTTATTGGTGTTTTATAGGAGGCCATTTTCCATTTTAAGACTTAACAGTAATCTTTGAATATCAGTGAAAGGTCCATCTTGTTTGTGTGGAAGGTTTTGAATGCTGTCTCTTGGTGTTTTCAAGGTGGTCAGTTTCCAAGTGGTTTTAGTGTACAATGTTCATCGCTCTTTCATCCTGATGTATTATGGGGATGTTGGTGAAACAGGACAACCTTCCCAGCAAACATGCCCGTTTGGGGCCCGTGTGGGCCCACCGCGGGCAAAAAATCTAGCCCGCGTGGGGAGCCCACTGTGGGCCCCAATACCGGCGTGAAATGCGGGGCACGTGTGGGCCCCACACTATGGGCCCCGTGTGGGCCCAGAGTGGGACAGCCCAAAAGTGTGGGTTAGGTGTGGGCTGGCCCAAACAAAGCAGAGTGGGTCCCCAATGGGGCCAATGGTGGGCCCATTAACATGCCCACAGTGTGGGCTGGGCGCGGGCGCAGTGGGGGAAGTGTGGACATGCTACGGGCGCAGCGGGGGAAGTGTGGGCATGCTGCGGGCTGGGTGCGGGCGCAGCGGGGGAAGTGTGGGCATGCTGCGGGCGCAGTGGGGGAAGTGTGGGCATGCTGCGGGCGCAGTGGGGGAAGTGTGGGCATGCTGCGGGCTGGGTGCGGGCGCAGTGGGGAAAGTGTGGGGAAACCTGCAGAATACCACCAAATTACTGAATATGCATATGCAGGAAAATGCACATGTTAACTGTAGCAGTAATAAACTGAAGGTCATGTTTTTCAAATCATTTATTTACAGCAATTAATAATAGTATTAATAGTAATAGTAAAAGTAATAATAATAACAATACAGAAATGTATTTTAAAGCAGCAATAAAAAAAATCAATTATAAAGAGCAGTAACCACCAAGAACAACAGAACACATAACACAAAAAGTAAACTAAAAATAATTCCTTTCAGGGGCACCAGCGTGTTTTTCCAGTGCAGTTCTGGCCCCTCCATCTCTGTCTCTGCCATTACGGAGCCATGTTTTAGCCTTCAACCTCACTTGCTGTGGCTCGGCTGCATTTTGTCACAGCATCTAAGTAAAATGACAGATAAACAGGGATATCTGAGAACAGGTAACACTGAGGTAGATTAAACATTGTTCATTAACATACTAACAATATTTTTTACCAGACACACAGTTTACAGTTAAATTATCGCGATTAGCAAACCATTTATTATTATTATTGTTTGTTTGTTTGTTTTTGTTTTTTCTGCCTTAATAAACTCCTAATTTGCTACTTGGGTAGGATTATTGAAGTATAATAAGGTCATGTAGAATTTGTGCTTTAGAAGTTCTAATAAACAGCCCACATGACAGCCCACATGTCATTAATAAGCCACTGATTAATAGTGAGAATTAGTCAAAACAAAGTGTTACCATTTTTACTTCTAATTATGTTTTCATTTCTATTAGAAGGGCTTATCTCAAAAAAAAAATATTACATACTGTACCTATGACTGCTCTGCAGACCAGCATATTCCCAAAGGCAACTTCTGGCCCGAGCCCTTCCAGCACAGTTGCAGAGCATTTTAGCACTTCCGGTTCCATCATCCCAAAGTCAATGGGTTTTTTGAATGGGATTTTGGTTAACTCCCTTAAATAACTTTTTGGTAACACAAGCTCAAGATACATTCAAGTTTTATTCTACGACATAAAACACACCATTTACACCACACTCGTGATTTTTTAAAACTGTTCCTTTAAAAATATGGTTGCTAACAAGTTGCTAAATGGGGCTACAGGCGCTGTCGGAGACATTAAACGCCATCACGCTGAACAGTTGATCAATATAGTATTTTATAATTTTTGTATAATTTGTAGTACAGGATACTTGTAAAATAACCAATTGCTAGTTCCCAATATTTTATTTTGTGTTCAACAATGCTTTTTGCCCTAATTGAAACCACAAGTTTCGTATGGAAGATGCTCTTTTTATTACTGAACCAGTGAAGACTCTGGGTTCATACCACTAGGTAAACTCATATTATGATTATTCCTGTTTCTTATGCTTTTTAAATAAGTCTCTTATGTTCACCAAAAATGCATTTATTTGATCATACATAAAAACAGCAATGTTGTGAAATTTTATTGCAATTTAGAATAATTGTTTTCTATGTGAATACATCGTAAAATGTAATTTATTTCTGTTTTCACAAAGTAGGATTTCTGAAGGATGATATGACGTGGATGATGTGTGTATTTTAATCAAATAAATGCAGCAGGGGTTGCCATAAAAGACTTCTTTTAAATACATGACAAATCTGACCCTTAAACTTTTGAATGGTAGTAGGTGCTGAATCGCAGTGGGGAGTCATGCACTACAATTCCAGTCATGTCTGCCAGATGTGGTAGTGGTCTGCAGTATTCTCCATGATCTGAGAAGCAGCCTCCGAGCTGAGGGACCGCCCTGGGCAAATTCTGATCAGCAGTAATTTTGTTTAGCAGTAAAAATTCTAGCTCCATTTCCTTAGTTGCATCATTAATGCAGTGAATGTGTCCTGAAGAAAAAAAAAAAAAAAGTGGAACACAAACACAAAAAACAGGACTATCAGTAGTGAACGTAATGTTTATGGCCATACGTTTCTTAGAACAACTGAAGGATTCCTTGTCACTTACATTTTTTCTTAGTGCCAGCTCATTTTCTTCCTTTTGGAAATGGAGAAATAGTAATACCACATTTGGAGAATGGAAACTCTGAAGCCATTACATTGCAGCAGCCTTTCAAATATTTTGGATGTTTACACCATCAGATCTTTGTAAGCATTTTTTGGTATTGTTTTTCACTTCAGATTTTGTTAATCCTCTTGCATCTAGAATGACAAGTCTCTTTAAGTGAGTATATTAAATTATATCAAAATTTATTTTGATATGTAGAAGTTTATGTTGTGAAAATCAAAACACTGCTTCACAGAATAAGCTAATAGAAATTGTGGTTCCCCTTCGGTCACTTACGCTGCGTCTGAAACGCTTTGGGGAACGCCTTTGGTGAACCACGCTCTGAATTCACGTGTAGCAATCAATCAAACAAGGGCGTGACGTCACGGATGGGTGACGTAAGAGACCAGGAAGCTATAAAAGCATGTGCTCCCGCAACGGTGTCAGCTTCTGTCTTTCAGTGAAGCGCTCTGTGTTTGTCGTGTTGTCACTGCTTTTTTGTGCCAGTTTGCACAGGTTTATTTTGAGTGACATGTCTTTTACATCAATGTTACATCACTGATGGGAATACACACAGTCTGTGCGTGGTCTGCCTGGATTCGATCTGCTGGAGGGAATTGAGACGGGTGACCCCCTATCTCCTTCCTTACCCAGCAGAATGACAGCCCGCTCTCAGGGGTTGGAAGCCCGCACTGCGGTCACTTCCCCCTGGGAAACGGGCTTGACGCTCCTCTTATTTTCATCTGAGGAGGAGGATGAGGAGAGCGTCACTGAGGAACCGCTCCCTCAGTTGCCTCAGTATGAGGAGCTTCTGGAGGTGGTGACTTGTGCTGTGTCCAAGTTAAAAATCGATTGGCCCGCCGAGAAACAACATGAGCCACAGAAAAGCAGACTAGATGATCGCTTTCTGCAGACTAAGGCACCACCACCACGTCAGAGTCTTCCCTTCTTTCCCGACCTCCACACACTCTTCTCGCTTGTTCATCCCTGCCTCTGACTATTACGGAATGTGGCGGGGTTGAACGAGAAGGGCTATAAGACGATGCCTCGGGTAGAGCAGGCGCTAGCTAGCTATCTCTCTCTCGATGTTGCATCATCTTTGAAGGCTCCGACATTGCCCTCCAAAGCCCTTCAAACAAAATCAGGGCTGGTGGGCAAAGAGACACAGCAGCAGGTCAGGCTGGTTCTTGTCTGCACACCATGTCGGTGTTGCAGGCATACCAGGCTGACCTGCTTAAAGAGCTAGATGACGGCGAGGAAGTTGACGTGAATGAACTTCGTCGTACCGCTGACCTTGCTCTCCGCGCTACCAAGGAGACTGCCAGTGCTGTTGGGCAGTCTATGGCAGCCATGGTGCAGAGAGGCACCTTTGGTTGACCCTGGCCGATATAACCCTGCTCGCGTTTTCTGGCCTGTTTGGCGATGCAGTCGACTCTGTTGTCAGCAGGTATAAGGAGGCGTGGAAACAAGCGGTGTTTCAGCGGTACCTCCCTCACGTGTCTTAGCTGGGTCTGCTGGGCGTCAGCAACCCCTACCGTGTACCAGCTCCTCATACCGGGAAGCACAAAGACAGAGCATTGCTACTCGGACCCCTCCACATCGGGACCGAGATCAGTGACGCTCTAAACTTCTAAGCTTCTAACGCTAGGCCCGACCTGAGGGTCATGCTTCAGTCGAGGAGGTCCTCAGCTAAACGGTCCTGACAATCACAGGAGTTTCTCTGCCGGTCCGATGTTACAGGGTACCGAGCTAGCAGCTCAGGGAACACCAAAGGCCAGCCTTGAGAGGCTGGTTTCCTTTAGTAGACTATTTAGCAGCGTGGAAACTACAGCCAAACGTGTCTCAATGGGTCCTGCGTACTGTAGAGGAAGAATATTACATCCAGTTTGGTGCTCTGCTGAGGAACCGCTCCCTCAGTTGCCTCAGTATGAGGAGCTTCTGGAGGTGGTGACTTGTGCTGTGTCCAAGTTAAAAATCGATTGGCCCGCCGAGAAACAACATGAGCCACAGAAAAGCAGACTAGATGATCGCTTTCTGCGGACTAAGGCACCACCACCACGTCAGAGTCTTCCCTTCTTTCCCGCCCTCCACACACTCTTCTCGCTTGTTCATCCCTGCCTCTGACTATTACGGGAATGTGGCGGGGTTGAACGAGAAGGGCTATAAGACGATGCCTCAGGTAGAGCAGGCGCTAGCTAGCTATCTCTCTCTCGATGTTGTAGAGGAAGAATATTACATCCAGTTTGGCGCTCTGCTGCCACCTTTTGATGGGGTCTTTCCCACTCTGGTGGGCACCGAGCAGGCTCTGACCATGGAGCAAGAAGTAAATACCTTCCTAAGGAAAGAGGCCATCGAGGTGGTCCCTCCTCACGAGAGGGAGGCCGGGTTCTACAGTCGGTACTTCATCGTTCCAAAGAAGGATGGGGGCTTGTCAAGTTCTTCCTTTCAGCCTAGCACGTCTGTCACCTGCTCGGATCGAATAGATTCTCACTGCAGTCGTGAGAGTTACTTACTGTAAAAGACTTTCAAAAGTTATTGGGCCAACGTGATACCTCTTGGCCTGCTGTACATGAGGCCCCTACAGTCGTGGCTCAAGACCAAAGGGGTACGCCTGAAGGGGTGTGCCTTAGACATGTGGAAGAAGCCTTGGTTCTTGTCTCAGGGCCCGGTGCTGGGAGCTCCTTGTCGCTGTGTGACACTAGCGACGGACGCGTCCCTCACTGGTTGGGGAGCGGTCATGAATGGCTGCTCGGCCCGCGGTCTGTGGAGTGGTCGACATCTCGAATGGCATATCAATTGTCTAGAGATGCTGGCTGCGTTTTGAGTAGTGAGACACTTCCTCCCGGACCTCAGTGATCGCCATGTGTTGGTGTGCACCGACAACACAGCGGTGGTCTACTACATCAACCACCAGGGAGGTCTGTGTTCACGCCCCTTGAACAAGATGGCACACCAGATCCTTGTGTGGTCCCAGGACAAACTCCTTTTGCTGAAAGCAGTACACATTCCTGAGCATCTCAATTTGGGAGCAGACATCCTGTCGAAGCAAGGGCTGAGGACCAGGGAATGGATGCTTCACCCAGAGGTGGTGAAGCAGATTTTGTTTGGAAGAGAGTGTTTGGCCAGGCCCAAGTGGACCTCTTTGCGACTCGGGAGACATTGCAATGTCCCCTCTGGTTCTCTCTGACTCACCCAGCTCCACTGGGGCTGGATGCCATGGTACAGATGTGGCCGAGGCTTTGTCTGTACGCCTTTCCACTGATCGTTCTGCTCCCGGGAGTTCTGGAGAGAGTACGCCCGGACGGGGTACGTCTAATACTAGTAGCCCCGTACTGGCCAGGCTTTAGGCATTCTGTCCTTCCCTGTTTACAGACCCAGACCAGGAGAAGCTAAATTGCATGTGCCCAGTCCGAGCATTGGACACCTAAGTCCACAGAGCTGCCCTGTGGCGTAGGTCTTGCCCTAACTCCAAGAGCAGGGATTTGAAAGTATGGGGGCGTGGGCATCTCTTTCCCCAAAGCATTTCAGATGCAGCATAAGTGACCGAAGGGGAACGTCTAGGTTACCTATGTAACCCTGGTTCCCAGAGGGAATGAGATGCTGCATCTGGGAACATACTTCCGGCATCCCTGCGAGCACTCGCTTCAAGGTTCCGAAGATGACGCAGTTACTGGTGCATGTGCTTTTATAGCTTGACGGCGTGCCCTCATTTGACTGATTGTCTACACGTGCGTGGTTCGCAAAGGCGTTCCCCAAAGCATTTCAGACGCAGCGTCACGTTCCCTCAGGGAACCAGGGTTACATACATAACCTAGACACTATTTCTACCTGTATCCATTTTGTCAATATTTATTTTTGCATTCCACTAAAAACTCACCCTTTTCTTTATCTCTAACTCAGAGATAATAATACTTGTATTACAACAGTTTATTGAAGTTATTAACAAAACTTGCAGAGAAGCCGTGTGATGAACATATGTTAATTTATACAAAGAGGAACTACAAGGAGCGTGGCTCCGCCCAGCAACAAGATTCGATTGGACCATAGCCTCATGGGGACGGACCAAAATGGCCTGCTTAAAACCCAATGTTCCGAACAATTCTTTGCCTTTCAACTTCGCCTTTCACCTAACAAGCTTTTCGCCTTTTCACCGGCACTCACCCACTTGACCACCATGCGATCGTGCCATCAGCCTCTACAGAACGAGGTGCCTAGCAACTCTGACTCAGAAGAAACTTCCTGCGCATTACATTGCATAATCAGGCAACCAACCAAAGCTCCATCTGGCAAAACAGTCCATTCTTCACAAAGGTATTTCCCAGAAGACGTCATCTACCCTGCTGAAAAAAAACAGCATATGCTGGTTAGGTAGGCTTTGATGCTGGTATGCTGGTTTAAGCTGGTGCTTTGCTGGTTTAAGCTGGTCTTTTGCTGGTTTATGCTGGTCCTTTTGCTGATTTATGCTGGTGCAGGACCAGCACATGACCAGCTAAGGACCAGCAAAAACCAGCATACCCGCATCAAAACCTACCTAACCAGCATATGCTGATTTTTTTTCAACAGGGCAAGAAGCAACCAATCAACAAAGCTTAAATAAATTATTGTTTCATTTATAAAGAAGCATTGTCTTGTGTTGTGTATTTTAAAGTTAAACTTATGCCCAGATCTTGTTAACGTGCTCTCAGAGTTAACAAAATACCGGTTTGTATTGTTATTGTGGCCACAGAGTAATATAAACCTCAGAATTGGTAAGATATACTAATTTAAACTGTTTGCTGGATGACTGGTTAATAAATGTAAACTATTAATTCTGAATCAATTTAATCAAATCAAGCTGAATTGAATCTTTAGATCTGATTCCCCTTTTAATTCCCTAAGAATTTGAGCTAATGTCCTACATACCCCTCACTTTGTGTGCTGATTGTAATTGTCTTGTATTGTGAAAAAGCTAGCAAACACGGTGATCTCACAATCTGGTCACAAATCTGAAAATGAATCAGACCCCTACCTTTACTTTGTGCCTATCTGTTCTCAGCCAGAAACCTTTGAAGCTCCCTCACACAGGTATCAACATAGCATTAAAATAAGTACTGTGTACCATACAGATAATGCTAAGAAAAAAACAAAATAAAAATAAATTATATTACCACTGTAAACATGAAAAACCCAGCAACCACTGATATTGACATTGCTGCTGGATGACAGCTCAGACACCGTTGTTAAGGGAATAGTGTATGAATGCACAGCATCCATAGTGTCATAGTGAGCCTGCATTAAAAAAAACAAAAAACAAAAAAAAAACAAAAGATGTAAATTGGCAGCTTGTAAACTGAATCTCTTGTGAATTAAACCAAGTCTTGAGTCATACTAGCCAAAGTTGTCTTTTCTCTGCAATGTTTCCATAGGTAAACAGGGTGAAGGAGTGGTCAACATTGGACACTAAAACCACTTGAAAAGTAACTTCCTTTAAAACACAGAGAGACAGCATTCAGAATATAAATAAATAAATAAATAAATGAATAATAATAATAATAATAAATGCTGTACTGGATAATCAATATTGATAAAGCACTGAAATTTAAAGATTACGGCTTACTCCTTCGCCAGAGGAGTATGGCACACTGTCCCAGGTAGCAACAAAGGCTGATGCAGCAGCAAAATGAAGGGGAAGGTTAAGAAAGTACTGGTTAATAGCTGCAGAGACTTGCACCAGTACAGCACTGCTTGTATCCTCTCTGTAGGAGATAGTTCCACCACGTTGGTTGTCAAGGTGAGTCCAAAGAGGAGCAATGATGTCTCTTTCCGAATTTAGATGTGGGCTGTAGGAATTCAATGGCTCAGTAAAGGTCAGATGACCATTGATGTTCACCTAAAATCCAAGATGAGAATATTTGGTTACACTTTATTTTGATAGTCCACTTTAGACATTCTACTAACTGTAAGTAACTTTGTAGCTACATGTCAACTACTTGTCAACTACATATCAACTAAATCTCATTATTTGCAACTACATGTCCACTAACTCTCAGAGTAGACTTTAGGGTTAGTTTAGGGTAGGTTTAGGGTTAGTTGAATAAGTTGACAAAGAAAGTGTTAGAAGATATTAAGCAGACAGTCTACTAATACTCTACTAACTGCTAGTTGACGTTTTGTTGCAAAGTTAATTACTGTTAGTAGAATATCTAAAGTGGACTATCAAAATAAAGTGTTACCGAATATTTGTGTGTGTGTGTTGTAAAAGACATATATATATATATAAACTAGATTTACCTAAACTAGATTGTTCTACTTTAAACCCATTAAATGTTATTTGTTCAAGTTCACAAAGACAAAACTCTTAAGAACTAAAGATTTGTCATACAGTAGATATATTTGAAGCTGAAAAAAAAAAAAAAAACCCTTACAAAAATCTGATTGTATGTGCGTCCAAAGAATGTAACAGGCTGCTGCAACAAAATGGCTTCTGCGTTTTCAGCATCAGAAGTGCGGATTATCGTTTCTCCATTTCCAAAAGGCAGGAAATTAGCAGGCACTAGAAAATGTATTGATGAGAATGAATTCTAAATTTCTGTTAGAAAACACAAAACATCAAGCTCACAAATGGTACAGATTAAGTTTGAATTTCATTTTACATTGTTTTTTATTGCAAAAAAATAGGACAATTCATTGGCTTACAGTTTGGTGAACCATCGACATGGAAAGACCATCGACCATTCACACTGATGTTGCTGCTGGAAGAGAGCTGTGGGGCACTGGTAAGTGAAATTGTGAAAGAATTGACAGAGTCCACTGTGCTGTAGCCAGCCTGTAGAAGGAAATTAATTGTTGTTAGGTCCTCGACCTGTTCCAGATATAACTGTCTTTGGGTAAAATGTAAGGTATGAAGTGAGGCAAGTGCAATTCCTTGTCATTCTTCTCATCCGTAAAATGTACAAGGACATGTCTCCACTCACCTGCCAATTTTTTCCCATCTAATATATATATATATATATATATATATATATATATATATATATATATATATATATATATATATATATATATATATATATTTTTTTTTTTTTTAATTATTATTTATTCATTTTTTTTTATTGTTTTACAACACTCAACAGACTTGAAAACATTCAAATCTTTAACAAAAGCAATCAAATTTTAATTTATGACTACAGGCTGGTGACGACTTTCACATATAATCTGAATATATAACTTGACAAAGAGTTTCAGAAAATATGTTTATGAAAACCTGGTTTGGTAAGTTTGTCCTTTGTCAATATGTTTATTTTCAGTGATGTCTCTTTTAGGTGTATAGTGAATGTCCAGTGCATTGATTTGTAACTTTTCAACCTTCTGCTGACCGTCTTTTCCTGTCAGTTGAACTGTCTAATACATCTTACTCAGATGTTCATAATTTCTCCTGAACAATCTGCCACCTAGTGTCTGTACCACAAATTCTGACTGTCATAAATGCTTTATTTGACTTTTTTTTCCAGCTTGTCTTGCACTTGAATCATGACAACCAATGTAAACAGTGCAGAATGAGACTAGTAGCTTTGTCCTGGGATTTCACCCTGTGCAGGAGACAATCTTATCTCATCGCCTGGTGTGTTGTGGTACTCAAGTATACTATACTACACTATCTACTTGCACTGTTACTTTATGTGATTTCTTCAAGAGATTCTTTACAGTCCTTTTTGCTTGACCACTGTATTGTGAAAAACAGGACTGAGGTCACATGCTTGATGACAGTCTCCTTTGAAATGACAAAGATCTCAGTACTGGCAAAAATGGACTTCATCTTCTGGATCACTCCTTGGCTTGTATTGCCAGTGAGCTGTCTGAATACTTCGAATAGTAATGTACACACAACAGAAACACTGACATTACAAACTATCTCTGCCTCTTACTTCAGCATTTCAAGGTGAGACTCATGTATTTTGCTGAGCATTTCTTGTCTAGTTGCTCTAGAACAATGATCTTATTAGCCTTTCTATAATAGATATCATCATATCAGTTTTACACTTAAAATCTCCAGTAACCATATACCTGGAGTTCGCAACTCTGAACAAGGTCTTTAGGATCACAAGAGGTTTCAGGAACTCTGCAGCAAAGTGGATCTCGAGGGCAAGAGTTGAGAACCCCAGCCATATACTATGGCGAGCAACTCTTTTTCTATTTGTGCATATCTGCTGATAATAGCTCTAGAACCATACACCTAAAGTAGAAAGTACACCTGCTTTCTGTTTTCTATCATGTGTGAAATGTTTGTATCATGTTTGTAATGACATGAGATGAACGCAAATACACCAGGGTTTTGAAAGAATCATAAAATCAATATATTGGTTGATTTTGTCATGTGGTTCATGCGTTATCTACCCATTGGTTTAGTGTTCTGATTGCTTTGTTTTTCTTTAGGCATTAGTTGCCGTGTATATAGAGTGTATAGCCCTTTTCTTTGCACTGTTCCTTGACTTTTTCCCCTGTATCCTCCGTTGGTGAGTTTCATGGTTTATGATAAAATTGATGTCATGTCAAGTTAAGTTAATTTAATTTATCTGGTTAATTTAAAATCTGGTTGTCTTATTCTAAACCAGGGGTCACCACACTCAGTCCTGGAGGGCCGGTGTCCTACAGAGTTTAGCTCCAACCCTAACCAAACACACCTGAACCAGCTAATCAAGGTCTTAATAGATGTACTTGAAACTTCCAGACAGGTGTGTTGAGGCAAGTTGAAGCTAAACTCTGCAGGACACCGGCCCTCCAGGACTGAGTGTGGTGAACCCTGTTCTAAACTGTCAGTTTGACAGAGAAGCAGGTTAGTAAAATGTAATCAAATGTGTTTATTTTGCCAATAATAATCATAAATATTATAAATAGAGAATAATTATTAAATACATTAAATGTTACATTAGAAATGATAAGTGTACTCTAATGTGGGTAAATTTAACAGCTCTAAAAATATGTTATGTAGTTTTTCTACATAAGTTAAATCTACATAAGCTCTCATGCTAATAAAGTCTAATTGTGCCCCTGCACATACAGCTGTGGTCATAATGCAATTTATGCAGTATCAGCAAAATGCTAATAGTTTTCAGAAAATATGATGGATGCTTAAACTGCACAATAATACATACTCATGATTCTTAATTGAATTTAACATTTGATCTGTGTAAATTGCTGCTATTCTGGGTTGTGGGAAACATGTTATATACAGTTTAATAGCATTATGTGTATGTGTATGTGTGTGTGTGTGTGTGTGTGTGTGTGTGTGTGTGTGTGTGTTTAGCATAGTAATTACCTCGAGCCTCAGATATTTCACCTGGTGGAGTAAAAACAGAAAAGAACAGATTATTATTTTTTACAGCTGCAGTACTGATACACATAAACTGCATAATTCATTAATGAGTTAAGAATCTTACTGGCAAGAAGAAGAGACAGCAGTGCTACAACATATAATGGTCCAGGTTTCCCCATCTTTCTGTTGATTTGTCACAATGTATTATGTAAAAGACCATATTTTAAGTTTACATAATGTACAACATTTTATCTAGTATTTGTTCTCAGTAAACAAAACATTTAAAATGGCTAAATCAATAATATAAAATCATAAAAAAGCTATTATAACTAAATAAAATAAAACAACATTATAATAAAAAAAATAATAATCTTACCAAGTTCTCCAAACTAAACTGTGATGTTTCTGAAGAACAGATGTGAGGAACCTGCTTCTTGAGGGACACAAGCTTTCAAAGTTATCGTGTCTGTATTTATAGCTGAGTGTTTTGGGTGGGGTTTTAAGCTTTTTGAACTACCTATTTAGGTCATCATAACTTGAGGTGTTTGGGTCAGTCTTTGTTTTTATAATCAGAAGTCAACAGTGATCATAAATATTTATAATGATAGGGTCATTTTCATATATAAACTCAGCAAAAAGAATCATCCTCTTACATTCAACTGCTTTTATTTCAGGAATCATTTCAGAAAACATTAAGTAGCAAAACTGATGACACACCAGTCAGAATGTCCGGATGACATGAACAAGGACACAGGTAATTATATATTTTGGAAAATTAATCCTGGTAGTGGGAAACAAAGAGGAAGAAGAGAAGAATGAAGTTTCTGTTTTTGACTAAAATGTTTGATTTTGACCTGGAAATTTGCACAAGTTGGTGTACAGTTTTTAGATTGTGTTTATAGATGTGAGAATATGATGAATTGTTTCACGAATTGTGTGTTAGCAACCAAGAAATACTGTATTAATTTAACAAATAAACATGTTTAAAATGCTAGTATGTTTATTGGCGAGATTTTGGCATGCTACATCACAAATATTAGACTGGATTCTTTCATAGGTGACCTCTTGACACTTTAAACCGGTTTTGTGAAGTTAAAGAATGCATTTTTCTTAGGGTACAAATTAACCTCTTTTTGTTCTTCAAACTTATGCCAACTATGTTGTTTCAAGTATTTGAAATTATTTGTATGTCCTTATCTTATTCATATGGTGAGAAGCTGTGTAATTAGTCATATGACTGTACATTATGCCTTAAATGTCCATCTTGTTAGGTTAGGCTGTTTGTTAGGAACTGTTTTTCTACCAGAGAGACTCTGAGGCGATAGAAATTTGCACAAAATTTATTTGATTGAATAATAAGACAGAAAGGGTTAACAGTTTCTTTGGCGTGGGCTCCATCCTTAATCTGTGACTGAGGTAGACTGGCATTTCCTGCCTGAAGATGAAGGCAGGGGAGAGCCTACCCCCAAAGAAAATTAGCCAGAAGTACGAGTGATAAATAAAGGGTTACGATTGCATAAAAGGGTGAAGCCGTGTTAGTTAATTTAGCGTTTACAATTATTAAAGCTTTGATAGGCATTGTATGCCTGTAGGCGTTGTGAAAAAAGAAGTCACGGTTGGCTCCTAATAATAGCCACGATAGGCTATGAAAATAAATCTTTAATAAGACCACGTTAGGTCAAAAGGAAGGAAAGTAAGCCGCGATAGGCAATTAATGTAAAGCCACGATTGGCCTAATTTTAGAGAACTGGATTCATTAAAACAATATTGATAATAATATTAGTAATACAAGATAGTTGTTCTTAGTAAAAGTAATATAGGCACGATTGACTTTGGTAACTGAAGCCATGGTAGGCTCCCACGGTTAAGCCACGACTGGTCGTTCGTGCAAATTTACGATATAGCCACGGTAAATCACAGCAGGTTCCGAACTTTTTATGCCACGACTGGCCGTATAGCCTCGATTGTCTTAATGTACGGGACCACGTTAGGTCTGAGAAAATAAGCAAGCCACAATAGGCAATAAGTGAAAGCAGCGACAGGCTTCGAGCCTCGATATTGTAGGCCTATCGTAGATAATAAAATAATCCAATAGAAATATTGTAAGAGTGATGATAATAATTAAGACGATGGTAAAAGCCACGATTGACTTTCGGTGATTAGCGCACAATAACAATGCCACGACTGGCCGTTCAAGCCGCGGCAGACTTGAGTATGGACCACGTTAGGTCAAATAAATTAGTAAAGTTATTAACGTAAATAAGCAGCAGGCTTCGAGCCGATATTGCCGCTGACGTTAGGTAGCTGATTATAGCCTAGGCCTATAGTCTAAAGGATTACGATAGTTAATATAATAAAAGAAAATAAAATGACATAATAATATTAGTTATAGGCTAATAACAACGACAATAAGTAAAAGCAATGATTGACTTTTGGTAGCTAGAACCACGATAAGAAACATAAAAGAATTCAACGTAAAACCACCACCAGTAGCTAGCGAATTTCACATACCTTTATGATGTGAGAGACTGCTGTGCATCCAGGACCTTATGATAGTCTGATCTGATATACGTTTCGTACGCCGAAGAAGACCATCTTCCGAGCAGTTTGATGGTAGACTCGGGAACCCCACGTTCAGCCGCAGTAGTGGCAGCGCCGATGCGGAAAGAGTGGCTAGTATAGAGATCAGGTGAAAGACCCGCGGCAGTCAAGGTGGTTGACAGATGAATTCTAAACCACCGTTTTGTCATGGGAAACCCACTTAAGTGAATGAAAAGAGGTGAGTTACCAGAAGTGCGCGGCCGTATTTTGAGATAGTTGAGCATAGAAGTGAAAGGGCGAGTTATTTATTTTGGAAATTGAAATTGTGACACCAGAACCGTGTGAATCTGATTTTGTGTTTAAGCAACAGTGAAAAGTAATTAGGTAAAAATTAAAAAACTCGCCAATGCGCAAGAAACCAAAGAATGCCGTTAAAAACGTAGCTTCGAGCAGAGCGTTGGAATAGTTGTCAAATAAGCCGTTACGAAGTTTTAAGACTAAGGTCTGAAGTATGCGGAGTGTGATAGGCTGACGTTTATCTCGAATTTTAAACACGGATTTTGACATGCCCTTGAGAAGTAATCGAATGGAAGGAGACGAAAATAGGCTAGGGCAATTTGGGTTATTGTACCTTGCATGGAATTGTACACCAGCTAGAATTTTACGTATTGTTGCAATATTAAGTCGGCGTGATTCAAAACAGTATGTGAGGAAAGCACAAGGTTGAAATTAAAATGGGAAATAACGGAATTTGATAGGTGAAGCAAAACATAGTGAACCAGGACCACGCCGAGTTGTATGCTTTAAGAGTTGACGGTGCTACGCCTTTGGCGATGTAATATTTGGCAGAATTTAAAAGGTTGTTAAAATCAATAGGCCTATTTAATTCAGGAGAATTTGTTGCAGCGTGGGGCACGGCGTCGGATCCTTGTTGGCGGCTGGGCAAAGACGTCGGAATACTGCAAACGAGAGCGAGAGAGAGCGTCAGCTATGTCATTAAAATGACCTGGAATGTGTTCGGCTTTGATGATGAAATTGTGCATCACGGATTGCCAAGTTAAACGTCTTAAAACAGACATGATAGCCAGGCAATGTGAACAACCTTTGTTGATGATGTGGACAGTGGCTTCGTTGTCGCAAAACAGGGTAATACGTTTCCGTGACCAAGCTGAGCCCCAAAGAACGCTAGCAACCGCAATAGGGTAGATTTCGCAGAGAGCGGATGAGGCGGAATTTTGGATGAAATCGACAAAATCGTGAGGCCACTTTTCTGCGAACCACTGCCCTTGGAAGAATCCCCCAAAACCAATAGACGGGGCTGCGTCGGTATATAGTTCTAGAGCGTTGGATGATTCGGAAACGTCATTATAGAAAAAGGAAATGCCATTCCAGTCGTTTAGTAGATGAGACCAAAACTTAAGATCTAATAAACAACCGTCATCTAGGAGAATCGAGTCGCTTAAATTTGCAACTGAGTGAGCCAAATTCAGCAGGCGAGATATGAAGGAATGACCTTGCAGAATGATTCGCATGGCAAAGTTGAGATGGCCGAGAAGAGAAAGCATGTCACGTTTGGAAATTAAGTGAGACGTGAGGAACGATTCCATAATGGACCTGACTCGAACGAGTTTTTCGTGTGGAAGAGAAGCTTGCATCTTAATAGTGTCCAGAATTATGCCGAGAAATTCAAGATGTGTAACGGGACCGATTGTTTTTTCTTCGGACAAAGGAACGTCTACATCGCAAAGACTTGTTTAAGAGTATCGAGCACGAAGCTTTCAGAAGAAGGAAAGTCGATTAACAGAAAATCGTCAAGCAAATGTAACACGAAAGGCAGCTTGCAGACATTCAACAAGATCCAACACAGTGCTTCAGACAAACGATCAAAAATTTGGGGGCTGCTTCTGCAGCCGAAAGTGAGCCTAACTGCAAAATAGAATTTGGATTCCCATTTAACTCCAAAGAGAGGCCAATCTGCCGGGTGAATAGGCATTATTTTAAAAGCGCCTGTGATATCCGCTTTGGCCAACCAAGCGCCGTGACCGGCTAACTTGATTAGCTGAATTGCGTCGTCGACCGGTTCGGATGGAATGCATTCGTTAATGCTAGCATAATCAGTGGAGTGAGGCAAAGACATGTCGAAAATTAGTTGTTTTTTCCCAGAGTATTTACGAGTAGCCAAGCCGATGGAGTTAACGCGGAACCCTCTTGTGGCTGGTCTGTAACGTTGAGGGCAGACGGATTTCGGGTGGGGGTCCTTGCAGAAGCTGCAAATGTGAGAGAATTTACATTTAGAATATGAACAAACAGATTCATTAAAGTTATTGCATAGAGGTATGCCATTGAATTCAATAATTGGACGGCCTTTCACGTCGAGCGCGAGGTTTGAAGGATCAGCACCATGGAGAGCGGGCAGAGCACGGCTAGCATGAACTTTAGGGCAGAGAGAAGCGGAGTGACCATGGGAGCTACAAACGGCGCAAGCCAGAGTTTTCTGGCCTCCGAAATGGTGAATAAGCTAGTCAGAGTCAGTAACAGACCAGTCCAATCTTGAATTGTATAAGGAAACAAAATAAGCAGCTTTTGCTGAAAAAGACTTGTGATACTCATAAAATAAAGTTCTGCCATATCTTAGATTAAAATCTGCCATCATGACTAGATAAATGTCTAATTCCTCTCTGCGATTGGGGAAAACTTGACAGAGAATATCTCTGTAAATTCCAAAAGCAATGGCGAATCGGTAAATGACAGGTTCCGTTGCAGCCTGGGATCTGAAGTTTTCAGAAGGACTGCCACGTCACCACAGTCAACCATCTGCCTGTCGATCAGGGGAGATGGTAGCAACAGTGCGGCCAGGTTGATGTCTTTACCTGAGATGATGTTAGATCTCATTTTGGGAGACACTGAGGCAGCAGCGGGTGGAACGAATGGCCTACCGAAAACCTGGGCCGTTAGAGCCGTGGAGAGATTGAACGCTGCAGAAGGACGTGACGTGGCAGCATTTTGTAGCGGAGTTTGAGCAAAAGTCGACGTGGCAGAAGATGTGGAGGGTGCAGCAGAGGAAATAGGATCGAGGACTGAAGGAGAGACTGAGACGGAGGCGGAAGACATCGAGGGAATAGATGGTCCGGGTGCGCGCGAAGCTGACGAAAAGGCTGACTCGAAGAAGCCCATACGGGTTTCAAAACCTTTGACAGTTTGGTTAGCTGGAGTATAGCCTTTGAAAGTTGCGCATTTGCAAGCCGAATCCGGGCTTGGCGGAGGAGGTTGAGTTGGTCCAGAGGTCCTCGGCTTTTTGTGCTGAAGAGGAGAGGAGGATTTAGCCGAGCGTTTCCGTCCAGTTTGTATGGGCTGGGCTGGAGGTGCCATGATCGCCTCGGACGCATCGGATGATGAAGCCGGAAGGCTACCCAGCGCGTTGGAAGCAAGGAGGATGAGGTCATTGTGAGTCAAGTCACTGCTGACGGGGATGCCGAAATCCAGTAAGGTGGCCACAATTTTCTCAGAAGGCCACTGGACCCAGGGAGATTCCCGGGTTAGAATGCACGTACTCCGGCGCAGGGAGGCGGGCGAGGGAGGAACGGTGTCTTCGTCAGAGTCATCGGAGATTGCAAAATCAATGAGCGGCTTTTGAGACATCTTGAGCTGCTAGAGGAATCGAGCAAAACGGAACTTCAGCTACGACACCTATGGGCAGCAGAATAGAAGAGTAAGTTTGGTCTTTTATTCAAGGTGGCAAGCTGCTATTGGCTGTCGAGATAATTATGAATGAATGATGTGGCATTAGAGTCATCCTGGTAGAACTTTACACTGGCGCTTTCATTTCTTTGCAGAAGCTTTGCATTTAAAGAGCTAATAAAATATTTAATGAACCAATCAGCTTGTGCCAAGTAGTTTAATGCTGTCTGTTTGCATTACCGACCCATCAGCTTGCCTCATCTAAAGTTCTATGACAGAAGAGATGTGTGTGTGTGTGTGTGTGTGTATATATATATGGAGTTAAAAGGGGGAAGGGCTATTTTTATATCGATAAATGTATTGACTAATATATCAATTAATCGTTTAATCTTAACGACAAATTTCCAACAAAAAATATCAACAATTTTAAGGACATTTTATTTTTAATAAAATCTATTAATTTAGAGATGTTTTTGATTATTCAAATTTAATGGAACCATTAAAATTGTAACCAATCCGGCCTTTGTGGTTCCCCCTGATCGTTACCAGAGGTTGCCATCACCCGAGTATTGACTTCCCCATTTTAACTCCATTCCCATGGTCCCATATCTTGCACTGATTACTGCCACTTGCATCCTGTTACCTGGACTATTTAAACATCCATTCATACTTTTCGTGAAGTCTTGTTTTGTCCCAGCTGCCATTTCTAAGCGTTATAATCTTCTTTATTAGATTACTGTGTGTGATCTTGGACTGTTTCCCTCTTTATTGGATTCTAAGCTGTCTGCCCCGACCACTCGCCTGTTCTATTACTCTGGCTTTGTCTTGTCTATGATTACCCTGTTTGCTGTTGATCGACCTTGCCTGTACAACTGTGTTACCTCAAAGCTGCAAATTGATCCTCACTCCATTGACTCTTCATTACAGAAGACTTTGCCAAACCTCGATCCAGCAGCAGTCTACATACTCACCACTGAAGTCTCTGCTCAGGCCAATGTGCTCACCACGCATCAACAGCAGCTAGCACGCCTCACATCTCTCATGGAGGAGTTAGTAAAGACTTTGCAAGCATTACATCTACCTTCTTCTGAGTATGCCTTGTCGCCATTTAACCCGGCACCCCAAATTTGACGGTACATCTTAAAAATATTTTTTACTACAGTGCTCCTTATTTGTCTTGCAATAGCCAATGTTCCACTGATCCGCTCTAGAAGACCTGGCAGGGGTTCAACGTTCCATTCAGCAAGCCCTCCATAAGCATCCAAACAAGAACCTATGCAAAAGGGATACACTCGACTTTCCCTGGAGGAAAGAGATCGTTGGTATCGCCATAATCGCTGTACTCTGGCCAAACCAGTCATGTGAGAGTCTCCTGTCCCATAAGGCCCAAACAGCACCCTACCTCTGAGATGAGCCAATCATTTCCTACCCCATAATTTCCTAAAGTGTGTCAAAGTACCTGTCAAACTAAGCCATAGTGATGTGGAGATAGAGACAATAGCCCTAATTGACTCTGGAGCAGCAGGAAATTTTATTGTTTTTGATTTTGCCAAGATTTATGGCCTAGTCGCTAGACGGAAGATATCTGGAGACCGGTCAGGTTCGATACACCACGGATGACCTGCTTGATCACTGGTGCCATGCATTTGGAGGTCATTAATTTCTACGTCATACAAGCTTCCAACATTCCAGTCGTTCTTGGACTTCCCTGGCTTTAGCTACATGAACCACAGATCAGAATCAGAATTAGCTTTTTTCGCTAAGTGTGCACAGACACACAAGGAATCGGTTGTGGTTT
This sequence comes from Cirrhinus molitorella, assembly GCA_033026305.1. Taxonomy (NCBI): domain Eukaryota; kingdom Metazoa; phylum Chordata; class Actinopteri; order Cypriniformes; family Cyprinidae; genus Cirrhinus; species Cirrhinus molitorella. The sequence goes on along the minus strand of CM065132.1, from coordinate 27,953,259 downwards.
TAAGGTGTTCTTGGTCATACATGCATACAAAAACAAACATATCTGACATGAGCACAGAAAACATTTAAATAGTAAAGATAAAATAAAGAGTTTACAATAAATAATGTGTATGAATCTGTACAGTTGTATAAATAAAGAGATATAGTTTGTGTCCGGATTGAGAGGGGTCTTTGATGAGGTTTCCTGCCCATTTCTTCACTCTGGAGTTGTACAGATCCTGAAGGTTGGGCAGGTGCACACCAATGATCTTCACTGCTGTCCTAACAGTCTGTTGCAGTCTTCTTATATCTGATTTGCTGGCTGACCCAAACCAAACAGTTATAGAAGAGCACAGAACCGACTCGATAACTGCTGAGTAAAACTGTGTCATCAGTGCCTGTGGCAGGTTGAACTTTTTCAGTAGACGAAGGAAGTACAACCTCTGCTGGGCCTTTTTCACAATGAGTCAGTGTGAACGTCCCACTTCAGGTCCAGGGATATGGTGGTTCCTAGGAACTTCAATGACTCCACTGCATGCACAGTGCTGTTTATGATGGTGAAAAGGGGGAGTGCAGGGGGGTTTCTCCTGAAGTTTACTATCATCTCCACAGTTTTTAGCGTTTTCAGTTCCAGGTTGTTGTGACTGCACCAGACAGCCAACTGCTCAACCTCTCGATTGTAAGCAGACTCGTTGCTGTCTTTCCTGAACACTGCATAAATCATCTTCACAGACCTTAAGTGTCGGTTGAGAAACAGTAGGGGGGAGGGAGGATGTTGATGGCTGCGTTGTGAGACGGTCAGAGCAGGTGTGGGGTATCAGACCAGGCTTTTGCTTTTCAAACCTGCAGTAAATCTCATTTGGATCTTCAGCCAGTTGTTGATTAGCCTCAGTGCTGGGAGATGGTGTCTTGTAGATAGTGATGGCTTTCAGGCCATTCCACACTGATGTAGAGTCATTGCTTGAAAACATTTTTTTAACCTTTCAGAGTAGTTTAACTTTGCCACTCTTATCTCCCTCTTCAGTGTGTATTTGGCTTGTTGGTACAACCCAGGTAGCCAGCGGAATCGGGCCGGTTGCGGCTGAGTGTCGGCTCACTCGGCTGTGTGCCGGCAGCGGCAAGCCAGAAGTGAGCCAGCTCTGGCCCAGTAACGGTTGCCGGATTTGGCTAGGCTTCGGAACTGTGGATCCGGCCCGATTCTGGCTGAGAAACGGCATATTTAACCACATTCAGCCCGACTGTAGTCCATAAGTGTAAGTCAGAAAAATATAAAAAAAAATCAAGTTTTACTCCTTGTGTGAATATTTGGTCCTCCCAAGGGAGATCAAACACGCAACACACACACAATTAATTAACTAGGCTGACTTACAAAATTGCTAAATACATTTTCAGGCTTGATAATCATAATGTGGCATAACTGCAAAAACTAATACCTCAGTATGAAGTGGTAAGCTTTTGAGAAAATTGAAATCAGTGAGTGAAACTATTACTATTGTAAAAAAAACTATATATATATATATATATATATATATATATATATATATGTGTGTGTGTGTGTGTGTGTGTGTGTGTAGGCTATGTATGTGTGTATGTCTGTGTCTCATTTTATTTCCCGGGCCAAAAAAAAAACAAAAAACAATTATTTATTTATTTGTGCCAGGGAAATATAACGCAATGTATAATGACCTAACTATACGTCTCAGACAATAATAATTAAAAAAAACAAACAAACTACAAAACAGTTATAAATATAACACTGACTATTTTAAACCTCACGTGCGAAGCCCGCGACAGAACCAGAGGCTATATATAAGCTGCGGTCAGTTCACTTCACGCGCACAGCCGGACTCTGTTTGAATGGGTGGACATCGCTTGACGGAAGAGCTTTTCACAGGTAAAGTATTATCATGTACAAAAGTGTGAAATTAACGGGCTGTCATTTAAATATACAATATCTAAAACTATTGTTCACCTAAACGAGTTTCTCCGTCTTTATTTTCTATGGCCCGCTCTTCAGGACCTCTGATTACCGTTAATGCCGTTATCTGTATGACGGCATTTGCGCAGATCTGCTAGAATTGAGAAAACGTCTCAGGTTACGTATGTAACCATGGTTCCCTAGATAGGGAACGAGACACTGCGTCCTCTAGGGGGCGCTAGGGGAACGCCATCAGCGTGACTCGTGTCTGAAGCATACATCCAAAAACTACAAGCGGTGGCCGGCGACAGCCTATGACGTCACTCTCGGCACGACTCGTCGCCGCCGGCGCGTCACTACCAGGCGCCACCATAGCATAAAAGGCCGCCGGTAGAACACATCATTCGCTTCTTCGTCTGAAGCTTACGTCCGAAGCATGGCGACCAGCCTAGAGGACGCAGTGTCTCGTTCCCTATCTAGGGAACCATGGTTACATACGTAACCTGAGACGTTCCCTCTCAAGGGAACATCGAACTGCGTCCTCTGCGTCCTCTGCTTGTCTAGAAGGAGCTACGAGTAGTTCCGAAAGGTCTGCTCCCTCAGGAGCCGACTTACAGAACACAGGTAGCAATACCCTGTTCAGAGGGCGGTCTAAGCCTAGGAGTGCCGCAGCAAATCCTAGAGCTAAGAGGTATCAGAAGATACGAGGGTGGAGCGGAGCCCAAGGAGACCGGGGCGTAACCAACTCAAGAATGGGAACGAAGTCTAGCGCGTAATCCATACCATATAGGATTTAGAAAAATGCACAAAGACTTGCGTGCGCACTTACCATGAACATGGATTTGAAGAACCGTTACTTAGGGGGGGAGGGTTAACCAAGGAATGCCTCTGCAAATCCTAGGTAGTGGAAGCTCAAGAGGTATCTGCTAGGATACATAAATAGAGAGGGGCCCAAGGTAACCGGGGCGTGACCTACTCAGAAAATGGGAACGAAGTCTAGCGCGTAGCCCATACCATAAAGGATTTTAGAAAAGTGCACAAAGACATGCGTGCGCACTTACCACTCATGTGGATTTTAGAGAAGTGCCCAGAGACTTGCGTGTGCACTTATCACTAATGTGGATTTTAGAAAGGTGCGCAAAGACTTGGGTGCACACCTACCACTAATGGATTTTAGATTTTGTGTGCCAGGGAGGTCACACTCAACAGGGCTCTGAGTGACGGGCAGTAAGGGCTATCTATAGGTAACTCTCAGGCGAGGGGAGCATTGATACACCCAACCATGACAGGTAGCTCTCAAGCTGCTAGTCGACTGGTAAAACTGCCATGGAGCGAGATATCTTGAGCTTCACGGGGTGGCAAGCTCTTAGGAAACCCCTCCGCAGAGAGGGGAGCATAGCCGTACACATAGCATACCCTACCGAAGAGGCCTGAGAAAGGGACCAAGATATTCCACTCGACATGCCTGCATAGAAGCAGCATCCCCTGCCCTCAAGCTGTAGGGGGTAGTATCGAGGGACATTGGTTATAACCAACCCAAAGTGGATCATGCTTTGTCTCTACAGAAGCATGGACTTCTGACTCGACCAGACCCCGCAGAGTCTAGAAGAGCCAGAAGCCTGGAGAAATGTCGCTCCTCAGAGGCAACAGTTCAGGAGGAGTTTTTGCAAAAACACCTCATAATCAAACCCACTCCGCAGAGGGATGATTATAAATCCACTAGAGAAGGCTGGGTGGCTGGAAGACGGGCCTCTAAGGCAGGGTGTCCTGCCAGCGATGTGCAGGTGCATTCTATGAAGAAAGACATCCAGAAAGCTTACCTAAACGAAGGACTACGAGTCCTAGAATACCATGTTTTAATAGGGGACCTGGAAGCCAGGAGGTTCCGCAGGGATCTGAGGCAGGTAACAGCAGATCCAGAGTAAACGAGCAAGCCAAAACCGTAGTCATCAGACCAGAGGGGGATACTTGTTGAGGACCTACCGAGAAGTAGATGAAGCACAACAGAAAAAGGTCCCCGAAACATAGCAAAGTAGGCAGGACACACAAAAAAGGGTCGTACTCACCCGCCCAAAAACAGGCAGTTCCTTGGAGCAACATCAAATGATGCATCTACCTGCATAGAGGGACCACAGCAGTTCAGGGGTTGCAGTCATGTACCAGGGGCCCAGTAATCAGGGAGACCATCTTCAAGTGCTTTAGCAGCAGACTCCAGAGGCAAGGGTTCCATATTCCACAGAGAGAGACTGATGAGGCTCTAAACCTGAAACATAGGAAGAACACAACAACAGCCATACATACTGCAACACCAGGCTCACCATGAAGGGGAGACAGCACTGTCTAAATAAGGAGTATACCTAGACAGTCACTGAACTTAACACGTAGATATCTTCAGATAGCTATGAGTATAGGAAGGACTACCTGAGTACAGAGAGTGGGCTGTGAAAGAGATGGCAATTTAAACCCTAGGAAGGGGAGCGATCACCAAACTAGCTCATAGCTTCCCTCAGAAAGCTATGCACTAGGAAAGGGGACCTCTGCAGTTGCCAAGACCACCAGTAGTGGGCTGTCTAATTAAAAACCCTAAAGGGAAGACAGCACTATCCAGGCAGAGCTCAAAATGACTGCTACTTAAACCCTAAAGAGGGGAGCAATCCCTGAACTAGCACATAGCTATCCTCAGACAGCTACATATTCAGGAAAGGGCTAGTTAACACACAGCTAGCCGCAGATAGCCATATTCAAGCAGCCCCTCCTGTAATAACAGTGACTAAAAAATAACCATCCTCAGATGGATATAATAGAGAGGTCCCCAATCAGTCCCACAATAGGCTAATGAGCACTCCACCGGGCCAGCTCTGGAGAGATTCCCACAGGAAACACCTCCTAAGCCCCTCAAGTGAAGCCCATCAGCCAACCTCATCTGAAATCCCCGCAAACTCACCCTCTTTCGTGCCTCAGCAACGGCAAGATGCGAATTGCAGGGAGCAGATAGTTGCCTTTCCTTCCTCAAAAATGCACACAACAGCCCCAACCGGGGATATTGCGTGCATGTGCGATATGTCGTTAAAGAGAGTGTGTATCATCAAGTGTCAAAAAATGAGAAGACACGGATTAAAACACACTTCTAAAACATCTGGCTTGTGCTTGCCAAAAGAAGAGGTAAGAATAGATAAAGCTCACCAAAGATGCATGCCTTCAAACAAAGTAATCACTGAAGACGAAGAAAAGAATGATGTGTTCTACCGGCGGCCTTTTATGCTATGGTGGCGCCTGGTAGTGACGCGCCGGCGGCGACGAGTCGTGCCGAGAGTGACGTCATAGGCTGTCGCCGGCCACCGCTTGTAGTTTTTGGATGTATGCTTCAGACACGAGTCACGCTGATGGCGTTCCCCTAGCGCCCCCTAGAGGACGCAGTTCGATGTTCCCTTGAGAGGGAACCTCACTTTCCACTCGGTCAAGGTAAGGTTAGTTAAAAATATATTCACTTTACAATTATCAACAATTATATGTTCACACTTAAGACTTGTGTTATCGTGTTGTCTCGTAGATTTGAGGGAGCGCGCGACAATGACGCACAGTGAACGCGCGCGCGCTCTCTCAACGTGAGTGCGATAGAGCGAGCGAGCGAGAGACTCACAAGCCAATGCAGTCATTCTGTATCTTGCATTTGCCATGCTTAACACAATGATTAGTCAATAATCACAGATTAAAAATCTGATAAATGATATATGCATTATCTGACACATACTGAGTGATGCCTTTTCTTTTTCTCCTCGTTGTTTTTGTGTCACTGGCTGCTGAACCCCAAAGGCTCCACAGCATTGAGTGTCTTTGGCTTTGTAAGTATATTTTTTTTCAGCAGACTGTAAAACAAATTCACAATATGCAGCATTTTTTTTTTATTAATGTATTCATTAGTGGTTAGTGGAATTTAATTACACAATTATATTCACTATGTGAATAGTGTAGTTTGCTTTACTACTTTTAATCTTTTTGTGATTGCATTTTCATATTTTTTTTTGTCAGATTTGTCAAGATCATCTGAAAAAAGTGCATCTGTGCCATGTGAGTATTGAATGTTATATTTTGCTATAGAATAGATGTGTAAATATATTTATTTTAGAAAATTTAAATCAGATGGTCCATATTATTATTAACATATTATTAATATTGGCCCAATATTAATATTGTTTTACTGATTGAGTCAGGGTGTTGTGAGTGGTCAAGTAGGGCCAAAATTAATATTATTAATTGTTACATTTTGAATACTCTTTTACTCATATAGGCCTAGCTGTAAACTGCACTGTTTCACAGGCTGTGATATTCACCAAAGAGTTTATTGCCAAGTAGTGACCATACCATTTAACCCTTGTGCATTGCTCAATTCACTGCCCTTTCATTATGTTTGGGATGTAAACATCCTCTAAATTGAACTGCTGTAAAAATGTATCAGATAAATTTTATTTTCCAAAATAGTTTTTTTTTTTTGCATAAATCTGTTAATCAACCTCATTCCTGATCGAAACTACTAAATGTATAAACAAAATCCAGGATTAGCTTCCATGCATTGTTATTTTTTTGTGCAGCATCAGTTTTTAATTTTTTCTCCCTCATTTACTGTTCATGGCTGTTTTTGCCCCATTGACTTCCATTATAATGACATTTTTTAGACCATAGACCATCCATACTTCTCACCATCAAAAGGCAGCAGGTGCATAAATACACTGACTTTGTTTTTGTTTACTCCATGTAGTTGTGAAAGCTGAGGTGCACATTTTGATTTTCTCAGATGTATCAAGGTAAGTGTGCAAAGGTCTTTCTCTCTCACACACACACTATAACATGCTGTTATACTCCATATAACTTCATAGGCCCTGTCCCAAATGGCACCCTAAACCCTCGCGGTCTTCCTCTGAGTCCGCACTTTCATGACGTAATGTCGCTTTGACTGTTGGGTAGAAGTCTGCTGCGGAGCTCACACCAGTGCAGGCTTGGCAGAAGTGCATATCGAGGGCGCAAAACGGCCGCAAAGGGGGCGCTCACGAGCACCCTTCTGAGCGCTAAAATGAGGAATGGGACACCCTACGGTCTCGTTGACCTAACGGACACACGCACACGGCGGCCATTGTAAGTCCGTAAGACAGCAAGTGCACGTGAAGTGTTCCATTTGGGACAGGGCCATATATAAGCCAGAAACTACTTTTAAAAAAAAGAAAAAAGTTAAATTTAGTGGATGTTTTCATCCAAAACATAACAGTATAGTGAATTTGCTCAGAGTGTATCGTTGAGTTTTTGAGAAATTTCAAAGCATTGTCCCAAAATATGTGTCAAAATACGATTTTTTTTTACCAACAATCATTCCATTTGGTGAAACACATACAAAGTTGTGGCCAAATTAAGACGCAACAGAGTGGACAAAAACGTCTCCAACAACACATAAGGGTTAAACTTTATAAAACATTTTTTTTTGTCATTTCAAAAATGTAAAATTGTATTAGTTTAAAGGTACATCTACAGCATAATAAAGTCTGCAAAAAGTGAAAATGTGGTGTGAATAAAATGACTCTTTAATCACATAGAATTGTATTATTTTTTCATCATCACCTGGTCTTTGTGCTAAGCTTCAAGTTTAAATAGTACCACATATACCACCAGACTGACAATTTTCTTTTTGAAATATTTTCTGAAAATACTGCAGTGAGCTGGGGAGAGAAACTGAGAAGTTTATAAACATGCCATGGTGGAAGAAGAGAGCAGGCCCTACATCAATGAATTTCTATAAGGTATGCTCCAAATGTTGTTACCACTTACCATTGAGATCACTGAGACCTGACTAACTATGTGTCAATATGTGTCCCCTCTTTATCTCTCTCTTTCATTTATTCTGTCCCTCTTTTAGGATAAACTTGAGGTCCTGAGAGTTCTTAGAGTTTCTATTGTGTTTTTATGCATTTTATGTTTTTTTCAATAATAAATTCTAATAAAAATTTCTTATACAGTATTTATATGGTGTCATTCTTACTTGGGATGGGGCTGAGGTGGTGCATGGGTTTGTGATTTTTGTAAAAAAAAAAAAAAAAAAACAAAACTGGAGGAAAACTTTAATGCATTTTTTGTAGTTTTTAATGAACCATTTAATTACATTACACTTATACAGGTAGGCTATATACTTTAGCACACAAGCTAATATTGCTTTTTAAATTTTGTTGTTCTTGAATAAATAAATAGATGTCTGTATTTCATATACATTTTCATTTGGAATCCAGACTCGGGCCAGTACCGGCTAATTGTATAATCTATTCTGGCGTGATTGTGGCCCGATGCCGGCAATGTCGGCTAAATTTCGGCAAATGGACTCGGGCCAGTACCGGCGAATTGTACAATCTGTGCTGGCGCGATTGTGGCCCGATGCCGGCAGTGTCGGCTCAGTTTCGGCAGCCGGACTCGGGCCAGCGTATTCGGGCCGATTCTGGGGCGTCATTCATTCCCGTGATCCACACGAGTCCGGCAACCGCATCTGGCCCGAGTCATTTCTTCCGGTTTGCCGGATTCGGGCCGTTATTGGGCCAGATCATTTTGGCTACCTGGGAAGTCTTTGTCCCCACTTCTGTAGGTGTCCTCTTTGGCCTGTTTGACTTTTGCACTGAACCAAGGTTTGTCGTTGTTAAATGTTAAATAAGTCCTGGTGGGAACACACATGTCCTCACAGAAACTGATGTAAGATGTCACAATGTCATTGAGCTCTTCTAGATCAGTAGCTGCAGCCTCAAAAACACTCCAATCAGTCGATTCGAAGCAGGCTTGTAAAACCCGCTCTGCATCAACAGCCCATCTCTTTACAGTTCTTACTACAGGTTTAGCAGATTTAGAAGTTTCTGAATGTAGGCTGGTAAAAAATGAACCAAACTGTGACCAGAGAGTCTTAGTTTGAGTTAGAATACCAGCTTCTTTCTCCTGGTCCCATCTTATCTACCACCCTCATCGTAACACCTGTACAGGGGACGGATCCAGTTCCTGCTAAATGTCCACCCAACGGAACCTACAGTACCTTCTCTCCTGAGGAACCAAGTTATTCTGGCCTCTGTGGTTCCCCCTGATCATCACCTGAGTATTGACTTTCCCCTTTTAACTCCACTTCCCATTACCCTGTTTGCAGGTGATTGAACTTGCCAGTACAACTGTGTTAACTCTATTAAAAGCTGCAAATGGATCATCACTCCGTTGACTCTTCATTACAAAAATGGAATCCAGAAAAGTAATGAAAAAGGATTTGGCAAAAAATAAAACAGGATTTTTGTTTAAAAAAATAAATAAAAATACATAAATAATAATAATAATAATAATAATAAATAAATAAATAAATAAATAAATAATAATAATAATAATTTAACCATTAAAACATAGTATAGAAAAAATAAAACAGAAAAACACAAATTCCAAAAAGAATTTGGAAATAAAACGTAAGGCCCTATTATTATGATTTTTTTTTTTTTTTTTTTTTTTTTAGTGGTATTAAAAATAGATGTAAGTGAACAATAGCCATTAAAATTAGTTAAAATACACATATAAAAGCAATGAGGCAATAATAATTAATTGAAATAAAGAATCAAAAGAAAGAAATCATATGATTTTATTGCACGAAACTGTTGAAATACATAATGCATTATAAGCAGAGCTAATGTACATTACGCATTACAACAAAGGCCTGCAGAGGGCGCCAACAGCCTGACGATTGTTTTTACACTTCACTACATGATATAATCCTTGTTTACTATTGACTAAACAATATTTAAGTCAAATGTCCACTTAATATTTAATATTTGGCCATATCTTTACCACAGAAATGCTATCAAAACGTGTAAACTTAGACTGAGGGATTAAACTTTTATTTTGAAACTGTGATGAACACTTAGCATAATGAGAAATATATTGATGTGTTCTCCTGATTTTGGATAGGTTTATAAATGATTTACCTTACAAATCTGATTAAATGGGACACGTTGCGTTGCCAGATGAACATTATAATAAACTCAAACTCACAACAACATGCAGAGATGGAGTTTGAAACACATATAAATGATAACAGTTCCTGTGGAACAGCATTCTGCCAACGGAGCTGTTGTGCATGTACGTAACCTACATGCATGTAAATAATTAACACACATACAGGTGCAACTTTAAAAAAATTTAATATCGTGAAAAAGTTCATTTTTTAATTTGTTACTTATTTAAAAAAATACTTTCATATATTCTAGATTCATTACATGTAAAGTAAAACATTTCAAAAGTTTATTATTATTATTATTATTATTATTATTATTATTATTACTACTACTTTTTTAATGATTAGAGCGTACAGCTCATGAAAGTCAAAAATCCAGTATCTCAAAATATTAGAATATTTACATTTGAGTTTAATGAAATGATCACAGGCACAGAATCCAAGCTGCTTAAAGTGCATTGTGAAGTTTCTGAAGTCAGTAATGATTTGGGGTGCCATGACGTCTGCAGTCATCTAACAGGAGATTTTGGAGCACTTTCTGCTTCCATCTGCTGACAAGCTTTATAGAGATGCTGATTTACTTTTCCAGCAGGACCTGGGCACCTGCCCACAGTGCAATAACCACTTGCAAGTGGTTTGCTAACCATGATATTACTGCGCTTTATTGGCCAGCCAACATGCCTGACCTGAACCCCATTGAGAATCTATGGGATATTTTCAAGAGAAAGATGAGAAACAGTCGATCCAACAATATACAGGTGATCTGAAGGCTCAGTAGTGCCTCAGCAGTGCCATAGGCTGATCACTTCCATGCCACAATTCACTGATGCTGTAATTTGTGCTAGGAGCAAGTCATTTGCTGTATGTGCTGCCAAGTATTGAGTGCATAAATTAACGTACTATAACGAACTTGAACTTTTTTTTTCTACTCTAGAGACTGACTCGTCACTAACAAATCACCCATGATGACCCAAAAAGGTAAAAAAAAAAAAGTAATGCAGACTGTAATGAGTCCGGTCTCTGTGGTTCCTCCTGATCGTCACCAGAGGTCATATTTTGTATGGACTACTGTTTCCTCTCCTCGCCACCTGCCCCAACCACAACCGTCTATTACTCTGACTTTTTCTTGTGTATGATTACCCTGTTTGCCATTGATCGACCTTGCAAGTACAACTGTGTTACCTCTATTAAAAAGATGCAAATGGATCCTCACTCCGTTGACTCTTCATTACACAGACAGTCACAAACTATTCATTCTCAGCTGTTAGATTTCATAGTTCCTATGAAAGAAATATGTTTACATGACTTTTGGGTTTCACTTTATTTTGATGGTCCCTTTAACACATTCTGTTGACAATAAGTAACATTGCACCTACATATGTACTAACTCTCACTAGAGTTTTAAAGCAATCTTGGTATCTAACCCCATGTGGGTCTATAAATCCATTGGATGTGTCTAAATTGCACTGACATGATTACATACTTATGGAATATATGTGTATCTCAAAAAATTTGTTTATCATGAAAAAGTTTTTTTTTTTTTTAACTTATTTAAAAAAAATGAAACTTTCATGTATTCTAGATTCACTACATGTAAAGCAAAACATTTCAATTTTTGTTTTAATTTTGATGATTAGAGTGTACATCTCATGAAAGTCAAAGATCCAGTATCTCAGCATAATAGAAAATTTACATTTGAGTTTCATTAAATGACCATTCCTATAGTATAAATGTAATGATAGCCCCAGAGACGAGACAGGAGGCGTGCGGATCCAAATGCTGACTTTTATTAGGATATATACTCATAGTCAGGCAGGCAGGAGGTCAGACAGGAGCGAGAGAGAGCAGAACAGGTAATCCATAAATCGTGGTCCAGGGACGAAGCAAGGGGGTCAAAGGGCGGGCAGCGAACGATCGGGAAACCAGGAGACAACGGGGGTAGAAAACCAGGAAAACTAGGACTAGGGAAAACGCTTAGAAATAACGGCCGGGGCAAGTTATGACTTCGCAAGGAGGAACAGAAATGACGCTCTATTTATACAGGAAGGGACAGGGGCTAAAGGTGAGAGGTGACAAACGGGGCATGAGAGAGGGGTTATGGGAAATGGAGTCTGTAAAGAGTCTATGCAAAAACACAGTGGAAAGGTGGCTCCCTCTAGAGGGGAAAAAAGGGAGCCACAACAGTACAGTTCGTGACAGAGCCCCCCCCTTAGGAGCGGCTTCCAGACGCTCCAAACAGTCCAACAACAATAACAACAGGGAAGGGAGGGGCAGGGCAGAATGCAGACGGATGGGCCAGGTCCATGTGGGGCTGATGGGGTTAGGAAAGGCACATAGTCCAGGAGGTGCCGAAACAGCAGCATAACAACAGAGCTGCCCGAAAAACTCAGAAGACCACCAGAACGCGGCAGACAGATTCCAGGGCGGAGCCGACGGATCAGACGCCCACCAGGGTGGATCAGGAGGGTCAGGCGCCCTCCAGGGCGGATCAGGCGGGTCAGGTGCCCTCCAGGGCGGATGAGGCGGGTCAGTCGCCCTCCAAGGCGGATCAGGTGGGTCAGACGCCCTCCAGGGCGGATCAGACAGGACAAGAGCGCTCCAGGGCAGCGCAGAAGCCCCCCAGGGCGGAGCAGACAGGATAGGAGCCCTCCAGGGCAGAGCGGGGTCTACCCAGGGCAGAGCAGACAGGACAGGAGCCCTCCAGGGCAGCACGGAAGCCCCCCAGGGCGGAGCAGACAGGACAGGAGCCCTCCAGGGCAGAGCGGGATCTACCCAGGGCGGAGCAGACAGGACAGGAGCCCTCCAGGGCAGCACGGAAGCCCCCCAGGGCGGAGCAGACAGGTCTGTAACACAGAGCATAGACAGACGCACACACAGCAAGAGAGAATCATACACCCTCCAGGGCGGATCAGGCGAATCGGACGCCCTCCAGGGCAGATCAGACAGGACAAGAGCCCTCCAGGGCAGCACGGAAGCCCCCCAGGGCGGAGCAGCAGCCAGCCAGAGCAGAGCAAGCACCCACCAGAGCTGAGCAGACAGACCTGGAACACAAAGCAGAGACAGACACATAGGGAGAGAGAGAGAGAGTTCGGAGCCCCAGTCCCAGTCTTCCTTCGGCGGGACCAACCGCTTGCAGCAAGCTTCAGTGGCTGAATTAGGACTCGGTGAGAACTCAGAGTGGTGTGAGTCGCTGGGCGCTACCACCGTGCAAGGAGAAGGTGCGGCCTTCCCACCGGTATGAGGATCCGTGGCCTTGGCGACCTCCTCCGGGAAAGCCGCCCTCAGAGGTTCTGCGGTACGAGCCGCCACCTCTGAGGACTCGGTGGTGGTATACGCAGCCCAGACAACCCATAGAGCCACATTCAGGAGAAATGCAGTCTCCAAGTAAGCCCGTTCGGGTAAAGTGGCTGTAATTTGACTTGGCTCTGGAACAGCGGCTGTGGCTTGACTTGGCTCTGGAGCAACGGCTGTGGCTTGACTTGGCTTAGAGGAAGGAACAGCAGTGACTTGGCTTGACTCGGGGAGTAGAACCGCCGTATTGGGGCTTGGCTTGGAAGAAGCAGCGGCAATGGCGCTGTACTCGGAGGGAAGCGCAGTGGTGGCGACAACACCTGACAGAGTAAGCGTAGCAGCTGCGACGACTTGGCTTGATACAGGAGGCGGAGCAGCTGCGACGACGCTCGACTCTGGAGGCGGAGCAGCAGCGACGACAACGACGCTTGGCTCAGAGGGAGGAGCTGCGGCGACAACGTGACTTAGCTCAGAGGGAGGAGCAGCTGCGGTGAAGACGCTAGACACTGGAGGCGGAGCAGCTGCGACGAAGACGCTTGACACTGGAGGCGGAGCAGCTGCGACGAAGACGCTTGACACTGGAGGCGGAGCAGCTGCGGCGAAGACGCTTGACACTGGAGGCAGAGCAGATGTGAAGACACTTGACTGTGGAGACGGAGCGGCTGCGACGACACTTGACTGTGGAGACGGAGCAGCTGCGAAGACAGTGTCTGACTCTGGAGGCGGAGCGGATGCGCAGATGCTTGACTCTGGAGGCGGAGCAGCTGCGACGACGCTTGACTCTGGAGGCGGAGCAGCTGCGACGAGTTGGCTGGACTCTGGAGGAACAGCAGTGACTTGACTTGGCTTTGAGGGAACTGCTGTGACCTGACTTGGCTTTGAGGGAACTGTTGTGACTTTACTTGGCTTTGGAGGAACAGCAGTGACTTGACCTGGCACTGGAGGAACAGTTGTGGCTTGTTGTAGCTTGTGGAGAGAAGCGAGGATGTCCTCCAGCCGGTCGAGTGTCGCTGCGATATAACTTGGCTCAGGAACGGCGGCCATGACAGGGGCTGACTCAGGAACGGCGGCCGCCATCTTGTGATCGTACGCCGATGCGGCCGCCATCTTATGATTGCGCGCCGGCGCGGCCGTAATCTCGTGATCATGTTCCCCCTCAGTGAAACCCTCATAGAAAAACGAGTCCATATACTGTAACGCATAATCAAGAGAGTCCGTGAAACAGGAACGTGGCAGAATGTAATCACCCGCCGACGCGCCCTCCATGTTATATTTGCGCGCCGGCACGGCCGTCCCTCCATGGTTGCGTTCCTCCTCATAATCCAAAGCATCCTCTATAACATCGTTGAGTGACGTTCACGGACACATGCGTTTGAGCCTTGATTTAAGCGGCTCGTCTAGTCCGTGAAGGAATAAGTCCGTGAAATAAACGTCATCGTAAAACGGGACCCGGTACATGAGCTCATCAAAACGACTAACATAATTTTCAACGGACATACCGTTTTGCTTGAGACGTGAGAGCTGGTCAAGTGGGTTCATGGCTGAGCGGGGAGGGGCGTAAAAGTCACTGGATCCTATTTTGGCGAAGTCATCTGTAATGATAGCCCCAGAGACGAGACAGGAGGCGTGCGGATCCAAATGCTGACTTTTATTAGGATATATACTCATAGTCAGGCAGGCAGGAGGTCAGACAGGAGCGAGAGAGAGCAGAAAAAGTAATCCGTAAATCGTGGTCCAGGGACGAAGCAAGGGGGTCAAAGGGCGGGCAGCGAACAATCGGGAAACCAGGAGACAACGGGGTAGAAAACCAGGAAAACTAGGACTAGGGAAAACGCTTAGAAATAACGGCCGGGGCAAGTTATGACTTCGCAAGGAGGAACAGAAATGACGCTCTATTTATACAGAAAGGGACAGGGGCTAAAGGTGAGAGGTGACGAACGGGGCATGAGAGAGGGGTTATGGGAAATGGAGTCTGTAAAGAGTCTATGCAAAAACACAGTGGAGAGGTGGCTCCCTCTAGAGGGGAAAAAAAGGAGCCACAACAGTACAGTTCGTGACAATAAATTCCAGGTATTTCTTGTTCTTTGAAACCACACTAATGGGGAAGCCTGCTGACTTGGCAATGATCTAGGAGACTGACACCCTCCACAAAGAGAGTAAGTCACAGAAGGTCATTACTGAATGGGGTGACTGTTTACAGAGTGATGTATCAAAGCATGTTAAATGCAAAGTTGACTGGAAGGAAGAAATTGGGTAGGCAAAGGTGCACAAGCAACACGGATGACTGCAAGCTTGAGAATACTGTCAAGTAAAGCTGATTCAAACACTTGGGAGAGCTTCACAAGGAGTAGAACGAAGCCGGAGTCACCGCATCAAGAGTCACCACACTCAGACGTTTTCCGGAAAAGGACTACCAAGCCACTTCTGAAACAGAAACAACGTCAGAAGCATCTTATCTGGGCTAAGGAGAAAAAGAACTGGACTGTTGCTCAGTGGTCCAAAGTCTCCTTATCAGATAAAAGTCAATTTTTTATTTCACTTTGAAATGATGTTGCCAGAGAAGACTAGAGAGGCACAGAATCCAAGCTGCTTGAAGTCCAGTGTGAAGTTTTTAAAGTCAGTAATGATTTGGGGTGCATGACGTTTGCTGGTGTTGGTCAATTGTGTTTTATCAAGTGCAAAGTCAATGCAGCCATCTACCAGGAGATTTTGGAGCACTTTATGCTTCCATCTGCTGACAAGCTTTATGGAGATGCTGATTTCCTTTTCCAGCAGAACTTTAGCACCTGCCCACAATGCAACAACCACTTTCAAGTAGTTTGCTGACCATGATATTACTGTGCTTTATTGGCCAGCCAACATGTCTGACCTGAACCCCATGGGATATTTTCAAGGGAAAGATGAGAAACAGTCAATCCAACAATATACAGATGATCTGAAGACTCAATAGTGCCTCATCAGTGCCACAGGCTGATCACTTGCATGCCACACTTCACACTTTGATGCTGTCATTTGTGCTAGGAGCAAGTCATTTTCTGTAATATGTGCTTCTGACCAAGTATCAAGTGCATAAATGAACATACTTTAAAGAACTTGAACTTAGGAAATATTCTAATATTTTGAGATTTTTGACTTTTATGAGCTGTAAGATCTAATTATCAAAATTAAAACGAACAACAACAACAACAACAACAAAAAACTTTAGAAATATTTTACTTTACATGTAATGAATCTAGAATATATGAAATTTTTAGTTTTTGAAATAAGTCAAAAAAAAAAAAAAAAAAATTGCTTTTTCATGATATTAAATTTTTGGAGATGCACCTGTACTTGATTTTTTGAGATTACTGTAAGGTTTAATCTCAGTTTATGGTGAACCAGTGATGTAAACGATTTAGCCTATGTCATGTAACTCCTACTTAGTACTTTTTTTTTTTTTTTTGGACACATACCTTTTTTTTGCTAAAACACAGACTTGACGTTCAATGTAAAAGTTATTGCACTTAAATGAACTTGTAAAAAAAAAAAATATATATATATATATATATATATAAATATTATATATATATACAATATTTATATTATAAATATTATATATATATATATAATAGATAAGTCAATCACCTTGACAATCACCTTACCTGAATCCGATTGAGCATGCATTTCACTTGCTGAAGACAAAACTGAAGGGAAAATGCCCCAAGAACAAGCAGGAACTGAAGACGTTTGCAGTAGAGGCCTGGCAGAGCATCACCAAGGATGAAACCCAACGTCTGGTGATGTCTATGCGTTCCAGACTTCAGGCTGTAATTGACTGCAAAGGATTTGCAACCAAATATTAAAAAGTGAAAGTTTGATTTATAATTATTATTCTGTCCCATTACTGTTGGACCCTTAACAAGTGGGAGGCACATATGCAAACTGTTGTAATTCCTACACTGTTCACCTGATTTGGATGTAAATACCCTCAAATTAAAGCTGACAGTTAAAGCACATCTAATTTAATTTGAAATCAATTGTGGTGGTGTAAAGAGCCAAAAATGTTAGAATTGTGTCGATGTCCAAATATTTATGGACCTGACTGTAGATGTTGCCTATGTTTGGAGAAAGAAGGGAGAGGCATTCAACCCCAAGAACACCATTCCCACATTGAAACATGGTGGTGGAAGTATAATGCTGTAGGGATGTTTCAGTGCGTTTGGAACTGGGAATCT
Source organism: Cirrhinus molitorella (assembly GCA_033026305.1). Lineage (NCBI taxonomy): Eukaryota > Metazoa > Chordata > Actinopteri > Cypriniformes > Cyprinidae > Cirrhinus > Cirrhinus molitorella. The sequence continues at coordinate 27,935,853 of CM065132.1, read as the reverse complement.
CGTCAGGGTTGAAGGAAACATGAAAAAGGAAGTATATAAGAAGATTTTGAAAGACAACCTCAGACGGTCTGCAAGAAAACTTGGTTTGGGTCGACATTTTGTCTTCCAGCATGATAACGACCCAAAGCATACCTCACTTCTGGTGGAGAAATACCTCCAAATGAGCAAAGTGAGTGTACTTGACTGGCCTGCACAAAGCCCAGACTTGAATCCAATAGAAAATCTGTGGGGCACACTAAAGTCTAGAGTTTGTGCCAGAAGACCAACAAATCTGGAGGAGCTTGAGAGATTTGCTAAAGAAGAATGGGCTGCCATTCCTCAGAAGACATGCTAGAATTCTTGGTTATACATTTATTTCTATTTGTATTACAAACCCTAAAAGCTTCCTGAATAAAGTATTATGTTTAAAAATTGTGTTGATAAAATTGTCTTTCTGTGGGTGACATATTTCATTTTCTGTCCAGGATTCTAGAAGTTCAAATAATCCCGGATCCTGTTTTGATAATTTTGGGAATATCTGACGAGCTCTTGAAGCTTAATGTAGCACAAAAGTGTCTCCTGTCATATGGTGTCATAACTGCCAAAAAACTGATTCTTTTATGTTGGAAGGGAAAAGAAGTACCCTCATTTAAACACTGGTTAGCAGATCTGACCGACACCCTTCACCTGGAGAGAATCAGATTTATCTTAAAAGACAAACTGAGGGAGTTTGAATAAACTTGGGAACCTTTGGTCTCTTATCTTGACTCGACAACTGGTTAAGAGGACCAATATCATGGCACTCCTGGGGAGGGTGGGCTAGACTTGGGTCTGGGACGAGGTGGGGAAGGAAGGGTGTCTTATATGTCTTGTCGAACTCGTATTTCACTTAATTTCTTACAGTGTGATGTTCCTGGTGTTTATTGTCATTATTATTTTATTATTATTATTATTATTATTATTATTTTTTTTTTATTATTTTATTTTTTTATTTTTTTTTTATTATAGATATTGTCACTAGGTTTTTTTTGTTATTTGTGTGTGTCAGATTCTTCTTAAAAAGGAACATGTGAATGTCAGATCAAGTGCCTTGTTGAAAGAAATGTTTCTCAATAAACATATTTGAAACGAAATTGTCTTTCTGTTAAACAACACTTGGGAGTTATTTGAAAAATAATGAAATATTTTATAAGGGACTAATATTTTTGTCTTCAACTGTAAATATATGGCATATTATATATGGCATATTATGGAATATTATGGAATAAATATATGGCATATTATATATGGCATATTATGGAATGCCATTCAGGAAATAATTAATATAATATGAAGTCTGAGTGTATGGAACCAAACTCTGAATATATATAATGAAACTGAATATATGGAATGAAACTCTGAAAATATGTAGAATCAGAGTCTGAATATATAAAATGAACGTCTGAGATAAAAAGTGTGAGATAAAAGGCATGTTTCTTTCTGTAACAGTTGCCTGATAACCAGGAACTTCCTGGCCTGTGATAATAGCTCATCATTAGTTAAAATTGCTGCTACAAAATTTTGTGCAGACTCACTCATTGTTCAAAATATGTATAAAAAAAAAATAAAAAATTGCAGATGAAGAACACACAATGGCGCTAATGACATCACATTTCCTTCAATAGCTAAAAGTTGTTCCATATATTCAGACATTCATTTTATTTAAATTTTATTTATTTTAATTTTAAATGCTATTGCATTTATCCAAGGTGCTGTTTCCCTTGTGGGGGAAATGAATAAACTGGTGAAATTTAGGGATACTTTTTACATTGATTAATGTCTCCTAGAATAACAATAGTAGCATCTGGGTATGAATTCTCATGCCTATCGATCGTGTTATGCAGTTCTTTTAGTGCTTTATGCTCATTGGCTGAGGATGGAATATGCACTGTACTCCGTATAATGCACTGCAGTTCCCTTTCGAGAGAACATCGAACTGTGTCCTCTAGGGGTGGCTACGGGGAATGTCTCCTTCGGCTTCCCGTGTCTGAAACCTACATAACCCGTGGTCTCACTTGCCTCTCCTTTTGAGGCAAGAAGTGCAGCTATCTGCCCCCCACCATTCATGACCTGCTGCTACTGAGGCACGGAGGGGGTTGAGTTTGTGGGGATCGCAGTTTGATCACTGCAACCCCTTTGATCACTGCAACCGGTTGGTCCTTCTGTGCATGAGGTTTTCTGCAGAAATCCCTCCTGTGCTAGCTCTAAGGAGCAGTATCTGCCATGGTTGGTGAGTATGATCCTTTTCTTTTAGGTTATAGAACTGGTATCTGTTTGTCAGCCACTTAGGATTGTGTTGCAGTATGTACAGAACCTCCCTGTTGGTCACAGGACCTCCGGTTGCTGCTGGAAGTCTACCATTCTGGGTCTGGCCGCCAGATTCTGCAACCGAATCGCTAGGTGCTACGGAGATAGTTTCCTTGGTCGCTGGATCCCCCATTACATTACTGCAACTCCAGGACCTGTTGGTCATTCTATTCAGGTAAAATAAATCTGTCCCTAAGCACTAGCCACTGTAGGCAGCCCTGAGATGGTTCCTCTTCCTGGAGGGCTGGTCTAGGTGCTCGCCTCAGCCCCAGGCTGAAGGCACTGGTGCACGTTATATCACATGGGTTGTTTGAACTCATTTCTATAAGAAGATTCGATCCTCCTCGAAGCTGGATCTCGTTCTGATATCCCCTTCTGGATGCTTATCTCAAGACATGGCAGTGCTTACTTTGCTAAGACAGGGCTTTTGAGGCATGCCATCCTAGGGCAGAATGGGTAGGCCCTCCTCTCTATTGAGGGTTAGGCACCTACCCTACAGCTGAATGCTCCATGACAACCTCATCAGATAAATCAGCTGCTTGCTGTCGCCAATGTGTTTCTCCTTCTGCCACATGTGCAGAGGTTATGCTGCCCTATTTGTGTATCAAAGGTCCTTGGCCCCTTGGAGCTCCATAGAATCAGCAGCTTGGGTCATTAGACATTTTTCTCTGCCCTTGTATGTCTTGGACAAGCATTACAGTGCTCCCCTTGCTAAGGCGGGGTCGTTGAAGCACGCTGTCTCTGGGCATGTCCTCCTCTCCATTGAAGGTTAGGTACCTACCCTACGGCAGCTGTATGATCCATGACAACTGCATTGGATAAGTCAGCCACTTACTGCTGCCCAATGTGTTTTGCCTTCCCCCACATTGACTTGTGCGGAGGCTGCACTGACCTCTTCGGGTATTAAAGACCCTTGGTCTTCTGGAGCTCCATAAGACAGCAGCCAAGCCATTAGGCCTCTCTCTCTGGCCCTGTAATGTCTTTCCTGACATTGCATGAGCTTGGCGATGCTCCCCTCACTGAGGGTCTTCTGTGAGCATGCCGCTCTTAGGCGGAGCACATGAATACCTCTCTAATGTCAAGAGAAGGACCTCTGCTCCCTATGGCTCTGGCTATTCCAGGTTGTACCCCCTGGTGGGATTATGATAAATAAGCCTATTTTGCTCCTCTCACGGAGTAAGGGTCTCTTGTGAGTATGTTGTTCCCTGTCGAGCAATTGAGATTCCTTCTATCCTGAGAGTAGAATTCCTCTGCTGTGGGGCATTCCACTAAGGCCGCTCAGTATTGAGCATTGCAGTGCTCCCCTCATATCAAAGGGTCAATTTGAGCACAATCTTGCTTTCTGAGAGCTTAGAACCTCCCTCTAATTGGGATTAGTGTTCTCTGCTTCCCAGAGCCTCTTTGTATAAATGGTATTTTACTGTCCAGGCTAGCCAGGCACATTCTAAAATCCACATGGTGGTAAGAATGCGTACTAGCTTCTTGTGTTCTTTCTAAAATCCTGTATGGTGGGGATTACGCGTTCAGCTTCACACCCTTTCTTGAGAGATGTTAGGCCCTGGTTCCTTGGGCCACACTTGAGTATTTTATTCGATACTTCTAGGGTGTAACCCTAACCCTTAGTTGATGAGCCAAGGTCTACACTACTGTCCTAGATAACTGGTTATATCCCTTGAAGGAATCTCTTTCTTTATCATTCCAAGTCTGAGCTCTGCCCTAGGGTCAGGCTTCTGTTAGCACGGCACCTTATAGGTAAGTTATTGGGAATTAGAAAAATGCCATTACAAAGGTTTAAATAAAATACCCCTGTATAGATAATGGTAAGGCTAGTTTTTCATCAGAATTTTTGATTATTGATCAGAAGGTGCTTCTGAGTCCTGGTGAGAGTCCTGATAAACTAAAATCATCTGCTCTGCAACATACTGTAGAAGCTGCAGTGATGCAGCACAGTGCAGAAGGATTGAGATTTGAGATTGAGATTTGACAATGGCAAAGTGTTTGGTATCCAACAGATCCTGAGTATAACTGACTTATTTTGCAGACTCGTCCTAAACACAGACTATGTCTGATTCAGAATTCAGAAGCAAAGTGAAAATTTTAGTACTCTGCATACAAGTTTTTCCTCCTCTTTATCCTCACCAGTCTCATTACTTTTGGAATAATTTACTAGGCCATACCCTTCAGTAAACACCTGATATAATTAAATTAAATAAAATAAATACACATTAAGAGCTAACAGTAACCATGTATGTGTAAGCATGGTACTAATTTAGCACAAACACTTGGGCCAAGCACCTAATAATAGCACACATTTATCTAGTTTGACATTAGAGTGAGTGGCCATGTAAAGTGGAGTCAGTTCAGCTTTATTTCTAGTGCTTTATACGATACAGATAGTTTTGAAGCAGCAAAATAAAGCTGCTCTGAAAAGAAAAGTGTCATTGTCCAGCTGAAGTCAGTTCATTCTCAGTTCTCAGTCCATTGAGAATATAATTAATTATTAGATTAGTTCAGTTTGTCATCAATCAGCTCATTTAATTATCTTCAAATATTGTCATTGTTAAAAAAAAAACTTTCAACATAAACACCCCAATGCTGAGGTCTCATTTTGATGTATCATCATGCATTATGAATCCAAAACCAAACCAAACAGCAATCCACAGAAGCTAGAAAAGAGTAATACTAATGCAGTTTAGGGAAAAGGCACATAATAATGGTTAAGTGCTTTAATTTCCCACTGAGAACAACTGAAATAGAAAGCGGAAGTTGCATCACACCATCCAAGTACTAAAATAGTTCACATCTTCTGCAATGCATTAAGAACTCAAAAAGTAGCACTCAAAAAAAAAAAAAATAAATAAATAAATAAATAAATAAATTTTATTTTACTTGAAATAAAATACAAACAGATGTTTTAAGTTGAGCAGGTTTATTCAAGGATGTTTTACTTCATGAACATTGTAAAACAAACAAACAAAAAAGAAAGAAAGAATATATATATATATATAAATCCAGTGTGGATTTTATGGATTAATACTTCCTTAATAATGACAAAATAATATTTTTGAAGTTATTCATCCAGCAGGGTTGTTTACAGCTTTAAAAACCCATCGTGATCGCTGCAGAGTGATAGAAGTCCAAAGATCTGTGCCTTCTGCGTCTATTTCCAGGGTCACATGACTAAAGATGACAGACATTTAACATTAAATAAACAATTTATACAAGTTTTCTTTCAGAGAGGCACTTTGTAAAACTGCATCATAATATTTGTAATTTGCTTGGTGGTTATTGTCAAAGCAATGCAATGTATGGATCATTAAAAAAAAAAAAATGGTTATTGAATATGTTACCTGAGCACATCTGCCATTCTGCACCAGGCAGAGGTGAACCTGACAATGCAAAAAAATGCGATCGGAAGCTCTTGTGAAGGTGAACATCCTGAAGGAGAAGCGGCTTGTTGTGTCTATACCATTCTGCAGAACCTCCACTGTACCATCCTCAGGGTTGGGGCATCTAGAAAAAAGGGAA